>OU452249.1:24524801-25126147 GCA_911728495.1 Furcula furcula | reverse complement strand
TCCCCTTAGAACGCCACAATGAACGACAATTGGCTATTTGCATCCACCGGTTACCTGCGACGCGCACAATGTCGTCTGTCCACCTAGTGGGAGGCCTGCCAACGCTGCGTCTTCCGGTTCGTGGTCGCCACTCGAGAACCTTTCTTCCGCAACGGTTATCTGTTCTTCGAGCGATGTGGCCTGCCCATTGCCACTTCAACTTGCAGATTCTGAGAGCTATGTTGGTGACCTTGGTTCTTCGGCGAATCTCCACATTTCGGATTCTGTCGCGCAAATAAACTTCGAGCTTAGCTCTCTCCATGGCTCGTTGTGTGACTGAAATTCTCTAAAGGCCAGCCATTAGAGACCACGTCGCAGTACCATATGTCATCACTGGCAACACACACTGGTTAAAAACCTTCGCCTTCAGGCACTGCAGTATTTCGGACGAGAAGATATCGCGTAGTTTCCCGAACGCTGCCCATCCGAGTTGGATTCTTCGGGCGACCTCTTTATCGAAGTTACCGACCTAACTGGATAGTTTGTCCTAGGTATACGTAGTGGTCAACCACTTCGAGTGTATCGTTCCCAACAACTACCGGTACGGATGCAACATGGACATTAGACATGATCTTCGTCTTGTCCATGTTCATTTTAAGACTCATCTGTTGGAAAACGCTACTGAGGTCGCTGAGCATCGTTTTGAGGTCCTCCAGCGAATCTGCCATAATGACTATATTATCGGCAAAACGAAGGTAAGTGATGTATTCGCCATTGATGTTGATGCCGAATCCGTACCAGTCCAAGAGCTTGAAAACTTCCTCCAATGCGTTTGAGAACTGTTTCGAAGAAATAACGTCTCCCTGTTTCACACCTCGCTGCAATGGGATTGATTTCGTGCCCTCGTAATGTAGTCGGATCGACATGGTGGCGTTGCTGTACAAACACTTCAACACTTCGATGTACCTATAGTCAAGGCACCGCTGGAGTGACTACAATACCGCCCAGGTCTCGATTGAATCAAAGGCTTTTTCGTAGTCCACAAACGCTAGACATAATGGTCGATTATACTCCTCAGTCTTCTGTATAATCTGGCGGAGCATATGTATGTGGTCTAAGGTGCTGAAGCCTTTTCGGAACCCGGCTTGTTTGGGAGGCTGGAAGTCATCAAACCTGCGTTCGAGACGGTTCGTAATGACTCTCGAAAACAGCTTGTATACATGGCTCAGGAGTTGGATTCACAGCTCAGGCAATTTTTTTTAAATATTTGAATGCGGTTATTATTATTTAACCCTTACAGGACCATAAGGTTACTAAGATTAATTTGTAATATGTAATTGTTTTTTTTAGTTTGTTTAGATGGGAAATAAATAAAAATCAATAGGATTTTACATTACAATTTTGACCTAAAGTTGAGAATTTATGTTAAGTGGGTTATCATTTAAAAGAGATGTTCCAAAATGTATGGAGCCTGGGCTTGGACTTTGTACACTATACTCTAAAATAGGGAAACACACATAAAACAGTTTTTAACTATCCATTTACTTTAATTTGGCTTTATTTGCTTGTAAAACTTAAGAATTTTTACATAAAATTGCAACACATAACATAAAACTGGCATGGCGGAAAAGTGTCACTGTCATGTGTAATTTTTATTATCAATGGCGTTGTAAGTATTTTTATTACAGTATTTTTGTTTCTGTTTTCTCATACATCATTTTAATAATTAAAATATCAATGATAATCAATTCACTATATACAATACACGCACACAACCAACTGTGACAAGTGTGACAGCAGCAGTAGCTATTGACAGCTGGCTGGCTGGCAGTTCAATTCGACATCAGTGAGACGCCATCTTAGGACGCCATGTTGAATATAGATATAAAATAAATGATAATTATAATTATAACAATAATAGTAATTTAAACGAAATATTTATATTTTCCCGGATTCTATGAATTTTTCTCGATTTTTTGAGGTGGTGTACATATTCCTAGCCCAATTTGCAACAACTCCTTTCATCTTAAAATTAAAAATCTATTTTATATAGCGCATTCTCTGAAGCTACTTAGAAACTAAGAAATTATCAGTTTAGATTTTTAATTTTCAGTTGAAAATTTAAATGATAACTCACTTAACATAAATTCTCAATTTTAGTTCAATTTTGTAGTAACTTCCATTAAAGTTATGAGGCTGTTTATTTTATGCATAAATGTATAGTTGATAGAGATTTAAGTGTAAGAAAAAAAAACGAAGAAACCTTCAACTTTTTTTTTTAGAAATGTTTCAAACAGATCCGGTCGCAATTTTGCAAAAATTCATAAATAAAATCGTAACTCGAAAACTACGAAAAATCGTAGAACATACATAGGGGTGATTCAGATACCTCTCAACACGAGGCATTTAAAAAAAAATTATGACGTCACTGTTCTGGCCACCCTGTATATTGATATTTTGTGATGAAAAAAATGTAATAGATTTAGTTAAATATCGCAATTGCCTATTTTTCAATCTGGAAAAATGCTTCCCATGGTTGTGAAAGGGTTAAAAAAATGTTTCCTTTCAGTGAATTTCGATATCTTAATTATTTAATTTACTTCCCCTCCGTATTCCGTTCGTTTGGTACCAAAGTCGTTCGTCGAGTCGTTCCACCCTACCTGTTTTTCTAGAAGTCAGAACAATGAAATCAAAAGCCATAATTGTAAGTATAAACAATGAATCCACAGAAGTATATTTATTGCATAGTTATAGTAGCAAGCGGTTTTAAATAAAAGCTGAGTAAACCCATCGAGTACTTTTGTTTAGTCTGCCAAGCCTCTTAACCGCGTTGGTGAAGGCTGCGAGGCTCGAGTAAACAGTAATAATCAAATGGAATTAAAATTTAGTTCGCTGTTTGTTACGCTACCCGGGTTTTGCAAAATTAGGGCCCCCCGCATTAAGTTTCGTTTTACGTTTGAGGATTCCTAATGGACCATTGTTGGCACAAAGTGTAGCGATTTCATAGCCTTTCACTAGTCAGTTGATTTTATTATTTGTGTTACTATGAGATGGTTTTAGATTTCAGAACAGTTTTGGAATATTGATATAAAGGGAGGTAGAATATAGCGGCTCAGTTTTGTTGTTGTACAGGTTTCAGCAGACTACGGACCGGACGGGACGGTGACGGGACGCTAGCAGGACGGCGACGCGGCGCGGATGTCACACTGCGAGATTTGTCGAGTATTTTATAAAATGTGGAGCGAATCAGACGTGGAAGCTGTGCTTTCATTTGTTTTAGCAAAAAACGGCTTAACAGATATTATCCATTTTCCACATCTATTATTGAACTGGCATCACGTCGGACGCAACGTGCCTGTTGTATTTCCGCCGGACGGGGCGGCGGCGTGCCCGATGGTGACATATAGTTACAACTCTTCACGCCCCGTCGCCATCCCGTCCCGTCCGCTGTCTGCCGAAACCTTAAGGGATGATTGCGGAGTTTCGGACTGACGGTTTTTCACCGTTGGGGAAGAAAGGTTCTCGAGTGGCGACCACGAACCGGAAGACGCAGCGTTGGCAGGCCTCCCACTAGGTGGACAGACGACATTGTGCGCGTCGCAGGTAACCGGTGGATGCAAATAGCCAATTGTCGTTCATTGTGGCGTTCTAAGGGGGAGGCCTATGTTCAGCAGAGGACGTCTTCCGGCTGATGATGATGATGATGGTTTTTCACCATCAATTAGGCAGAAGTTTTCCTCCCGGGATACTTTTGACTGTTCACGACAGCACCTATCCTTGGTTCGTTCACTATCAGTAAGAGTTGCCGATACACGTAAATAGTTGAGGCTCCAAACCGGATGATTCATAATAACACTGCTATTAAGTAATTGTGACTCTCTATGGACTTAAGTCAGCAATTAATTTTCTATTTTGTAGCGGTAGGTATTGTGGCGTTGTGTTCTGACATTGCCGTGAGAAGTTAATGTTCTCGTGGCAGAGTCATTTTTTTACTAGACCTTGTTTATGTCCCACTGTTGGGAACGAGCCTCCCCTCAAGATAATGGGGCTTAGGCTTTAGTCCACCACGCTGGCCAAGTGCGGGTTGGCGGACTACACACGTCACTCGAAAGCTAGCCAGGCTAGTTTTCAGATATGCAGGTTTCCTCGCGATGTTTTCCTTCACTGAAAGCTAGTAACAATCGCACAAAGACGATTTGCACATGCTTAATTAAAGAAATCAAAGGTGCGAGCCGGGTTTGAACCTGCGCAACTTGTTTTCAAGGCAAGCGCTCGCCCACTGAGCTGTTACTGCTATTTAACCATACTTTGTCCCATTTGCTACTGACACAGAAATGATACTGTTTTTATTACCAACTTTGTTGGTGTTCCCTGCGGAATTTGAACCCGTGTTCTCGACTTTGCAAAGTAACTTGCACGCTGCGCCACGGAAGCTAGACACTTATGCCACGTACTGGAATATGTACATTACTACTCAGTACAAACTGTTTTTGTCAAATCCCGCCCTCACTGCGTGTCTCGTCGACCTGCCCTACTTGCCACTCCTATTACGAACTACCAAAAATGGGAGCCCGGGGGATAGATGGGCTATCAAGTGTGACTAGCAGCGTGGTATGGGCGGCACTAGATAGGCGAGTGATCGTAAAATATTTTATTCTCAGTCTTTGCCTTTCTCGTATAGGTGTTTTCATCAAACTATCCGTGTGTACATAATTTATCCTATGAATACAATATAGGCATTGTGTTTTAATACTAAGATTTTGCCGTGCACTAAGTATTTACGTCTCCATTCACAATACAATTAAAATATTGTCATGAGTAGTATAAATATAATGTGTAGAAATAAAAACAAATAATTACACGTGTGTAATGTATACACATACAACTAAAAATGTAAAGAAACTGAAATCCCCAAGTCACAAGACTCAAAGTCAGAAGTCAAAAAGATATCATTAATTAATGCTCTATAGAAGAACGTTAACATGATGGGTACATAATGTGTAAATAAGTTACACTACACGTCTCTATTTAATCAATTCGAAGGGTGAACGGATAATAAGCCTGTGGTATACAGGTAAATGGATGAAAAAAAACACCTATTTGTGAGGTCTCTATATACATTTTAGCTAGGGAATTATTTATTTTTACCGGGGGTTACTTCATTATAGACTGTGCTTCATTCGACGACACGACACCGGCAGCTATATTCTTTATTTGAACGATACCGACACCTTTACCGACCGCTTTATGCTTAGTGGCGAACCTGGTGTCAAAGTTATTTAAGCGGCCCTTAGGCGTTTAGCTATCTAAATGGCAACTGGGATAATTTTTTTATGTAACCTCCGAAGTACATCGAACGGTCGCAAATCTATTTACTGATCTTGCTTAGCGTTACTTAACTAATTGATTGTTTACCAAACCGTGTTTTTTGTTTCAACCTAGTGACGAGACAAGCAGACGTTGGCCTGAAGGTAAGCGACAAGTCTGCCTATAGACAGCGTACATTGATCTACCGCTCTTAACCCGAGTCATTAGATACTAAAATCCTTTTTCAAGTTGATTCCTATATGTGTAATGGTCAGCATAGTTGTCTTTCAAGCAGTTGATCCAGCTCGAAGGACCATTATTTAAAGTGGTTTATTCAATAATTTTATATTAAAATGGTTTATGGTATGGTGAATAGTACTAGTGGTAGGTAACGCGATCGTGTACTGAAAATTATATAAAATTAGAATGCGATGCGCAGTGACAAATTGCTGACGGTTTAATATGTTGCAATATATATACATACACCGTACACGTACAGGCATTACCGAACCATTAAAACAAAGAAACAAGGGAATTGCAAATTGATTTTTATGCATCAAAACTTTGAAAATTGTATCTATGTCATGCCGTTTGAAGTTGTTGGCAAACTTTTGAGGGCACCAAAATGTCTCGATTCATGCTCGATTCCGAGTTTTCGACTGTACGGTTGTGTCACAATTTCACGATATTTGCTGGGTGTGCCGCATTGCGCCGTACGTCGCTCGGAATATTTCGAGGTTTTGTGTAAAATTTAGACATGTTGCGCACGTCTAAACTAGGTCAAAGGCAAATGCTAAAAAAATTCAGAACCGGATTGTTTGAACCGCTAAACTGTTATAAAAAGTTGACGGCGTCCTGTGAGGTGGAAATTATAAATATACCTACTTTTTATTTGTGCGTTTTCAGCATGTTTGTTTTTTTTACATACCTACCTTGGACCCTACCACAACCTCTAAACCTATATGAGTTTAATCTTACATAATTATATACTTAAGGTAGAGATGTCAATGTATGTAGTATATAGCTCTCACTTTCTTGAATATAGATTAGGCTGTCGTTGGAGGTTAAGCATCAACTTCAATAATATGATGTGTCGATGACAATACCTGGTAATGGTATGATGTGTCTTTTCAACTGAAAAACGTTTCCATTTTCATTATTATTTTATAAACCATGTTCCAGTGGGACCTCCCGCAAAAACTTAAAGCAACTTGACTGGTATAGACCATAAAGAAGATCGTAGTTCGTAGGTTTGTGTTATTGTGGCACGGTTATGCACTTTAAAAACTAACTATGCTAGCGCATGTGAGTCCACCAAGGTACCTGCTGATCAGAAAGAAAAGAGACATCAAGAAACCTAAACATATTTTCATAGAGATATCGACTTAAACTATCCCATGAGTGTGGAATCTCGTATATAAATTAATACAGTACGCTTTTCTTACCAAATGGCACAATAGCTTTATCCTAACGTGACATAGCCATTCACATCATTGTGACTGGATTATGCAAAACGGAACTGAAATGATGTTTATTTGTTATAGCTGCGCAGAACAGCTAAGCTCTACAATTTCCTTTGACCAAGATGTAGACGAGGGATTGGCTTTAACTGAGTAGTCATTTTATCAACGTGTTGCGTGTCTAGACTACGTTTTACATGAGTATTAAAGTATTATATCTCTTATTTGTACCAATTCTCGCCATATGTGCTTGTTTTGGCTTACTTTATCCAATTTATCCAATGAAATTGGCTGCGGCTATAAATATTACTTTATTCCTTTGGTCTATTGTACCTACTATAATATTGGTAATGTGGTTTAGGTAAGGTGGTTTAGAACCAGTATATTATATAACGAGCAATGTATACATCCTTAAAATGAAGGTAATAAGAGTACCTAAATAAGACGTGTCGTCCCAAAAACCTTCCAAATTTCTGGAAACAAATCACAAAACGTTTGAGAAAATACCACTCTATCAAATATCATCTGTCATATATATACATCTTGCAATCGAGACACACTTACAACTCAAATAATATGAGTTTATACTTAAGCCATTCTTCAGAAATCTTCCAAAAATCTTTAACTAGTAAACAAAAAGTTTCACAAAATACGACACAATTACAAACCAAAAATATAAGGTAAATCGCGTTAATTCCCGATTAAAATAAGTTTAACAATGGAAAGCGAAAGTCTAAAAGTATATACAATTACAAACTACAAAATCAAAAATGGAAGATAAAATCAAATTAATACCTTGTTTCCTTAATTATTTAATAGAAGGGTTAAATAGTCCACACCATAGGTAACTATAGGTTTCTATAGGTAGTTTCGTTATAAAGGTCAAATCCATTAAAAAGATACAGAGTGCTATGATGTTTATCTTGGAAGTTACTCGGCGTATTTTCTCTTCTATCTTGATCTCTTGGGAATTTTCGTAAATCCCCTCTTATCCCTCGCCCACTAAGGACCTAAAAGAATCTTTCGAAAGGAAACTTTCATGAACCAAGATCAAACGCTAGTAACAACATTATATGTTACATATTTTGAATAGGCTTTTACTAACTTGACACGTATATAAGTTGGTAGGTGCGTATTGGAATTTTATTATTAAATCTTGACTTCAAAACTAAATAATTAACATTAATAATATTAATAACTTGAAATGAAACTAATTTTACGGATTATATCGCGGTTTATTTTTGATTTTAATTTCCCGACGTTTCGAATACTTTACAGCATTCATGGTCACGGGCGGACTGAGGTGGTAGCTGTCCATATGTCATAGTTGTCTTAGGGTACCCTCAGGTCTTCTAATTATTATTGTTAGTCCGATCTACGCAGAAAGAGCTTACAGTATCTTGAGGTCTTGCAGTGGAATGCTTGTCTTTGGATTTGACTATGTTTATCACGGGATCCCAAGCTGGTGGTAGCACCCAGCCATCTTCTCTATTGAAATTTGGATGCTTTTTAATTTCAATAGCCTCACGAATCATCCTTGGTAGGTAGCGCTGTTCTTTTGCGAGGATTTGTGGTTTGTCAAATCTAATATAATGGCGGGTGCGATCCTGAACATGTTCACAGACTGCAGACTTCGTATAGCGTCGATGTTTAACGTCAGCTATATGTTCTTTTGTTCTTTATGTTCTTTTACGTAAAATTAGTTTCATTTCAATGTGTAATATTCGCGTAAGTATCAGAAATCATTATAATAATAACTTTTTACTTCTTGTCTTTTTATATTAATATCTTGGAAATTGGCATTTTGGTCTAGTGGTTAGACATCCTGGCTTCTGGTTCGATTCTCAATCATCTGATCCCAAACTAGGTAGAGTTTGTACATGACAACCAGATAACTGATACTAATACTTATATACTTTTTTTGTAAATACATACTTAGAGAGATAAATAACACCCAGTTACTAGGTGGGAATCAAACCCACGAACTGTTAGGTAGGAGCCAGGGTGTCTAACCACTAGACCAACAGGACCGTCAAGCAGGCCGTAACATTCGTTTATTAACAAAAAAATTACTTTAACAGTACAATACAGTAAAAATAATATTTTAATAAGGTGCTAAATCTACAGTACTTAGGATCTGTATTAAGCTTTTTAAAGCTGGTAGGTATTATGGCTTACACCGTTAAAACCCCTTGACATTGCAACAATCAGGTGATTAGGTACTTTTATGTAAGTACTAACTTACTTAACCAAAACACATACAATAAACTTTTAGTTACTACTAAAAGTAATTAAATTGCGTCTAATTAGCCCCCGACTAGAAGCGAAGAGTGGTCGAAGTTTGACGCCTATGTTTATCTGTCTATGGCATACGGGGTGTAAGGGACATCATACCGAAAACCGATACCAGGGATCCAGTATATGATTCTGAACACTCTATTGTTGATATTTTTCATCGGCTTTTTCATGAATTTCCAAAAAAAAATGCCGCCCATTTTAATAAAACTAGGATAACATTATTATTGGTATAATAATAAAGCCTAATTTCAATTTAAAAACAATAAATTACTTATTTGTGCAAAATTAGCAATCATCAGCAACCGAAAAGTCCACTGCTGAACAAAGGTCTCTCCCTTACAAGAGAGGGGTTGCCATAATCTCCAGGTTTGGCAGGCGGCTTGATTGAAATTAGCAATGTAATTTGAAAAATAAATATTATTACGCACGTACCTATTCATTACATGCTCAAAAATTAAAAAAATAGTCATTTGTCATTTAATGTTGTCTTTTACTTACGCGAATATTACACATTGAAATCAAACTACTTTTACGGATTTTATCGCGGTTTATTTTTTGATTTTTTTGTCATTTTCCATATAAATGGTTTCTGTAATGTTATAACGGACAATATGAGAAATCTTATAAAAAAGTTTTCGGTACGTAGTCCCTCACAGCCTGTATTGTAGCGCTCTAAGGCCTCATTTACGGAGACGCGGGGCGTCGCGCGTCGCGTGTGGCGGCGCGGCCCGCACTAAATTCAAATGTAGGGCGTTGTATGAGTGTGTTTACGGAGAAGCGATTTTACACGCGTTTGCTTGAAATGGAGCGTGTTTTACGGCGGCGCCCGCGGATGCCATCGCCGCGTCTCACGCGGCGTTCATCGCGGCGGCGCACGCAGCGGCGATTCTCGATGAAGCGATGCCTGTGGCGGAACCTTCTGCCAGTCTATTTGGTAATCATGCAACACAGACGTAGTCACCATCGCAATGGAGTATGATATGATCGATTTTTTTTAGAAGAAAACTGTAGGTTAAAAAGTGAGTTGCACCGCCGTTGCACGCGGCGGTGCCCGCCGCGGGCGCAGCGGCGGGCACCGCCACTCTTCCCACCCCGCGTCTCTATAAACAGCATCATATATTGCTATAAGTTTGTGTTTACGCGTGCGATGATACGCGCCGCTTCACGCGCCGCCGCTACGTAAACAATAAAAACGTCCGACGCGCCGCGAGACGCCACGCCACACGCGACGCGCGACGCCCCGCGTTTCCGTAAACGAGGCCTAACGAGTCGACGGATTTGAATGCGGTATTTTTATTATAAAAAGAGAGTCTTCAAAAATTTATTCGTTTATTTTATAAAGCATGGTCCACAAAGAGTTACGATAATCTAGTCTTTTTTGACATTGCTGTGCAGCCCAAAAACCGTCCACTGCTGAACAAAGGCCTCCCCCTTAGAAGGGTCGGGTTGTCTTAATCTCCACGCTTGGTAGGCGTCTTGGGATCGTAGTATAGGTGGTAGGTGTATGAGGTGTTCGTTCAAGGTGTGGGCCCTAGAATGTCCATTGAGTACGGCGACGATCTCGGGGAGGATGGTAGCAGGGTTGCGACCCCCGTGACGGGTTCCCTGGGGGCTTCAATGCGCCTCCCAACGGCGGGCAGAAAGGCAAGGCTCTGAGGGGCTCCTGTTGCAGATCCCACCGGAGAGCCCTCCCATGTGGCGACGCCAGCCAGCCAGGGGGTTTTTGTGGATGAGAATCCCACATACCCCGATCAAGCCCCACAGCTACCGGGGCGCACCTTTTGAAGTATTCCCCCGAGAAAAAAAAAAGTATAGAATCTGCTATTCTTACCCGGACACCACACAGTCCCCTGAATAATGGAGCTACACTATATTCAAACTCAAAATTATTTATTTCAATAGGCTTGACACTAGGCACTTTTGAACAGTCAAAAAAATACAACAAACTAAAAGGCCAAAGGCATAGTAGTCGGACCAGACCAAGCAGCACCCGCGCACGAGTTGACTCGAGCAGCAGCCATCACACCCCTCAACCATATTGAAGTGAAGGGACAGCAAAGACTTTTCGTTGGCGAGCATGACCGATATAGTAAAATATTACCTGTATATGGGGTCATCTTCTCTGTACAAAACGACCAGCATCACGCTGTCGTTGCGCACCCTGCCATCGGGCCGCGTGTCGCACGGCAGCTCCACATCGTTGCCCACAATTACAGACACCCGCGATGACGTCAGCACTACCGGTAACGCCCCACGATCTGTAAAAGTGTACTATTTTTAGTCATCATCATCAATTGCAGCCAAAAGACGTCCACTGCTGGACAAAGGGAAGACCCTTAGAAGGATAGTGTTGTCATAATCCCCTTGCAATAAATCGCAGTAGTAGGAAATAGAAAGACGCTGCTGCCCATCTTCTTGTTTAGTAGTAGTTTATTAGTTGTGGTATTCATGCCTAAATGTCACCAATATCTCAGGTCGCTAGGTGGAAGGCCCACGCTTACTTCAGCGGCGGGGTTGCGACCCCCGTCCTTGGGAGCTCCGTGTCTTGTTCCCAGGGGGCGCAAAGCTAAGGCACTGAGGGGCACCTGGTGCAGATGCCACCGGAGAGCCCTGGGGTCCCGTTGTATGTGCCGGTGTAATAGCCGCGGGAGTTTTAGTGGGTAAGAATCCGTCACAGCTCCCGGGGACCTTTCGAACGTTTCCCCGCGAAAAAAAAGAAGGAAGGTGCAATCCAAGGCTGGTGACAGCACGGTGGAGGCCTTGCGTTGTGGAAAGCTCTACGGCAGCACCCGGGGTGACAAAGCAGCTCTATTTAGAGAGGCTCTGCTTTCCCCGCTAAGCCGGGGAGGGGGCTAGAAAAGGTGCCCTAAACAAAGCTCGCCCCACCCTAAGAGGATGGTAGTTACCACGGCTGCCTCTGCATCTATTATTTCGTGGTCGAAAATACAAAAATAATTATTTTAAAACATCTGCAATGGTTTTCGGCGCGTGGAATGTTCGGACGCTTTTAGACTGCGCTAGGAATGCTTGTCCAGAAAGAAAAACCGCTGTGGTAGCTCGGGAACTGCGTCGCTATAATAAAGATGTAGCAGCTCTCAGTGAAACACATCTTGCTGACGAAGGGGAGCTAGTAGAACACGGTGGCGGCTACACTTTCTTCTGGAAGGGTACTTCTTCATCGGAACCTAGGAGGTCAGGTGTAGGGTTTGCAGTCAAAAACAGCATAGCGAGGGGTATATCAGAGTATCCCATTCACATCTCCGACAGATTAACCACGTTGCGCCTACATCTGGACAAAGACAATACACTTAACATCCTGAGTATATATGCTCCTACCATGGACAAGTCCGATGAGATCAAGGACAAATTTTATGAGGAACTCTCACGTTGCCTTAATAGTATCCGTCTCAACGAGAAAATATTATTATTGGGAGACTTTAATGCTAGAGTAGGCCGAGACTTCGAGGCGTGGCCGGGAGTCCTGGGTAGATACGGCGTTGGTAATATGAATAGTAATGGACAGTTGCTACTTAGTCTTTGCGCACAATATGACCTTGCAATCACGAACACAATGTTCAGAATGGCTGCTAAGCACAAGACGTCATGGATGCACCCGAGGTCCAAGCATTGGCATCTGATTGACTATGCTATTGTCAGGCAGCGTGATGTATCCCAGGTGCAAGACACTCGGACTATCCGTGAAGCAAATTGTTGGACAGACCACCGTCTAGTTGTCAGTAAATTAAATCTTCGACTTCGTCCACCTCGTAGATCTTGCAATAAAAAGCACGCGCATATGAATGTGGAGAGGCTTAAAGATAGTGAGGTGAGAAAGAAGTATGCTGAAACCCTTGCAATATCGCCAGTAGCCTGCGAAACTGGTAGTATTGATCCAGACTGGCGGACGCTCACTTCGCGTTTATTAGAGACTGCAACTTCTACAATAGGACTCAAGATCCGCAAGAATGAGGACTGGTTTGATGAGAACGATGAAATTCTATCGGCAGCTTTTAACAGACACCGGTTACTCTTGCGCCAAACACGGGGCAGTCTGCAAGGAGGTACAAATGAAGAGATAAAGACAAGTGGTCAGCTGCTGCGCGGACTGTGCCGGGATATGAAGGACAACTGGTGGCAGAATAAGGCGCGTCACTTGCAGCGGCTCTCTGATACAAACCAGCTCGGGGACTTTTATTGCGAGGTTCGTAAATTGATTGGCAATACACAACACGTCAGAGTGCCCTTGAAGTCGTCTGATGGTGAACACCTCCTAACAAATAATGAGGAGATATTGAACCGATGGACTGAACACTTCAATAATCTGCTAAATGTGGATCGCGCAGTAGATTTATCGCATATCATGTCAATACCTGAACTCCCAATATCTCATGAGTTGGATGAGCCGTTGACTTTAGACGAGATAACCATTGCCATCATGCAGCAACGCAACAACCGGGCGGTTGGTGTTGACTTTACACCGGGTGAGCTGTTGAAATACGGTGGTGAGAATGTGCACGTTCTTGTATGGGGACTATTTGTTCGTATGTGGGACGAAGAACAAGTTCCAGCTGATTTTAAACTGTCCCGTATCAGCGCTCTTTACAAGAATAAGGGAAATCGCTCTGATTGTGGATCCTACCGCGGTATCTCACTTTTAGCGGCCCCTGGAAAAGTCTTTGCCCGAGTGCTGCTTAACCGCCTAAAGCCACTCTCCAAAAAAATTCTCCCGGAAACCCAGTTCGGCTTCCGACCTGAACGAGGCACATGCGAAGCTATCTTTTCTATACGTCAATTACAGGAGAAGAGCCGAGAGCAAGGTCGTCATTTATACTTGTGCTTTATTGACCTTGAAAAAGCGTTTGACAGTGTGCCTCGTGAAGCTTTGTGGTTAGTACTAGAGAAACTAGGATGTACTGCAAAATTTGTAAGGCTAGTAACACTCCTGCATGACGACATGATGTGTTGCGTCACAGTCAATGGCGAACAGTCTGACTTCTTCTCCGTCACCTGCGGGGTAAAACAGGGGTGCGTTTTAGCGCCCACACTGTTCGCACTGTATTTTGCAGTTGTAGTTCGTGAGGTTACACAATTAACGTCGGAAGGAGTCCACATCCGTTTTCGGACAGATGGTAATTTGTTTAATCTGGGTAGACTCAGAGCCCGGACCAAAGTTTCGTACGCTTTAGTTACGGAAATCATGTACGCGGATGATTTGTGCTTCGTTGCCGATAACCCAGACGGTCTGCAGCAACTAATATCAATCTTCACCGTGTCTTGTCTTAAGATCGGCCTTAAGGTCAACGTAACGAAAACAGAGGTGATGTCCTTGGACTCGCTCGGTCATGAGTATCTGACCATAAGACACGGTGATGATGAGTTGAAGCAGGTCGATAAGTTTCGATACCTAGGGAGCACTGTCACTTCCAAATGTGATCTAGACTCAGAGATAAATAGCAGGATCGGTGCTGCAGCTGCGGCTTTTGGTAAGCTGTGCCGCAAGGTCTTCTGCTCCCATGATCTGAAGTTGGCAACTAAAATCTCTGTGTACATGGCGATAGTTCTGCCAAACCTCCTATATGCTTCCGAGACGTGGTGCTTGTATCGACACCATATACGGATCCTTGACAGATTCCACCTCAAATGCCTCAGGTATATCCTGAACATCAGATGGTCAGATCGGGTGCGAAATACCGAAGTGCTGCGAAGGTCCAATGTCAGCGGCATTGAAGCCTATCTCATGCGGCGGCAACTTCGTTGGTGTGGACATGTGTCGCGGATGTCGGAGGACCGAGTGGCGAAGCGTATCTTCTTTTCAGAACTCCAGTACGGTAAGCGAAAGCGCGGTGGCCAATATATAAGGTATAAGGACGTTCTGAAAAGGCACTTAAAAAACTGCAAAATTGAGCCCTCACAGTGGGAGTGTTTGGCATCGCAGCGCTCTGAGTGGCGGAACCTCGTTCAAAAGAAAGTTTACGAATTCGAACTAGAGCGAAAGTCTAATTTGGACAAGAAAAGAGATGATCTCAAGTCCCGGCCACCAGCAGCCATAAATTATAATTATTTAAATGGTGTGCTGACGTGCGCTCTCTGCGGGCGCACGTTTAGTGCAAAGATAGGGTATGCCAGTCACCTGAGAGCACACCAGAGAGCTGAAACACAATAGCTCTCCCAAATAACTGGAGCGTCTGAAGCAGTCGCTGTAGCCGAATACGGCTGTGAGGCTACTACTAGTTGCTAAAAATCTCACATAACCAGCCCTTCGCTCTACAGTGACCAAGTAAGGTAGGTATCACCGCAGTGCCAAGCAGCAGTTTGTCAGCATTGCTGTGTTCCGGTTTAAATGGCATAGTAGCTGTTGAAGTTATTGGGCTAGGGAGAATACACTTTAAATAGCGGGGATAGAACGCCCTAGAGTTTTAGTTAAGACATACGATAGGCTGTGCCGTAGGAGTCTCACATAGGAGTAACATGATGGGGGCTTTTTGCATCCTTACTAGCGCGACCCCAAGACGTCGTGATATTTGTTTTTAGAAAAAGAAGAAAAACATATAATGTGAAAAAACAGAACACAGGCATGTAACTATTAAAATAAACAAAATATAATGTCCTCCTGACCGATACGACCACAGTGGCCAATATTGCACAAGATCAGCCATCTACGCGGGAGATATTATAGTGCACTAGTACTTGCGTAGACACAAGTGCACTCTCTCTTCCTTTTACCTCTTACAATCCTATGGAATGAAAGACCGATACGACTGGAGAGATGTGAGGCGCAGGACCGACTTTTTACATGCCCATCCGTCGCATGGATCATCTTACTTTAAAGACAATCAGGTGGTTAGCCTGCATTGTCCTAGCCAGTAAGGAACAACTACACAAAGTGGTTGCTCCCCGCGGAATTCGAACCCGCGACCTCCGGTTTGCAAAGCAAGCGGTTTCCCACTGCGCCACGAAGGTTATAAAAACATACACGTACAGTAGTAAAAAAAAATAACAACATAGTCATATAATGTCCCTAAAGCAATGTGCTTATTTTGTTAAGGTGGTGTTATCACGGACACAATATTCGTTACACAAACAAATAATAAAAAAAATAATATTAAAACTTTTAACAGTAGTTTTTATTTGTGGAAAGTGTTTAATTTGTTTGATACAAGTAGGTAGGAGAGTATGTCAACAAGTCCATAATGAACCGGACGGGATAGTTGACTTAATTGAAAAGAGCTAAGTTAATTTAAATTTGATTTAATAGAGAATTTAATTTGTCGGCGAAACTTTTTCTATGTACTCAAATAGTACAGAGAGTATTTACATAGATCTCTATAATAACATACCGAGTCTCAGAGAATGTACCAAAGGAGTTAGTATCGCGTCGATTCCCCGAACAAATTTTTCGTGGCACTTTTGCGGAGTGCGGGAGGCGAAGTAAACACACACAGGTACACTTTCACGCATACCCACACTATAATAAACTCGCAACACATTCAAAAATACACGCACACAAATAAAGAATGACCTGACCATATGACCAAAAATTTGGCAGAGGGGGTTAGCGCATCATGCTCTCTCCAGTGGTATCTCCTCTAAGTACCGAGTGCAAAACAATCAGGGAATACCTCAAAGTGTTTGAATTAATTCTGCCGGTTAGCAAAATTAAAAAATATTAATAATAGGGGTCTTTATTTACATAATAACAAAATATTTACAGTTTATTCACAAATATACTTAAACTAAGTAAAAAACTTGCTCCAACTTGTCGCCGTACCGGGGGGAAGGGTACCTAATACGTTGGCAGAAAAAGCTACTAGCCCGACGGTCTCCTTAGACTTCGATAAGTTTGTGTTTCACAAAACCGTGCGTCTCATGAGACCGAGGCCCCATAGTCTCCACCGCAAAGGGCGCAAATAATAACTGCAGTCTAGATCTCCATACTGGCGCCGCTTTGCATCACTAGCGGTCGCCGCAGCCCCTCCAGCGGCCCTAAAAATTGCCGGAATGTGGAACGCAGCAAGTGTATCGACACACTATAGGGTTTCTTTACTTTGTGTCCTAAAACTAAAGGACGGGAATACAAAAATGTAGGACCTACCTAATGAAATAGGGTAAATCAGAAAACAAAATGTTAATTACTTCTTAACTGCATACATAAGATACGACTAAAACACGGGAGACTAGATTTTGTATCATTTTTTAGTTTTTGGAGAAACCTTTATCAAGATGAAAGAGAGAAATGGAGATTAAGACTAAATGGTTAATAACAACGACGTAGAAAAAAATTGTATTAAACAAAAAAAAAGCTTTAAAAAAACATATCTTAAGCTTTAACCGACTGTTCTTGTTTTACCACGTATGTTTTTTTCTTACGATCTTGTTTCTTTAGTAGACTCACATTTGAAATACTGTACAGATAACAGACAATACATGCATATAAGCGGATTACTGAATCAACGTAAAAACTTGTAAGCACCGTAGCTTAACCCGACAACAACACAGTTGACACACACCTGGACCGTGAAAACCTTTTTCATGTTCTGCACAGGTAAAAGAGGTCATCACTGACCTCTTTTACACATAATAATATAATGCCGCAAAAAGTTAGAAACGTCTGATATATAATACTGCTTGTACTTAAAGCGTTGTATGATGTGACACGATAAGCTACAATATTGACATTGAAAATTGAAATTATAACTACCTATGCGACACATTGAAATAGAACTCATTGAAATAAAGCAAAGCAAAGCACTCATGACGATAAACTCTATAAAATATTTTTGAAAAAAAAAACCTACCTCAGTTGGTGTTAGCGCACCTGCTGTGTATCTTTACCTGTTTAGATATTCATGATTATGCCGTAGCAGTAATAAATTTTAATCTGCTGTGCCAGGACTATACCTCTGGTGCAGAGAGAGAGAGAGAGAGAGAGAGAGTTGTGCGATGCTGACAGTTTATTGGATGTTTTTGATTTTTTGACGGGCCTCTTGGTCTAGTCAAGTAGTTAGACTCCAATAGATCGTAGGTGCGATTCCAACCAAGTTACTGGGTTTTATTTAGCTATTTAAGTATGTATTTAAGAAAAAAGTATTTGTATCAGTTGTCTGGTTACCATAGTACTGGCTCTGCCTAGTTTGGGATCAGATGACCGTGTGTGGATTGTCCCAGAATATACAGGGTGTCCGGTAAATAATGGATAACCCTGCGTAGCTTGAGGGTGGTACGCTAACCATAAACAAAAAAAATATATATCTTCAGCAATCTGGACTTTTTTTTAATTTTAAAGTATGAAATTTGATACCTTCGTTCATACTATTGGGTACTCCGGCCCTATATTTTTTTTATATCTTAGATTGAATGGTTATCTGGTTACAATGCTCAGCGACCTCAGTAGCGTACTGGAACATGGACAAGACAAAGATCATGTCTAATGTCCATGTAGCACTTATACCGGTAGTTGTTGGGAAAGATACACTCAAAGTTGTTGACCACTATGTATAGGTACCTAGGACAAACTATCCTGTTAGATCGGTCCAACTTCGATAAAAAGGTCGCCTACATCTCGGATTGCACCCCACTGAGTTTCTTGCCGGTTCTTCTCAGTGGGGGCGCGTTGTGAACCGGTGGTAAACTCAGCCCTCTCTTAAGCGACAGCCCAAGCCGAGGCCGTGCCTCCCTGAGGTGCCCTTGAGCTCGTCGCTACTTCTGCCGTTAAGGCTAGAGCGCTTTAAGCGCTCGCCTCCTATTGTCCGGTGAAGCTGTAATGGCCATCTGCGGCCAACAGCGTCTATCATTCCCAAAAAAAAAATCTTCTCGTCTGAAATACCGCAGTGCCTGAAGACGAAGGTTTTTAACCAGTGTTTATAGCCATTGATGACATATGATACTTAGACTTGAGCCCTAACTGCTGGCCTTTTAGAGTAGCTCAGAGTCACACAATTAGCTATTGAGAGAGCTATGCTCGGATTTTTTTGCGCGACAGAATCCGTAATGAGGAGATTCGCAGAAGAACCAAGGTCACCGCAATAGCTCACATAATCTGCAAATCAATGGGTAGGTAATAGTAAAATTAATGGTAATGGGTAGGCCATATTGCTCAAAGAACCGATAACCTATGGGTATGAAAGGTTCTCGAGTGGCGACCACGAACCGGAATGCACAGCGTAGATGAACTGACGACATTGTGCGCGGCGCAGTTAACCGCTGGATGCAAATAACCAATTGTCAAAGGGGAACCGAAGGGGGAGGCCTATGTACAGTAGTGGACATCTTCCGGCTGGTTATGATGTATGGTTAACTTGCTCTGGCAAAAGTGCACTTTAGTAAAGAAAGATTCCTAGAATCTTTCTTTAATATATGGTTGTTTTGCTGTGCCTGAAGTATCTCCGGACTCACCACTTACATATTTCAGTTATCCATTTCTTTCATTTGAATACATTTGATCATGTCACGTCATAAATAATTCTGGATTTTTATTCAAAAACAAAATGTTATGTTGATTTACCTGAAGCTCATAAATAATAGATTTAATTTACATTTAAGTAATGGGGACATGAAAATTCTCGTGATCCAGCCTAAAACTGTTTACGTAAATATGTCTCACGCCCGCACTTAATCATATAAAAAGTAAGCAGTAGTTAACGTTGTGGACTTTGACTTCTCGATCTTTTAGCCTCCACTCTTCGGTCACTTTCAGGTATCTCTTAGAGCAATTTGGCTAAAGTATTATTCATTGTTGGCATGATAAGAATAGATGTAACGTGTTAAGCTTAATATATTTGCGTTAGTTCTACCAACTGCCTCATTACAATACCTGACCTGTTCTTAAGGAAAGAATCCTGAGAGTCCCACGTTGGGCGCCAGTATTACACTACCTCCACCAAATGCATCACTATAATTTCTTTCAATACTGTATATTTCTCATTAAAATATCATTCCTTTACAGGTGTCATATAATGCTGATTTTCGTTCCGATTGTATCCGATACCCATCCGATTCTAACATCAGACTTTTGTGAACTCATTCGCTCCAAATTTATTCGAGAAAACATTTTGTTTTAACACAAGCAGATAGTAAACATGGGCGACGAATTAGTGCTGTTTATTGCCTTTCTGCTAGTAAAAAGCAGACAGTCGGAAGGACAATAAAATCGAAAACGCCTTGGCACTGTTTCCCACTCAGATATACGATCTGACTATTGCAAAGGATTTTATGGTGCATTCAAAATAAATATAAGGCGCAAATTCCTGTAGATAGCAGGTTCAGGCTGTCAGATCTGACATAATTAAGGAAAAAATACTTATATTTCCAGCCTCGGTATTAGGCCGGGCTCGCCTCATTAAAGCTGCCACTTAATTAAAACGCACAATATAGTTATTGTTTCTTTTTGGCAAGCCTTACTAAACACTGCCAGTTTCATATCATTTGAGTTATACATATTTTGAGTCTAGTATTTTTAAGAGCAAACTACTTACAAACGCATTATAAAGCAAGACACAAGAAAGTTAAATAAAATATATCTCATAAAATACTTCTAATAATACAACTACAGACCTTAGTTTTAAAGTCCGTTTTATTGCAATAATGTAAAATAAAAATAATATAAAAAAACATACAGAGAACTATCTCAAATACCTAAATAAACCTCAAATTAAACACGTTTAAATCCGTCAAATAATGTCACAGTCAGGCACACTACAGATAGACAAACAAACATACCTATGCGTTAAACTGGTTACTCTTTTTTTTGGGTCAGAGCATAAACATTTTACAAAGACTACCGTATTCTACATGAAAAACAAAGTGGACAGTGGAGGATCAATAATGTTCTAGGAATTCCATAAAGTAAATGAATTAAAAAAACGCCGTACACATGCAAACGGTACAAATTATACGCGCCCCGATATTAATCCACTAGCATAATATTTGTCATAGTCCTTGAGTGTCTATGATGTTATAAAGCTCGCTTTACTAAATTGTACTGTATACCACTGGCGTAAGAACTATTTTGGCGCACGCTCCTACGATATTAATGTTTGTACAAACGTACAGGCAGTAGTTTTCCCACTACCGTCAGAATTCATTACCTGTTAAGTGTGGTGAATGGGTTTATTAAGTTTGGTCTATTCCGTCTCACCAAGAGATATTTACTTGCGTTACTTAGAACAAATATTAGGAGTATTATTCTTCTGTGGTACAGGTCGACTATGGGTGATGGAAATAGGAACCAAAATATCCATAAGAAATTTTAATGAAAATACGATAAATATAGGCCAATTTAATAAATCAAATTTTTCACAGAATTTAACAAAATAACCTTGTAACGGTGGGCATAAAATATTACTATTTTTTTCGAAGTCAATTGACTTCGAAAACTGCATAACTTCTTTTAATTACGATTACATTACACAAAATGACAAAAGAAACAGACAGAACAAAGAAAGTGACATTTCTCAAATGTGATCTAATAAATTAGCTCTACACAGAAGTAAATATAAATCCTTGGCTCTACATTAGTTTGATGGATTTGCATAGACAGTAGCGACACTGCCAGTTAACAGATAACTTAAGTACACTGGAGATAAAAATATATATATTTAATTTATTTGAGGAATATTTTAATTATATAAGTGTAAGATTTGAATAGGCTATATTATTAGTTAACAAAAAATATTGCTTGACAGCAGTCCACAATCCCCAGTGGAAAGCGGCAACGCATTCGAGAATGACAAAACACACCGAACGCCATATTATATCGATGCTAAACGCTAAATAAAGCTTATTAAACGCCTTTTCACTCTGGCCTTGAAAACACTCAAATTATAATGGGGTAGAAAAACGCAAACGGACGCAGGCAAACAATTACAGTCCTTAGCTGTAGGTAAGTATCTGAAATGACTAAGCAAATCCCTTTGTCTGACTGATGGGACGCTATTCACCGTGCGTCTCGTACTCTGATGACTAAGGGGAATGTGTGGAATCAAGTAAAAACTGTAGGAAACCAAAATGCTTGCTAATCTGCAACTGTGTCAATTAGCCTTTTAGTGCGCCTCTCCACTGAATCCAAAATTGCTACATGGCATTTTGCAGCACCAGGCTATATGCGACTACAACATTCCACACACGATCGACCGGAGCTTTATTTAAAATCAGAAGCGATCCCGATGTGACTTGCTGACAAACCGTTGGAAGTACGCTTGGATTCCTATTCCGAGACTCAAAAAAAAAATCTATTTATTTATTATAAAGGAAAACCTACAGCTATAACAAAGGAATGTAATTATTAACAGAAAAAATAACAGAGAGCCATTTATTGGTTCTCACTACAATAAGGCAAAATGCAAAACAGTTGTGTGAACATATTAGAGTTGTTATAAAATAAAGTAAAACTTAACTCTACGGTATACGGATCTTAATTTAAATAAACGGAACAAAAATAGGGTTACCAGATTAAATTAAATAGTGCACAGATGCAGGATATAAAATGAACTGAACCATTCTCGCTTAAAAAAATCATTGCTTTGTCTTCTCACAGTAGCAACAGTAGTACAAAATAAATCTATATTAAATTGTTTATAATATCATAGAAATTCAGCTTAGTTGAACGTGGGACTACCACTTTATTGACCTATCCGTCGATGAGTAGTTTTTAGACAGATGATGATCCGGGTCATTCATTAAACGTAAACCCACCGAATTTACACTCGATGTTAGGTTCTGACGAGTAGTCCGGAGGTGATCCGAGGTCTAATGATGAAGCAGAAAGGTGATCACGAGAACTATATGCAGGTTCATTAAATGAATGAACAAATGAAACTATCGAACTTTCCCTTGATGATAGATCTAATCTTAACGAGTAGTTTCTAGACAGGAGGTGATCCGAGGTCTGATTGAAGCAGAAAGGTGATCAGGAGAACGAGTAATTAAACGTCGGCCCGCTGAATTTAGTCTCATTGGCTTGGTCTTGGCCAGAAGTTTTTAAAGTTTTCAATTTACATTTGCTTATACCTAATCGAATTAAGTCCTTTGGGTAATAATGGTACCTTAGTACGTAGCTATTACCTCAATAATTACCTCCGATGTTCACTTACAAGTAGTTACAAGCCTAATACTGTAGCCACATACTTACTAACATCTACGATTCTTGTTTTCGCTAGTGTGAACAAGCAATTTAATAGGCACGTACGCAGTACCTAGTAATGATTTTAGCAAATTCGAATAAGAATAAGAATTGGTGTTGGTTTAATAACAAGCAAGTTCAAATATCGTACAAGTTAGGTTTAATAATGTCGTAACGTCTTGTGATGTAAAAGAGATTTTTTGGGACTAACTTCGCTGTCATCGTTACACAGCTTCATCAACTACGCAATGAAAATTTACTGACTGGATAAAGTCCATGTCTATACAGTATTTTGAAAGTATATCTAAAGAAACCAAGAAACCTAACTAATATGACGGTGCAGGGGTGGCAAATATAATTAAAATTACTGAAAACATTCCCTTTCGGAAGTCGGTTAACGACTTTAAAAAAGGAGGAGGCTCTTAATTCGACTATATATATATAAAATCAAACATAAAAAATACATATATAAGTGGGCAATAGCTGTCTTTAACCACCCTTATTGAACAGAAGGTTCCGAGTTACCATGACAACGGAAAATAACAGACGTGTCAGACTGATGATAATTAATTAATAATTAATAATAATTAATTATTGCATGTACCGATTGTTAATTAATAAAAGATTATAATAGAAAAGTAGATATTTTATAACGCAATCCCACAACTTTTGGGGGCTCGTCCGGGATGAAGCTGAGCTATATCGGATTGGAGTGTTTTCGGACGAAGATGATGCAAGATTAACAACCCAATATAAGAAGTACCTATACGACGTAAGATTATTAAGAAGACTTTTGAATTATTAGAAGACACGCAGACATTACACAATGCCGCCGAAGAGAGTAAGAGACGATGAAGATTTGTCCGTAATGGATCCTGCACCCCGAATTTCCTTTAGTGACCTAGAGCATTCAATGACGCCTTTCAGCGGAGATGATGCCTACGGAATAGACTCCTTTATAAGAGAATTTGAGGATGTTGCGACGTTGATGCGTTGGAGTGAAATAGAAAAGATGATTTACTCCAAAAGACTCCTTGCAGGTACAGCCAAGTTATTTTTACGGTCAATGGGTAGTACGACGTCATTTGATAAGTTGAAAGACGGATTGAAGGAAGAGTTTGGACAGAAATTGAACAGCGCTGCTATTCACAAAAGACTTGCCAGTAGGAAGATGAGAGAAGACCGAAACGTAGGACCTGTAATAACAAGCAGCTTAGCAATGATGAGACCTTCGACTGCTGCTGCTGTTTTAAACGATGTTACCTCATCTGGGGCTGATGAGCACGCAGTATGGCCGAGTGGGAAATAGCTGTCTTTAACCACCCTTATTGAACAGAAGGTTCCGAGTTACCATGACAACGGAAAATAACAGACGTGTCAGACTGATGATAATTATTGCATGTACCGATTGTTAATTAATAAAAGATTATAATAGAAAAGTAGATATTTTATAACGCAATCCCACATATATATATGTATTTTACCAGACCGTGCTAGATTTAATGCAGGTAACGTAGTCTTTAGAGATGAGAAAAAAGATGTGAGATTATTTTAAGTTTGCCTATTTGGTCCGCATACCACCGTGATTTAGAATGACGACCTTTATTAGAACTTTATAACTACTGTGCCTGAGACCATCTAGGTAGGTACCACCACAGTGTCAGATATTCTGTTACCAAGCAGCATTATGTAATCATTGCTGGGTTCCGGTGTGAAGGGCACTGTAGCTGAAGCTAGTAAGCTGTAGCTGTGAAATTACCGGACACAACAGAATTAATATTAATGTTTTTAGGGTCGGCAATACTAGTGATTCTTCTGGTCTTGCTAGCGCCCATAAGCTGTGGTAAGTAACTGATTACCAGGCGGGCCACTTGTCAAACCTTGGCTGTATAAAAAACGTTAAATATAATAACGCTTGATTTCAACGTTCACAAACTAAAATGATCGATACAGTTTTTGCGTCACTATTCGGCCGTTTTTCACACTCGACAACAGATTTATCAGACCAGTTGAACCAGAAATTATTGCCAAGTATCCCGTAAAAAGTAACACTGTATTGTTACGCTTGACAGCTTTTTTACGTGGCCCTTCCTCATTTCTTTGGTAAGGATTAAAAATAATGATATTTTCTTTTTTACCCGCGATGGAACCACCAACAAGATAATATTATAGAAGTTTAATATTTTTCATCTGTTCAGAAAAAAACATCAGTATTATTAATGGTACTTTTTTTTTAGTTTCGCTAGGGAAACCTGTGATAGGTCTTCGGGACCTATGGGGGTCAACTGGGGTATGTGGGATTCTTATCCACTAAAGCCTCTGCGGCAGTCACATCGGCACATGGGAAGGGGAACCTGGGATCTGGAGCAGATCGTTAGACTAGGTCCCCTGGTGCAGATCATCTGCGCCAGGAACCTCTCAGTGCCTTGCCTTTGAGACTGCCACCGGGGGGTGCATTATAGCCTCCCAGACACGGTGGTCACGGGGACGAGGTTGCAACCCCGCCACCGTCTTCCTCGGAGTGGCCGCTGTACTTGATTGAGTATTATTAGTACCTAAGCTATGTTTCAAATACATACATATGTATTAGGCAGTCAGCGCAAATGTAGCCTTAACTTAATTTATTATAGAGAAAATAAACATTACGAATTATATTATGTTAGCGATAATACCGATCTTTTTATTTTTTCAATACAAAATCAATGTGGATTACGGCAATTTTGCGCTGTCGTAGTGTAGCGATAATAGAAAAAACATATTTATTTTTGAATTATAAAAACATATAAGCGTTATCTACTGTTACGTACTTATTGAAATAAAACTACTTTTACGGATTATATCGCGGTTTATTTTAAATTTTACTTGCCCAAGGTTTAATGCTTTGCCATCCAATAAAAGACAACATTAAGTTAAGAAAAATGAAATTCAAATGTAAACTAAATACACCGTTTTTAATTTTTTAATTAAAAAATGTGGCCTACGCCACTTTTGCTTTAGCGGCCTGATATACTGCCCACAAAAGTATAATGGGAAACATTTGGAGCAAACACCCTGACCCTAAATTTTGTTCCAGTCGACATCGAAAACGGGTTTTCTGCGAGATAGCAGTTCCTGATAGAGATATAAAGTCCCAGCAAGATTAAGATAAACGCGGTTACGCCTCAAGCGTAAATCTTTCTTAGAATAGATAAAGGGCCAGTCGCGTGGCCGTTGTCCCGTTGATTATTTTACCCGAATATCAATAAAAGAACGTGGTAATTTTTAAAAATGAAGATAGACATTTCACATTTTATAAATATGTAATACCTTTACAAACAAGAAGGACCTATACGTATACAGACGTTGGAATAGCCTGGCAGCAGTGTGACCAGATTAAAATTGATCATTATGCTAGCCGCCATGCCAAATTCTGCTAAACATTTTGAAAAAATGCTAAGATCCTGCTAATTCATGTTTATTACCTACATTACCTATCGAAATTCAATAAAAACACCAAAATGTATAAAAAATAGTGTCGCGGGGAAGTGTGCTGGGCGTAAAAAAGGTGTAAATACAAAATAAAATTGCGAGAGGGGAAACAAAGAAAAAGGGTCAAGTCAAGGTCATGCGTGGTACATTACCGGCACTTGGTGTATGGTAAAGGTAAATTCCTCTTCACTGGATGGGTGGCTCTGCTGGTCTTCAGGCACACTAAACTAGAAGCGCTTCACAACGTTCACTAGGTCACAACAGTAATAGTCTTTTCGGAGGCACACACGAATTAACTTATTAAGGTGCGGCGGACACGTCCGATCCACGCAATGGTCAGTCAACAGTACGGGGCAAGGGGAAAAAAGGGACAGCACCAGTTAAATATGAATATTTGAGGGTACGGAGAAAACTATCTGGCAGGCCGATGCATTTTCTACCTACATACTAAATTATAAAGCAAACAAATAAATTTTTAAATACTACTTCCATTACAAACCAAAGTTTATTCGATGAGTTGGTCGTCAGTGCCCCGAGCATGGTGTCTGCTGCTCAAAATCAAAAGCCTATTGTTACAATAGACCTGACGTCTGGAGATTATGTTCCAGTCTTAGAGGAGATACCACTGGAGATAGCATTATGCGCTAACCCCTCTGCCAAATTTTGTTCATATGGTCAGGTCATTCTTTATTTGTGTGCGTATCTTTTTGAATATGTTGCGAGTTTATTATAGTGTGGTTATGCGTGAAATTGTATCTGTGTGTGTTTACTTCGCCTCCCGCACCCCTCAAAAGTGCCACGAAAAAATTGTTCGGCGAATCGACGCGATACTAGCTCCATTCTAATTACTCTGAGGTTCCAGTAAGTAAATCGAAAGGCCTGATTAAGTGCAGCAATAAAAAAATAAAGAAATATATCAAAATCAATAAATACATTAAAAAGACTCAGAAAATTGCCAAAAAACATAATTTTTTTATTAAGAATGTAAAGTTAAACCGAGAAAGATTATTATTGATTGACAAGTTAGACATGTATGTAACTAGGTTAGATAAGTGCACTTTAAAATATAAATGTGATACCCAGAACTTGCAAGATACTATTATAAACCTTAATGAAAAATTAAAATTAATTTCTGATAAATATGCAAGTTCTCAAAAAGTCATGAGGGAGTATACGCTGGCCATGAATGAGCTCATGGTAAGTAGTGTGTCGAAAAATACCATCAACGAACAATCGGTGAGCTCTTTATCACCGGCGTGTAGTCCTAAATCTGAACAAATTAGTATCAACTCTTTGATACAGCCTTCCCTTAATGTTGTTAGTGAATTAAAATCTAGAATTCAGCCCTGTGTTAATAGTGAGACATCGAACTCCACAAATATTGTAATATCTAGTGATGAAATTGGCAAGGACATGGGCCACTTAATAACAAATATTTATGAAAAACACTTGGTAATTAATTATTGTATGCCTGGTATGACCTATTTTAATTTATTAGACAAAATATCTACTTTTAATTTTACCCAGGATACAATATTAATAATCTTGGTAGGGAATAAAGGAAATGTGTCCAAAAAGCAGCTATATAAGTATTATGAGATGCTATCGAATCTTGATATTAAAAAAATTGTGATGTTCACATTTCCTTATAGTAAACATTTGCCACAGGAAGAAAACACCCATAGGTATAACTTAAATTTGACATTGCATAATTTGACATGTAATGGTTATAATATAGAAAATAAAATTAATTTAATTGACATAAATAATTTTAATAATGTTCATTTATATTTGACAAAAGATAAATATTATTTATCAAAATATAGTAAAAGACAGATAGCTATGTCGCTATCATATTATTTATACACATCAGCCAAGAATTTGGCTACACAAGTTGCTTCTATTGAGCAACATAATTGTAACATACCTATTAATTCAACCAAGCATTTGGTTAGCAATACTGACATTTCTATTAATTTAAATTAGTTAGTAAGACAACAGAGACAACCTCTGGCATAGATGATACCCCTAAAAAGTTAGATATAAATATAGATATAAGTTCATATAATAATAATAATATAAACTTGTATGACTCCAAAATATCATGTGTCAACTTGGTACATCAAAATATACAAGGTATGTTAGGTAAAGATTTGGAAATTGAATTGTTCATGAACAGTCAAAATATAGACATTTTTTGTGTTACAGAACATTGGTTAAAGAGTGATCAGTTCATGTTCAACTTTAACAACCACCAGGTTACTAGCTCATTCAGCAGACCAAATATGATACGTGGAGGCTCTTTAATTATTACTAATCAAAATATTAAATGTAAGGAACGTTTAGACTTTGTATGCTATTCTGTTGAACGACTTATAGAGATAGCTTGTATTGAGACAGAGCAGTTTTTAGTTTTGAGCGTATTGAGATAGTAAGCCTAGTAGGTAAAATGTCCACGTAGGTCCGCGATAGAATCATTGGTATTTTTTTTTTGCAGCTAACACGGCGAAATGTTTTAAATAGAAATATGCTATCCCACGACCCGGAGAGAAGGCCAACATCTGGTAAAAAATAAAAATCCAAACGCAGTGAATTATTAGAGAGGGTCATAAGTGTTAACGAATACACAAAAATTAGGAAATTTTAAATACTGTATGGGCTAATAGCCATTTTAACTGACGGAATTTATTACGGTCGACATTACAAAAAAAGAAAAGGGTCGCGTGCTTGTGTTTTTTTTCAAGTGATTTCAGACGCCAATGGTTTGCGGGGGTGGGCGGCGAGCAGCCCCGCCTGGGAGAAGTGACGCCACGCGGATACTTTTAAGGGTTGAGGGAGACGTGACGAGGACATTCAACGGGCAACGAGAGGACGCACAGGACATCACATTTAGATAATTAAGATCCTGTAGTAAAAATTTAAATTATTTAGTTTTGATATTTATTTATATTAGAGTCAGTGTCGTCACAAGTACAGATCGGGGAAACCCGATCTCGTCAAGTAAGTTATAGTTAATAAAATATATTATTAAAATAGGTCATTTTCAGATTATAGGAATAAACTAACCACACTGATTATAAAAGGTGAATATTGGCTCATGTTCAGCCACAAACAGGTTCATTACAAAACATTTACCTGTCATCACCAAAGTAATTATTTTATTGTTATTATGTTTGTATTACCAGTCACCGTGTATATTCACGTGCTCGTACGGTTACTCTAACGAGAAGACTGGGGCGGATGCCTAAACAAGGGACCTAGATCCACCAATACCATTAGAAATTATGTAATTATTGTAAAGTGGAATTTATAGTGGGATTCGCTATCTGTGTGTGTGGTTGGTTTATGAAACCTTAATTAAGTTATGTTACTTCAGGGATCTTGTAGAAAATGTACAATTTATCTTGTGTTTGCATGTGTGTTTTACATTTTGTGTCCATACTGTGTTTAGAGTAAGTTTGTTTGGCAAAGTAACGGGTTTTTCTGTTTCGATCTTTGGATTTTCCCGTTACTATTCAAGGCCCTAGGAACCCAAAGATCGGGTCAACCCCTCACTAGTGTTGAGAGGTTGAGCTAAATCACATAATCAGTTTCGAGATTTGGGGGAAGGAAACAAGTCTATTATAATTTTATCTTAAAATTAGAGTAAAAGATGTGAAGATACATGTTTAGACCCACGGTTTTATGTGTATGTGCAAAATAGCACAGAGACTTTATATCATACTTTAATATACATAAATTAACAAGAGATCGCTCTGATCGTCTCAGGGTGTTGTAAATCAATATTCAACTTCTGATAGTCTTGTAAAACCTTCTCCCGAGTCAAATATCAAATGATTGTAAATGAATAAATACTAATTAATTGAACTCTAAAAAGTCTTTCCTTTCTTATTTTAGTATAAGTCCTTTATAAATAAGTCTTACTATAACATACTCTGGGCGATATAATAGGTACACTATTGCAACCCGTCTGACAGACAGTAACTTAACACCGAACACTGACTCATCTAATCCTAGGTAGGTTTGCCAGATTAACTCGACTATGGATTATAGAGATAGATCAAAACAAGATAGGCGTAGATTTAGAACGACTGGCTCTTCAGGCTAGCTGTTCAGATCGCAGTATTATGTTCTGATTAGATTAGGGATTTCAGCACACTACTACGAGCAGCGGAAGCCACGTCGCAGAGACGACCAACGGGAATCTCCGTGACTTCGGCGGATAAGTAACCATTAGACTAGGCGGACAGTAGGGCCATGATAGAGGACTCAGAGGTGCCATGTTGATAGGGATAATTTAATTGATTATATCTTCAGACCTCGACCGACGCGAATATCACTTCACTAATATATATATATTGGCAGGCTTTGGGCGCAGCTGGGGTCGCACATACACGCTCTCTTCAGACCGACTCCCGATTAGCTGGGTGGCCACCCAATTAAATTCCGTAGCTATATATATATGTATATCACGTAAAGGGGAAAAGGGAAAACGGAAGGAAAAGATGCAAACGCACACTAAAATATCTATAAAATCGGAAAGGAAAAGATGCAAACGCACACTAAAATATCTATATAATACGGAAGGGAAAAGATGCAAACGCACACTAAAATATCTATAAAATCGGAAAGGAAAAGATGCAAACGCACACTAAAATATCTATATAATACGAAAGGGAAAAGATGCAAACGCACACTAAAATATCTATAAAATCCGGAAAGAAAAGATGCAAACGCACACTAAAATATCTATAAAATCGGAAAGAAAAGATGCAACGCACACCAAATATCTATGATATCTATCGCTTCGCAGCGGGTTAGGGACAAAAGGGAAAGGTCTAATTACGTACGTCCGGATAGGCAGTAGGATAGGGTTTAGGGAGGCAACCTAGCTGGCTCAGAGAGTGCAGACACCTTTGGTGTCTCCCCGTTGTAGAGTTCACCTGTGTTCCACTGATTAGATCACTCACCTTAGTTTGCAGATAGGACGTAAGGAATCGAATTGCCGTCGGTGTTAGTTAAACTCAATGATTTTACCTCAGCTAAATTGAGCTGGATTAAATAACTATCGTTTTCTCCAATTTATTAGGGTTAAGCTACTGGCGTCTGTCTGGGCCGGTAGATTAGCTATTATCTAAGGTGAACCTAGTCAGAAAACCAGTGGCTTTACTTCGGCTGTCAAACTATGTATTAAAAACAGACTCAAGTCTGAACGACAGTGAAAACTAAAGAGGCATCAATCCGCTATCTGTTAATAATGGCATCTCTCAGTCGATTCAAATTATCTCAAGTGCACTATCATACATACATATATATATATATATAGACGATCACGATCACATACTTTACACACCTCGCCAGAGGCTGTACCATCACATAAAAAGTGGTGCCGTGACCAGGATGACCACAGCTACGTGTCAAAAGGTGACACGACTGGTCAAGAACTAATCGGAAACACATTTCATCATAACACAACGTAGGTAAATCATAACACAAATTAAGAAATAACGCACAGAGTATTGTTAGCAATATCCATTTCAGAGATGCCAGAACCAGCAAGGGAGACATTTTACATCGCATGACTGCAATATAAAATGTGTATATTATAACTTTATAAGAATTGTCCATAACTGTGTTGCTTACAGGTCATGACAAAGGAAATAACACCCTTTGGTTGAAACTAACATTTTTTTCTTGTATTGTTGATAATAACATCCTTTATTTTAAAATAACACGACACGAGATCCTTTTTTTTCTGTATTGTTAGTTAGTTAGGAAATAAACTTTACGTTATAATATTTAAAGTAAGGAGAATAGCATCCTTCGTTTTAGATTTTTTCTGTTAAGAAGTTAGAAAGTAAACATTACAATATAATATTCGGTCGTAAACTCAGGGGCTCGAAGCCGATGCTTTGTTTTATGCGTACAATGAACGAGGGACAGCCGGCCAGGAGTTAAAAAAAAAGAAAAAAAAAAAAAAAAACGAACAATCGATAGTAACTTCCCAGATGGTAAAAATAACATCAAAGGTGCATTTTAGCGGGAACCCCGATAATGCCACACTAGAAATGTTATTACAGAAAATGAAACAGTTTAGTCAAAAATTAGAGTCAGTTAGCTCGCACTGCAATAATGGGGGCGGGGCTAGCGCGATTAGTAAGTCTACACGTGACATCGTGGAGGAGACTAGCGATCTAGGACTTGGGGCCAACACACAAGAGAGTACTAGATTCATCGCGGAAGGCAATAGCGCAAGTCACTTAACGCACGGGACATATTCGTGGTACAACTAACGGTTAGCGAACCCATCTTTGACGGAAAGTCGCGGATTAATTCGAGCACGTTTTGAAAAGGCTTAAAGGTATAATAATTCGATTAATGCTCATGATAGAGAGGTAGATGTCGCTCTACAATGCGTCGGCACGTGTGAATAGTTATGGAAATGTATTCAGAGGGGTGGTCAGTCTTTGCCGATTATATAAGTTGAATAAGAGGACATATCCTCGTGGTACTGGTATCACTATGTCCAGACACTTTGTCAAATAAATAAAGTCTTTAAAGTCATTAACGATTTGCTTTAATGAAAGGGACCGAGTAAACTATAATGAGGCGTTATGCCGTAGACAACAATTATGTCTTACTAAAGCGGACGAATCCACCATTATAAACAACGCGGATTTCTTAGGAGACTCGAGCAAAACATATTGCTATCCCAACAGTAAAAGTTGTGGGGGCGGATAACGGAGTGAGAGCACAAATCGGTTAGTGTTAATAAAAGGCTAGGTAATATTTTAGTAGAAACACCGGTACTAATCATACGTAGATTGCCTAGGTCATTTATGTTGAGGATCAAATTGTGAGATCGAACGATTTGGGGGCGCGTCGAACATTGGTGTAAATTAACTCAATTATAGGGTGAAATGTTCACCAAACAAGTGATTCGAATCAGAATGTCACTACAAAAGTCCATTCAAATGTTAAAGTCGACCGCGCGACTAATTGGAAGACACAATTGGGTAGTAACAATTCGATCGACGAACGAAGGGATCTATTGCTACCGATATTAGAAAGAAACATAACAAGGTTTTGCAAATAGATTGGGGTTGATGAATAAATACGAACACGTCATAAAGTTGGTAGATGGGGAATCGTTTGTTAGACACGATTATCCAGAGCCGTGCGGGCATTGAGAACAGGTTAGGGAAAGGTTAGTCGAATTAGAGAGTCTGGGGGTTGTCCAATAAGAGTTGACGCCGTATTGGTATCCGCTAACATACACCCATAAACGAGATGGTACAATTAGAATCTTGTTAGATGTGCAGGAGCTCAATAAGAAAATGGAAGACGACGCCGGATCGCCACCACTTACCCCGAAAATATTACAGTCATTTCACGGAGTTGATTATACTAGCTTAATCGACTGTAATGATGTCTAATATCAATTGTCATTATACGAGGAATCCAGAAAGTTCACTGGTTTATCGTTCATGGGGGAAAACTTATATCTATCGCGTATTACCACAAGTATTAAAGACCTCAGTAGCATACTTTTCTAGGGTCGTGAATATTATACTAGATGACGTTTGGGACTTCTGTGTGAATTATGTGAATGATATTATCGTCGTCACTACGGGTGACCTAGAATTGCATCTAGACCACTTAGACCGAGGCTTAGGTAAAATTAGAAGACGTGGAGATGACAGGCAGAGTAGACAAATGTCGATTTTTGTGCGTCGTGGTTAAGTGCTAGGACATATAGTTAGCACTCACGTAATATGCATGTAATTTATCGGATAGATACCATAGTAAACTTCACAGCTCCAGACCATGGACCAATTACGCGAGTTTTAGATTTCGCGGGTTTTGGAAAGAGACAAAAGGTTAGTCTCAGGTTTTGTGTCTTAGGGAGCATAGATAGTGCAAGCAAAACTAGGGACATAACAAACATGTTTAGGTCTCATTTCCGGGTGAAGTCACCACTGCAAATAGTAGAGGAGAGCTACGATGAGGGGGCGGTGTCTAGTATACCAGAACGTGTCTCGGCAAAATAGTTGCTTTCATAATAAAGTCAATGTCGAAGGGCAAGCTATTTGGACACGATGGCTTTAGCATTGAGGAATTCCAATATGTGGGATCTCACTTCTCGAGATTGTTAGGCAAGCTCGTTACTGATAGGAGAAAGTAAGACTGGGGAAGGTTTTGATAAGAGTAATTATCGACCAATCTCGCTTGCTATGGCCGCATCCAAGAAGCTTGATGGTTTATTTGAGAGACAACTTAAAATACATTTAGAACTTCATGATGGTCAGTTCGGTTTTAGGCTCAGATCATTAACGGAATGTGTTATTATATCTCTGAAGCATAACGTCAAATATTATACGGAAACACTAGTGTATGTGCTACAGTTTTGACCTCTCCAAGGTATTTGACTTGGTTAGATATGATATTCTCTGGAATAAAATAAGAGAAACAGGGGTGTCTGGTCAGTTTGGTCTCCTGTATAACACTAGTACAAGAATATGTATGGTATTTCGAGTGAGGGCTCGAAGCACAGTGTGCGTGCCACCTATAATGTTGAGTGAAACTAACTTCGGTAGAGTTGCGTCTTTCTAGTATCTAGGTCACATGGTCAAATATTCAGACTGATCATAAAAACATGCATGAGGAAATAGGTAATTACGGGTGATATAGAGTTTATTCACTGATGAAAAAGCGTTATTACTTTAATAATATGTCGCGCGAGATAGGAAAAATCATAAGGGCTTACTGATAGGCTAAATAAGGAACTAGGGCGACTATTTAGGACCTATTGCGACGTGTCACATAGATCGTGGGTTGGCTTATTAGTTGATATTGAGGATTGTTTTAGTACGGGTTATTCACCAAACGAGATAGTCAACAGGACTGAGACTGTGCTGTCCTCCGATGTTGTTAAACCAAACCAAAATAAATCTGATCAACAACTCGAGACAATAGAGCTATTGTGTAAAGGATAGCGAATAGGGATCTATTAGGGTAGAGTTTGAATAGTGGGGATTATGAGAATTTTTTTTTGACCGTGAGATTATGTGTCGAAACGTGGGAACAAATCAGGAGTTGTGAGAAAATTCGTGGCGGATACAGTTGAAATAGATTTTGAAACAACACGTTGAGCAGAAATGAAGGGTGAGGCGATGTTTCAGAAATCTATTTGGGGGCGTGTGAGATAGTAAGCCTAGTAGGTAAAATGTCCACGTAGGTCCGCGATAGAATCATTGGTATTTTTTTTTTGCAGCTAACACGGCGAAATGTTTTAAATAGAAATATGCTATCCCACGACCCGGAGAGAAGGCCAACATCTGGTAAAAAATAAAAATCCAAACGCAGTGAATTATTAGAGAGGGTCATAAGTGTTAACGAATACACAAAAATTAGGAAATTTTAAATACTGTATGGGCTAATAGCCATTTTAACTGACGGAATTTATTACGGTCGACATTACAAAAAAAGAAAAGGGTCGCGTGCTTGTGTTTTTTTTCAAGTGATTTCAGACGCCAATGGTTTGCGGGGGTGGGCGGCGAGCAGCCCCGCCTGGGAGAAGTGACGCCACGCGGATACTTTTAAGGGTTGAGGGAGACGTGACGAGGACATTCAACGGGCAACGAGAGGACGCACAGGACATCACATTTAGATAATTAAGATCCTGTAGTAAAAATTTAAATTATTTAGTTTTGATATTTATTTATATTAGAGTCAGTGTCGTCACAAGTACAGATCGGGGAAACCCGATCTCGTCAAGTAAGTTATAGTTAATAAAATATATTATTAAAATAGGTCATTTTCAGATTATAGGAATAAACTAACCACACTGATTATAAAAGGTGAATATTGGCTCATGTTCAGCCACAAACAGGTTCATTACAAAACATTTACCTGTCATCACCAAAGTAATTATTTTATTGTTATTATGTTTGTATTACCAGTCACCGTGTATATTCACGTGCTCGTACGGTTACTCTAACGAGAAGACTGGGGCGGATGCCTAAACAAGGGACCTAGATCCACCAATACCATTAGAAATTATGTAATTATTGTAAAGTGGAATTTATAGTGGGATTCGCTATCTGTGTGTGTGGTTGGTTTATGAAACCTTAATTAAGTTATGTTACTTCAGGGATCTTGTAGAAAATGTACAATTTATCTTGTGTTTGCATGTGTGTTTTACATTTTGTGTCCATACTGTGTTTAGAGTAAGTTTGTTTGGCAAAGTAACGGGTTTTTCTGTTTCGATCTTTGGATTTTCCCGTTACTATTCAAGGCCCTAGGAACCCAAAGATCGGGTCAACCCCTCACTAGTGTTGAGAGGTTGAGCTAAATCACATAATCAGTTTCGAGATTTGGGGGAAGGAAACAAGTCTATTATAATTTTATCTTAAAATTAGAGTAAAAGATGTGAAGATACATGTTTAGACCCACGGTTTTATGTGTATGTGCAAAATAGCACAGAGACTTTATATCATACTTTAATATACATAAATTAACAAGAGATCGCTCTGATCGTCTCAGGGTGTTGTAAATCAATATTCAACTTCTGATAGTCTTGTAAAACCTTCTCCCGAGTCAAATATCAAATGATTGTAAATGAATAAATACTAATTAATTGAACTCTAAAAAGTCTTTCCTTTCTTATTTTAGTATAAGTCCTTTATAAATAAGTCTTACTATAACATACTCTGGGCGATATAATAGGTACACTATTGCAACCCGTCTGACAGACAGTAACTTAACACCGAACACTGACTCATCTAATCCTAGGTAGGTTTGCCAGATTAACTCGACTATGGATTATAGAGATAGATCAAAACAAGATAGGCGTAGATTTAGAACGACTGGCTCTTCAGGCTAGCTGTTCAGATCGCAGTATTATGTTCTGATTAGATTAGGGATTTCAGCACACTACTACGAGCAGCGGAAGCCACGTCGCAGAGACGACCAACGGGAATCTCCGTGACTTCGGCGGATAAGTAACCATTAGACTAGGCGGACAGTAGGGCCATGATAGAGGACTCAGAGGTGCCATGTTGATAGGGATAATTTAATTGATTATATCTTCAGACCTCGACCGACGCGAATATCACTTCACTAATATATATATATTGGCAGGCTTTGGGCGCAGCTGGGGTCGCACATACACGCTCTCTTCAGACCGACTCCCGATTAGCTGGGTGGCCACCCAATTAAATTCCGTAGCTATATATATATGTATATCACGTAAAGGGGAAAAGGGAAAACGGAAGGAAAAGATGCAAACGCACACTAAAATATCTATAAAATCGGAAAGGAAAAGATGCAAACGCACACTAAAATATCTATATAATACGGAAGGGAAAAGATGCAAACGCACACTAAAATATCTATAAAATCGGAAAGGAAAAGATGCAAACGCACACTAAAATATCTATATAATACGAAAGGGAAAAGATGCAAACGCACACTAAAATATCTATAAAATCCGGAAAGAAAAGATGCAAACGCACACTAAAATATCTATAAAATCGGAAAGAAAAGATGCAACGCACACCAAATATCTATGATATCTATCGCTTCGCAGCGGGTTAGGGACAAAAGGGAAAGGTCTAATTACGTACGTCCGGATAGGCAGTAGGATAGGGTTTAGGGCGGCAACCTAGCTGGCTCAGAGAGTGCAGACACCTTTGGTGTCTCCCCGTTGTAGAGTTCACCTGTGTTCCACTGATTAGATCACTCACCTTAGTTTGCAGATAGGACGTAAGGAATCGAATTGCCGTCGGTGTTAGTTAAACTCAATGATTTTACCTCAGCTAAATTGAGCTGGATTAAATAACTATCGTTTTCTCCAATTTATTAGGGTTAAGCTACTGGCGTCTGTCTGGGCCGGTAGATTAGCTATTATCTAAGGTGAACCTAGTCAGAAAACCAGTGGCTTTACTTCGGCTGTCAAACTATGTATTAAAAACAGACTCAAGTCTGAACGACAGTGAAAACTAAAGAGGCATCAATCCGCTATCTGTTAATAATGGCATCTCTCAGTCGATTCAAATTATCTCAAGTGCACTATCATACATACATATATATATATATATAGACGATCACGATCACATACTTTACACACCTCGCCAGAGGCTGTACCATCACATAAAAAGTGGGAAAACCAGTGGCTTTACTTCGGCTGTCAAACTATGTATTAAAAACAGACTCAAGTCTGAACGACAGTGAAAACTAAAGAGGCATCAATCCGCTATCTGTTAATAATGGCATCTCTCAGTCGATTCAAATTATCTCAAGTGCACTATCATACATACATATATATATATATATAGACGATCACGATCACATACTTTACACACCTCGCCAGAGGCTGTACCATCACAGTATACAGGCCCCCTTGTTCTCTTTATGAGGAATTTGAAAGAATTTTAGAGAATGTTTTGCACAAAACAGCATCTACAAATAAAATTATTATTGTCTGTGGAGACTTCAACATAAATTTACTGGATAATAGTAATGTAACTAGAAAATTTATGACATTATTGAAATCGTTTAATTTGTACAACATTTTCTTTGAACCTACTAGGATTACATCTACTAGTGCAACTTGCATTGACAACATATTTACAAGCATAAAGCCAATCCACAAATTAATAATTAATAAGTTAGATTCCGACCATTGTGGTCAACTGGCTGTTTTTCCTGGTAAACAAATCAAATCTCAAAGAAATGTTACGTTTGTTCCGGTAACAAGATGCCGCATTAATCATTTTAAAGCCACCCTGACTGATAAAATACCTTTATTGCCATATCATAACGATCCGAACACTCTATATAACTCTTTATTTCAGCTTATTGATACCCAGTTCAGTAAAATTTTCAAACCAAAAACTTTATTGAAAAGTGATCGTGCTTCGTTTAATGATTGGGCAACACCTGGAATCCATAAGAGTCGGAGAAAATTATATGAACTGTATCACGAAAAATCAAATAATTTTTGTCCGCTCTTTAAGAATTATGTAAAAGAATACTCTAAAGTATTTAAGCGAGCCTGTTCCTTAGCCAACACAATTTATTTTAAAAATAAAATAAAAAAATCTGTAAATAAAATTAAAACAACGTGGAGCATCATAAACACTGAAACAGGAAAAACAACAATACGTGATCGTGACTTTCATTTAAAAATTAATAATTTGGATGTAACAGCGGATCAGGATGTCGCAACAGAATTTGAAACTTTTTTTACAAATGCTCCTTTAGATATATCTAAAACTATAAAGTCTTCATCCACTTCCGCTGAGACTTTATTAAAACAAAGTGTAACAGAATGTGGCGCAACCTTTGAATTCTCAGTTGTTGATGTCAAAGAAATATTGGACACTTTTAAATCGCTAAATCCGAAAAAGACTGCTGACCTTTGGGGTCTATCTGTACAAACGGTTTCTTGTATAATTGAGCTTATTGCTCCGCAATTAGTATTAGTGTTCAATAGTTGTGTCGCAAGTGGTGTGTTTCCTGACCTGATGAAACAGAGCAAAGTAATGCCCTTATTTAAGTCTGGTAGCTCTACTGAGCCTACTAATTTCAGGCCAATATCAGTGTTACCGACTTTAGGCAAAATTTTTGAAAAATTGTTATTAAATCAAATGTTAGAACATTTTAATAAAAATCATCTGTTTCACAATAAACAATTCGGTTTTACAAAAAATCGCTCCACAACGGATGCTGGAGTCGAGTTGTTAAAAAATATTTATGAAGCCTGGGAGGAATCACATGATGCCCTTGGCGTATTCTGTGATTTATCTAAGGCCTTTGATTGCGTAGAATATGACACGCTAGCCAGGAAACTACACCACTATGGTATAAGGAATAGAGCTCTCAACCTTCTGACCTCATACCTGTGTAACAGAATTCAGAAGGTTGATATCAATGGAAAAAGATCAGCTGGATCTGAGGTCACTTTAGGTGTTCCACAGGGTTCAATACTAGGCCCTTTTCTATTCTTAGTATATATTAATGACTTACCCTACTTTGTAGGGGGCAATCATAACATTGTATTGTTCGCAGATGATACATCTTTGTTGTTTAAAATTAAACGTAAATTGCAGGACTATGACGATGTGAACAATGCGCTTTCTAGGGTGGTCCATTGGTTCGAAGTAAATAATTTAAAACTTAATGAAACTAAAACTAAATGTATTAAGTTTACTATACCTAATGTTAGACAGGTGGGAACCAATATTGAAATTAATGGAGCGGTATTGGACCCTGTGATCTCTACGACATTCTTGGGCATTACTATAGACGAAAAGTTACAATGGGGCCCACACATTGAGAAACTGTCGGGTAGGCTAAGTTCAGCGGCTTATGCAGTTAAAAAAATTAGATTTTTCACCGATGTCAAAACCGCTAGAATTGTATATTTTAGTTATTTCCACAGTGTTATGTCTTATGGCATATTGCTGTGGGGATCTTCTGCAGACCTTAACACTATTTTTATTCTGCAGAAAAGAGCTGTGAGAGCTATCTACAATCTGGCTCCTACGGATTCATTAAGACAAATATTTAAAGAAATAAACATTCTAACGGTTATATCACAATTCATTTATGAAAATTTGATGTATGTAAAAAAGAATATAAGTACTTTCGCTAAGGTTAGTGATCGACATAATATAAATACTCGGAACAAACACAATCTTGCTGTACACTCCACGCGTCTCCACAGAATTAGCAATTCCTTTATGGGCCAAGGTATACGTTTTTATAATAAACTGCCCCAGGATATACGAGATCTACCAATAAAAAAATTTAAAACTACCATTAAGAGCCATTTGTCTAAAAAGGGCTATTATAAAATCTCGGATTACCTGGAGGAGAAAGCTGCGTGGGCTTGAACTGCAGTACTCTTGCAAGCTTATAGTTTAAGATATATTTATTGTAAATTTGTTTAAAAAAAATCTTATATAATTGAAAAAAGACAAGCCCGCTGAGTTTCTTGCCGGATCTTCTCAGTGGAGGCCGCGTTACGATCCGGTGGTAGTTGTAAAAAATGACAATATGTAAGAGCCCCCGTGAGGCCTATGCGTAATAAAGAATTTTGAATTTGAATTTGAATAGTAAATAATTTTATAAGAGCAGGCATATTAACTGACTGGTGACTGTCCAGAATGTCCAATAATACTTTTTTTGTGCTATTATAGGAATATATGTATCTTCTAAAACCTTTATAACTAAAAGACATGTGATGCTTGAACCTTATTTGATATCACATGCTTTATAAAAAGCAGTATCTATTACGTGGTTCGTGGAAATATCCAAGTAAAATTCTGCTAAGCCCCAAAATGAGGGCTCAATTCTGCTGAAATAGCAGAATTCTGCTAAATATGGTCACACTGCCTGGCAGTTAAGACATTTGCAGAATCAGATCGGATTCTGCCATCCTGCTTCGGGTGAAGAATATAACCTATTTTTTTCTGATTTGAGGGAAAACAGTGAAATGTAAATAGCTTTATTTTAATTTATTAAATTGTTCTTTACAAAAACACTACCTAATACATAGTTTGACCATCAAAAACTACACAGCGCAAACCTCAATCCGTCAACGTCAGTCTGCGTGTAGTCACATCTTTTGCGATAGTTACCTTTATTTAATTTTTTCGCGGGGAAACCTTCAAAATGTCTTAGGAGCTGTGGGGTTCAACCGTGGGATTCTTACCCACTAAAACCCCCGCGGCTGTTGCATCGGCCACAGGGGTGAGGCCTAGGTTCAGCATTGGACATCCTCCGGCTGATGATAATTTCTAAGATCGTAGTGCAGTAGGTGGAAGCTGTGGTTTTGAATTATTTTCTACACAATTATTTTAGGTATTTGATTGTTTTATTTTTATGTAATGTTGTTTTTATGTTATGTTATTTTTATGCCTCCTCCGTTTTGCAAACTGGGGGTTGCCGGTTCAAATCGGAAGTAACAACTTTGTGTATTTGTTCCTTGCTAGTTAAGACAATGCAGGCCGATCACCTATAGTCTGGAAGGTAAAATGATCCATGCGTCGGACGGGCATGTAAAAAGTCGGTCCTGCATCTGACCTCTGTCGTGACAGAGGGACTTCCATCCCATCGAATTGTGAGATATAGTGCACTTGTGTCTACGCAAGCACTTGAGCACTGTAATATCTATCGCGTAGATTGCTGAAAGGCTGGCTTGTGAAAGATTGGCTGCTGTGGTCTTATCAGACAGTAGCTCACAGCTAACTTCAGCTCTCCTGTAATCTTAGCGACCAAATTTTTAAGAGAAAATTCGGTGTTGCCAGTCTTGTTTGTTCTCATGCTAGGTTAGTTAACCGACAGGGTGTCGCCGTCGATAGATACGTCTAGGAGACATCATCATTATTATGACTTTTTTAGTAAAAACATAAATAAGTTTAATTGCTTACCTGAAATAACGCTGTTTTGTGTCGCCGACGGTGATTCGGTCACGACAAGCAGTAAGAAGGCTATCAATGTTTTTTGCGAATTCCTCGTACTAAGCATTTTGTTAATGTCCTAGCTGATATTGATTTATTTTTACTATTTTCTAAAGTTCACACACACTTCACTATGAATCCATTATACGTTTTGTCCGAAGATATTTGTTTGGCCGGACCCTGAAACAATAAATAATATGATTTAGTGAATTTTAGAGCTTAGATATAGATTCAATAAAATAAGTTTATATTTATAGCTTAGTCCTAATTTAGTTAATTCAAAACATAAGCTTATCTAGATATTAATTTTGTAATAAAACTAACTTTACGGATTATATCGCGGTTTATTTTTTATTTTAATATCCCGACGTTTCGAACACTTTACAGCATTCATGGTCACGGGCGGACTGATGTAGTAGCTGTCCATACATAGTATATCGATGTGTCCATATGTCATAGTTGAATAGATATTAGGGCGACTTCACATTTTCCGCAATGTGCCGCGCTGCTTTGTAAATCAATGTAAATTACCGGTCGAGTGCGAGTCGGACTCGCGCACCGAGGGTTCCACCAAGTAATTGTACTATTCATGTAACACCTCAGATAGCAAAAAAAAAACAAACCGCAAAACTAATTTTGCTTGTCGAGGTTTTTTTATGATTACTAAAAAACTGTACTACTTAGAAAGATCATTGTCTTTTCCTGTAAAATATAGATAGACATGTATTACCCATAAGTATATCAGATTTTTCCCTTCACAAACTACAGAGATAAGGAGTATTTTTTTTGTCATTTTTGATTCAGCCAAAAACTACGTGACATAAACCAACATAAAAATCTGTTTTAAAATGTGCAATTGAAGCCCTTTCTTATGATACACCACTCAATATAGTAGTCACTTTGAAATTTTGATGACCCATTTCGACCCCCCATTATAAAAAAAAGTAAAAGAAAAAAAAATATATTTTTGAAGTGAAACTTCTTATGCGACTTCCAAAAATGTTATCATTTAACGCGTTAGACGTTATGTGATAGGTGTTAAACGATAGGCGATGGGCGTTAAATGATAGGTATTAAACGATAGGCGATAAGCGTTAAATTTGTTAAGGTTATGAAATCGCTCATGTGACGCCGTCACTGAGTGAGTGGGTGAGTGGGTGAGTGGAAGAGTGGGTGAGTGGAAGAGTGGGTGAGTAGATGAGTGGGTGAGTGAGTGGGTGAGTGAGTGGGTGAGTGAGTGGGTGAGTGAATGGGTGAGTGAGTGGGTGAGTGAGTGGGTGAGTGAGTGGGTGAGTGAGTGGGTGAGTGAGTGGGTGAGTGAGTGAGTGACTTCGTTGACTCCGTTGACTTCGTTGACTTCGTTGACTCCGTTGACTCCGTTGACTCTGCTGACTCCGCTGACTCCGCTGACTCCGCTGACTCCGCTGACTCCGCTGACCCCGCTGACTCCGTTGACTCCGTTGCGCGGTGAGGTGGAATAGAAAGAGACAGAGCGAGAATGAAGTTTCACTTCTTCCGCGCGGAGGGACTCCACGCACGCACATTTTTTTTGTGACAGACAGACAGACAGACAGACAGACGAAGTCAGACCATAAGGGTTCCTTTTTAACCTTTTAGGTACGGAACCCTAAAAACGCTGTAGCCGCGCGTCAGTTCATCGATCGACTAGTGTTGGTGCGCACGTAGTTTTTGTTCAAGAATTTATTGATGAGTTGAGACTTCTTCAGAGTCCATCTTGACACTAAATAAATAAGTAAATGTACAACACTATGACGCTCGAACGTAGCGACAGCAGCGCCGCGGCCTCATGGCTCTTTGCGGCAAAATTGTAGTCGCCCTTAATGTTGATATTGATCACTGAAATGTATCCTAATTAAGGTACTAGATGTACTCATTCAAATAACTTTATCTACACTAATATTATAAAGAGGAAAACTTTGTTTGTTTGGTTGTAATGAATAGGCTCAAAAACTACTGGACCGTTTTTAAAAATTCTTTCACCATTCGAAAGCTACATTATTTACGAGTAACATAGGCTAAATTTTATTTTGGAAAAAAATAGGGTTCCGTAAGATATTTGGATTTTTTCGGACACAAGGTGTAAAAAATCAACAAGAAAAGTTACTTATTTTGCGTACGCTGCCTAAACTATAAAAGATAGAACCATAAAATGTTGTAATTAATTGTAGATCTTATAAATAACTACAAAAAAGTCTGCAGCACATGCGCGTATCTATGTCGAGTGAGGCCCAACAACCATTTTTTTTTATTAAAAAATCTTGAATTTTGTTTGGACTACATTTAAACGCATTTATTTTACTCATGCTATTAATCCTTACCAAAATAAATTATTTCATCATTTAGTACAGGTTATTTAGATAAGATTTGTTCTTTGAATGATTAAAATTGGACATTTGGTTTTGAAGTTATGGCGAAATTAAAATATTACTGCTTATAAATTAAAAGATTTCTGCTGCACGGCCCGTTGCGAAGTGAGCGTCACCAAGTGCACATCCGGGAGGGGAGTTTAGATCTATGAGTAAGGTACCCGCGCGGCTCGGCTCAGACGCGAGGTCGGCTACCTACGCTGCGGTCGTGCGCGAATTCTAATAATTTTCGTGCGATTTTTTTTAGATTTATTTCTTAAAACTACACCTACGCAAAAGTTCTTCTCAGAGCTAAACAACAGTTCTTCTCAGAGCTAATCAACAGTTCTTTTCAGGGTTAACCAACAGATTTTTTCAGGGGTAACCAACAGTTCTTTTCAGAGCTAACCAACAGTTCCTTTCAGGGCTAAACAACAGTTCTTTTCAAGGCTAAACAACAGTTCTTTTCAGAGCTAGAATATTACACGCTATTAGCATTTTCTTAAACATTTGAAAATGCCTAAGAGAGCCAGGTCTCAACTTTCTAAACATAGTTCTCAAGCACGGGCAGCAAGAATACGTCGTATGGGAGAATCTTCACCTAAACGTTCACAACGCCTTGCTGAACAAAATCAGAGAAACTCTGAGTTACGGAGTTAGGTGGAGCAAGGGGGGGGGGGAGTGAGAGGGAGCAAGTTGGGAGAAGAGAGAGGAGGGAGACGGTTCAGAGAGGACAACGGGGAGAGGAAGAGGGGAAGTGTGACGGCGACCGAAGCGGGAGGGGAGAGAAATAGCATAGAATTAGATTTTTCAGACGTCTATATTATATCAATATTTCGCCACTTGAAGAAACGTACGCTTGGCGCATTGATTACGGTCTTGCCTGCCGTAACGTGGCCGCTGGATCGAACCTCCGCTCAGACACCGCTCTTTTTGTGTGTTCATAAATTGTTAAGATAACTAAATTAAATATCCTTAGATTTAATAATATGGATCTACAGCGCACACCACCCAGTTACTGTAATAAAAGTTTAATGAAAACTAAAACACCGCATCATAGTTCGGACTCTGCACTATACGAACCAGAAAAGAAAGCCGAGACATCATCCATTAACACTAAAAAGCGTAAATTTAATGAGCATTCTGATGTACTATCAGAAATGAAGATAATGTTGACAGAACTTCAAAAAAGTCAAGATTATAAGTTTGATACGATGAATAAATCAATTGAATTCATTAAGGACTTACATATTGAATTAAAAAACACTGTCTCCTTCATATCTGAGAAATATGACGAGACTTTAACAAAAATGGAACAATTACAACAGGATAATAAATTTATTAAAAAACAAGTACAGGATCTGGAACATAAACTCGAACTCCAAGAAAAATCTTCTAGGGCATCCACCATAGAAATTCGAAATATTCCAAAAACTGAAAACGAGAGTAAACAAAACCTAATTAATATTATAAAGGACCTGGGTAACGTCGTAAACCTTAAGTCTCAGATTATTGATTCCGAAATACGTGACCTATACAGGACAAAATCTAAAACTGAAGCAATTGTGGTGGATTTTACTACAGTTGCCAGAAAAACTTCATTTGTGTCCTCTGTTATTAATTTTAATAAATTACAAAAGGAGCACCACAACCTACCGCTAAATACCAACCACATAAAAATAAGAGGTGAACCCCGAAATATTTTTGTTTCTGATTCCCTGACAGGGAAAACACGAAGATTATTTTACCTATCAAGACAGTGTGCCAAAGCCCAAGGATATTATAGCTGTTGGATTTCATATGGACGTATTTACATTCGGAAGAAAAATGGTGATGAAGCTATCCAAATTAAAGATGAAAACGATCTGAATATAAAATGACTAACTTTACTTTCTTTTATAATATTTTGTCATGTTATTACTACTTATATGCTTAGATATATAAAATTATGTACTAAATCACACGTACACAACTCATACACACCCATTAACTTTTATCTTATTTACATACGCGCATTATATATTATGTTAATCAAGCTATTTTATATATTCACTGCAATTTTTAGAAAATCTATTATCCATAAGTCTATAATAGCCAAAATAGTCCATTTTAATTTTACCGTAAAGTTATTTGTTTTGTTACATTCGCGGCGGTTAACGATTTATTAAACAATATAGACCTGTTCCGTATATCTGAGTCCATTACTTGCAGTCCTGAAGAATGTTTTACACATATCGAAAGCACTTCAGCATATCTCAAAATTTTACATCAAAATATTCGAAGCCTTAATTGCAATTTTGATGAACTTACTGCATTATTAGTTAGGTTAAAAGTTAGTTGTGATGTTATTATTTTAACAGAATGCTGGCTTTCACAGATGTCAAATTTACCGTCATTAAAAAACTATACTTTATTTAAGACTAACAGAAACTATAATCAAAATGACGGAGTGGTGGTCATGATAAATAATAATCATACTACTTATAAAATAGAAGAACCACATTTTATGGAGGCAAATTGCCTACTTGTCAAATTTGATACTAATACCGTCATTATATCAATTTATAGACCTCCATCATTTAAAAATCTAGACAATTTTTTGATATCTCTTAATAAACTGCTTGAAGGACTGTCACATTTTCAAAATATTATTATAATGGGAGACATTAATATAAACATATTAAATAACGACATTAAATCATCATCTTATCTGGATATTACTGCTTTTCATGGCCTTCTACCCGCAATATACACTCCTACTAGGGGTAATAGTTGCCTAGACCATGTGATAGTTAAAACTAAGCATAGTGCTTTCACATTTAACTTACAAACTACGATTACCGATCATACATCTGTAATCTTTTGTCTTAATTATAAGGGTGCTAAAAAAACATGTATTAATACTATTAAAAGAATTGATTGGGAAGGTATTAAAGCCGATAGCAAAAAAATGGACTTTGGTCCAGTTTATAACGAGACTAATCCAAATATAGCAACCAGTTTATTTGTAGATTTACTCATAAGTTTGACGCGAAGACATACACATACCTTAAAGATCTCACGCAGTAAAACTCCCATTAAGCCCTGGGTAACCACTGGTATTTTGCGCTGCATTAAACACAGAGATATTCTACATAAAAAATCCAAAAAAGAACCAAATAATATAGAATACCTTACAACCTACAAGAGATACCGCAACTTTTGCAATAATCTGCTTAAGAAGCTTAAACGACAATATGAGCGAGATAAATTGCAAATGGCTAAGAATGATACCAAAAAGTTATGGACTTCTATAAAAGATATATTAAATTGGAATAAGCAACGTGAACCTAACCTAGACTTATTAAACTGTAATTATTCTCCTCATTCTTCAGTAAATACTGTCAACGATTTCTTTGCGGGAGTTGGTAGCAGACTTGCTGAAAGTATGCCTTCAAATTTTCCACCCTTCAACAATAGATTTGATAAAACTGAAATGCCCCCCGCCAATTCATTTGTTCTACTTGAAGTTGATAATAATGAAGTTGAAAATAATATATTAAATTTAAAAAACGACTGTAGGCCTGGTTGGGACAATATTTCATCGCGGCTTTTAAAAGAATTGTTATCCATTATTACTCCTGTACTCACTGATCTTATTAATCGCTGTTTAGAATCTGGTGTGTTTCCTACGGTTCTGAAAAAATCCATTCTTGTCCCTATACATAAGGCGGGGAATACTGACTGCGTGAACAATTATAGACCCATCTCAATTCTTACGTCACTTTCTAAAATATTTGAGCGTATTATAAATTCTAGACTTATTAAATATCTGGAGTCAAAAAAACTACTAGCCCCTTCGCAGTATGGTTTTAGAGTAGGGAAATCTACTAGCGATGCGGTTCATGATTTTACTACCTTTTTGGTCAGAGAGATGGATGCTAACAAAAAATGTCTTACTATCTTTCTCGACCTGGCGAAAGCGTTTGACACAGTCTGTATTCCCACCCTATTGTCTAAACTAAGTAGCATGGGTATTCGAGGAACACAACTTAAACTTATAACTGATTACTTATCTGACAGGACACAGTGTGTCAAAATTGGTGAGTACGTTAGTGGCGAGCTTGAAATCACTTTTGGAGTCCCACAAGGCAGTATACTTGGACCTACATTGTTCTTATGCTACATAAATGATCTCTGCAAGTTCCGTATCCCCAATTGCAATATTATTTCCTATGCGGATGACACCACATTAACATTTTCAGGAAATTCATGGGAAGAAGTTTTTAAAACAGCACAAGCTGGATTTAATTCTGTCTGTCACTGGCTTACTGTAAATTCATTAACACTAAATGCTGATAAGACTAAATACATGAGATTCACTATTCGCAATAACGCAAACAATTTGGACGATTCTTTGCAAGTAACTGCTCATCAGTGTTCTGTTCCACCAAGCACGCACTGTAATTGTCCGTGTATTAAGCGTACACATAGTATACGGTACCTCGGTGTTACTATAGATAGTAGACTGTCGTTTAATGAACATATTCAAAATATCACTCAAAAGGTGCGTAAACTCGCCTACATATTTAAACAGCTACGAAATATAGCAGATACGAAAACTATAAAAACTGTATACTTCGCTTTAATACAATCGATTCTGACCTACTGTATTACAACATGGGGTGGCATTGGAAAAACAAAATTGCTAGAACTTGAAAGAGCTCAGAGATTGATTTTAAAAGTTGCCTTTCGTAAACCTAGGCTTTATCCCACAACTACACTCTACAATGAAGCTGAAGTTTTGACTGTTCGACAGCTATACATTCTCTTGACTATTCTTCACCAGCATGAAAATACGGAGTCCATTGATCCTGATAAAGCTTACACAAGGAGGTATTATTCTATTTACAACTCTGTTAAAACTAGAACTAGATTTGCCCAAAAATTTCACATCTATTTAGGACCTAAACTATACAATATTATCAATAAAGAATTGAACATATTTAATAAAAACAAAAATGTCTGCAAAAAAGATATTACAAAATGGCTATTAAAACTTGACTATTCTGAAACTGAAAATCTCTTTAAGTTTAACATAATATAATAATTTTAAATTTATTGTACCCATATAATACCCTTCATTTTCCTGTATTTATACATGCGCGTATACTCACCCTCAAATACTCATGTGCATGCATATATTTAATACTTACCCATAGATTTAAAATTTTTCACTATACTTACCACATTTGTGATACTAACTGCCGAACCTACAAACGTCAATTGTAGTTAATTGTGATTGAATCATATTTTGTAAATGAATTATTTCGACTTTCGACGCCAAATAATACTTAATACGCGAATAGTGAGTAGATATATCAATAATCTTGTAATTAATACTAAAAGATAATCATAAGAGACTCGGAGATTCGAAATAAATAGATTGCAAGGAATGACTTAAATGCGATTAAAGTTAGTTGATGTCTGTGTGTGCGGCAGTAAGTGCATAGTTTTTAGATTTACTCTTTAGAAATGTAACTAGAAAAAAAAAATACATACTACTTAAATCATGATTGTTATCACCATGTTATCACAGATTATCCTCATTTTTATTATGGGGGTCCTGGTGTTCCAAAATACAGGCCTCGGCTTAGTTTGGGCACCAGTCTCTCACAAATGTACTTTTTATTCTTGTTTTTATATGTGATTGTCTCTTAATTTTAAGTTTGTATGTACCTAAATTAATTTCATCATAAGTTTCATTTGTGGCAGAGAAAATAAAAATCTATCTATCTATCTATCTTTTAATATAAGAGAGAGAGATGGAGAGAGATAAATCAAGGAAGTAGGGAGAAAAGGGGAGCAAAATGTAATTTAAGCGCGGGCGGAGCTGCGCGGGTCAGCTAGTGATAGATATTATGATCGGTATGAGTCATATAAAATATAAAATTGGTATTCCATTAGGAATAGGCAATTAGTTTATTGACAATTGATGATGTATGTAGGTATCACGGAAAAATGTATAGTTAATGTTTTATTCAATAGGTACTAGCAGTATCGCGCTTTTCGTGGTGTACTAAAAAAATAAATTCAAGCAATGGTAGCCTAGTGGACTGCCAGCCTGTATAAACGACACCCCTGCGTTAGCCAATAATGCGTAATTTACCAATATTTTTTATTGTTGACGAAGTCCCCTTCGTATAAATGGTAAGTTACCTTCGTTAGGTACCCGGGACCAGTGAGGATTAACCAGGATATGCATCGGGAAATGAGAGAGGACCTGGGTTGTACGGTAGGATCTGCACCAGTGCACTCATGCTTCACTAAGTTGCTCATAGAGTGAATGCACGCTCAAGACAGATTATTTCTACACGCTCCGTTTATAGCAGTAACCTACCACATACTTAATTCTTATATACAAAGGACATTTACATATTTAATTACTTTGGTTTAGGATATTTTATTTATTTTATATATTGTTATTTAGTTATTACTGTATTGATTTTTCTTTTCAAAAGTATTTTTCATGTAATTAATTAATTTTTTTCCGTTAATACCTATCTATATGTTTAGTTTTTTTCCCGCGTCAGATTAATTTTTGGCACAGCAACATGCTGAGGCAGCAGTCCTTTTTGACCCCACACAACTTCTGTTTTTTAACCGACTTCAAAAAAGGAAGAGGTTCTCAATTCGTCTGTATATATATATATATATATTTTTTTATGTATGTTCGCGCATAACTCTGGCAATTATTAACCGATTTGAAAAAATCTTTCTTCCATCCATTCTTCAATCCATTGATTGGGTCCCATAAAAAAATTATTGCTTAGTAATAAGTAGTTCCTAAAAAAACAAGAATGGTGACTGCGCACTGAGAGCTGCAAGAAAGCCTATATAGATGACGTTTTAGTCGCTCGGACTCGCTCGGTCGGACAAAAATGGTCATAACTCTGGCAAATATTTACCAATTTCAATGATTCTTTTTTTATTCGAAAGAAGAAACCACTGTATTGAATCTGTATGAATTTTATTACAACCGGATAAGAACTTCCTGGAGGACCATGAACGATGTGGAGGAATTTATCTGGTAAAAACCATAAAACTGATGTTCTCCATTACATTGCTCTGACAATTATGAACCGATTTCGATGATTCTTTTTTTATTCGAGAGAGTAAACTACTATGATGTTTCCATGCAAATTTCATTACGACCGGATATTTTTTTCTGAAGAAACATGAATTATGTAAAACTATGTAGACGATAATGTGATCATAACCTACCTAGATAATTTTACGGTTTTCGATGGTTCAATCTTTATATATGAAAATATCACTAAAAAGTTTAAATTAATTCTTTTTTAAAAAAAATTTAACCGACTTCAATATCACTATAAACCAAATATACACAGCAGGTACGCTAACACCAACTTCAATAATATTTAAATTATTTTATACTTTTCAGTGATATTGAAGTCGGTTCAATTTTTTTTAAAAAAGATTTTATTTTCCTTTCTGTTAATTTTTACCTATTTTGTTATTGTGTGTGTCAAATAAATGTATTTTCTTTCTTTATTTCAGTTGTCCCTCAGTGCCGTGCAGTCCTTGCCTTTAAGCCCGGGAAACTGTCACGGTGCTCTCGGGGACGGGTTTCGTAACCCCGACGCCGTCCTCCTCGGAGTCGCCGCCGTACTCGATGGACATCTAGGGCTCACACCCCAAACGGCCAGGAACTCGGAATGTGGCTCAATCTACCTCGAACTAACTCTAACCAACTTGAACCAACCACCTATGATAGCCTTTTTTTTTTCTTTGGCGCGTGGGAAATCTTCGAAAGATCCCCGGGAGCTGTGGGGCTCGACCGGAGTATGTGGGATTCTTACCCACTAAAACCCCCGCGGCTGTCGCATCGGCACATGAGAGGGGGGAACCCAGGGCTCTCCGGTGGGATCTGCACCAGGGGCCTCTCAGTGCCTTGCCTTCGAGCCCGCCGCCGGGGAGCGCATTGTAGCCCCCCGGGAACCAGTCACGGTGCTCACGGGGACGGGGGTCGCAACCCCGCCACCGTTCTCCTCGGAACCGTAATGATTCCTAATTAAGTAGCTAAAACATATTTGATTATCGTTTACATAACCACGCGGGCCGCGTAGCGTCTATCGCTCGCAAGATCTTAAGGGGGTAACATGCGCCAATGACCTTGAGAATCTGGCCGCTCCGGCCGAGAGTTGTCATCGTAGAGGGCGCTACCAGCAAATATGAATATTACATTTGAAAAATCATAGACTAAAAATATGCAGATGTGTCGAATGGAGTTTTGTTAATTTTGCCTATTCGGTTATAGAATGAAATGATGCAGTTTAATAACGGTTACCCACTGTTTTATATCTTGATGTATACCTTGGCGTGCCACCTAATTACAATCTGACAACCCAACCACTTACAGTGGTAATGTAGTTGACGTGTTGCATCAGTTCAGTTCATATTCCAAACTTCATATCAAAGGTCCAGTCCGTCTATTATAGAATGGCCAATGCCTGACTAGTGAGACTTATACATACTTCTATTCTATTGTTGGTGGTTATTAGGTCCGGTTACAACCGGAACGCACTTCGACCCAGCTGAATACATTGTATCTGCCATTCGGAATCCATATAAATTCGTACTACTTATAACTTACAGTCACAGCGGATTTTTGTGTGTCTGAAGTTAGGGTTGACGAACCATTGCGCAAGTACGTAGTTGTGAGTTCTGAATACATAAACATAAAAATAGCTACTGCGTAGCGTCTTGCCGTGACTACTGTAAGCGTAATTGAAATGAAACTATGCACAAAGTTCTAAGGTTTCTGTTCTGCACGTCAAAACGAGAGCGTTTAACAGAGCCTTCAAAATATAGTTTTTTTTTTTTAAAAAAGGGACCTTTTTAACATATTTCCTAAATTAGCTACAAATTTTCTAACCAATAAACATCCATCTGATAGTTGAGCTTTTTGATTCCTGGAAAAATGAACTGAAACCAAATTGATGATTGCTTGCGATGTTCGAGTATGACAAAGAGAGTGACTTAAGATGCTGCAATGCATGCCAGTGGCCCTGATGAGATGCTAGCGGTATTATTAAAGAAGCGTGTAACTGTAATGTTTCCTATTCTAATGCGTATATTATCTTTAAGAGTGGCATAAGTACCCGAATCTTGGATGCTTGCTAGCTTCCAACCTTACTCAAGACCAGATACCCAACGTCGACCCAAGTCGTGCAGACCCAAATATCATAAATTATTTTTATTGTGACAATTAGTTCCATGATAAGAATAATAGCACCCATCCATCTCCTCCCGTTGGGTGTCCGTAAAAGGTGACTAAAGAAAAACAAGAAGACGAGCAGCAGCGTCTTTTTATTGGATTACCTTCCACCTATCTGCGATCCCCAACCGCCTGCCAGGCGTGGGGATTATGGCAACCCCTCCTCTCTATGGGAGAGAGGGCCTTTTTTCAACCGTGGACGTTTCGGCTGCTGATGATGATGTAGGTGAGTTCCGTGATCGACTCCATTAAGGCTATCGAACTGAAACTATGGTAAGATACTCAACTTTTTACATAATTAAGTACAGGTAAAAACGACCCAGATCCAAGATAAACAGATTATGTTCATGCACATGAATGTTTGTCCTGTGTGGGAATCGACCCCAAGACCTTAAGGTCAGCGGCCAGGGTAGCAAACTACAAAATCAACGGACCTGTGTTGTTATTCAATATACGTGGCTGCCAAAGGAATCCGTAGCACTGTTTGTTTGAACGCACGAATTCAGTAATAGTCTTTTTAAGTGTAAGTTTCAGTTTTCAATCAAAATAGTTTGAACGACGTTCCGGGCGCTTACCCCGCCCGCATGTATTTTGGGCCAGCACGTGCAAGCGATTGTCGTCCTAAAGGTGATAGACCGTTCGTGACTACGAGAGTACGTAACGTAACTTCATCTTGAGTTCTGTACCCATCGCGGGGTTTGAACTACGCGGAACATTTGACATTTTATTTTATTTATTCTTTAGCACACTTAAATATGTACAAGGCAGTCTACCTTTGGATGATGCAGAGGGTAATAGTGGTAGGTGCATAGGTAATGTAAAATTTAAATAGATATTTAATTTACATTGATTGTAATAAGCAATCTGGTTTTAGAGTAACTAACATTTTAACGACTGGTCCGACTACTATCCCTTTGGCTTTTTAGTTTGTTGTACCTACTTTCGTCGTATTTTATTATTTTTTTCCCTGTATTATTTGATCTTTTGAACGGCAAGACACACTGTCGCTCTGATCTAACTGTAACATGACACACTGTTTATAAAAAATAAAGTGATAAAATGACAAGCCCGCTGAGTTTCTTGCCGGATCTTCTCAGTTGAGGCCGCGTTGTGATCCGGTGGTAGCTTTTTAAAAAAAAAAAATACATGACCTTTCAAAAGTGCTAGCGTTAAGCCTATTTGAAATAAACTAAAAAAAAAAAAAAACGCGGTGGTATTTTTTCTCGTGCCTGCCAACAACACCATCAGTTTATTGTTACGCAACTTAGTTAGGTAACAAGGTATTACCTGATAGTAATCGAAGCACCCATCTATAGAAAAGTCTGTCCCTGCCATCCAAAACTATAATTATAGCCTTTTGGCCCAATAGTTATTTTGCCAGCTACAGTGACTTTCTACTTATGTTACATAGCGGAAGAAATCTAAGATAAAAGTGGCGCCACCTAGATAGCACTCGAGTACCCTTCCAACTTAACCATCCAGATGTCTCAAAAGACGAGCAACTGTCCAATGCAAATGTCCGTAGGTAAGCGTGTCGCTCACCACCAAGCCAACCACCCAGGTACTCGACTTATGGCTAAGTTGCAAAAACCAACATGAGAGTAATGATAACACCGTTCATGTTTTGACAAAAAAAAATCATAATGTAAAGCATATCATAATGTATGTCATTTTGTCGACCTACACAGTATTAAATACGATTTCAATTAGTAAGATCATATATGACTCTGATACGCTTTAGTAGTTAGGCATAATACTCGGCAACGATACTTTCGCATACTCTATGATGAACCAAAAATATGGTATTACTATAAAAATATCTTTAATTAAATATAGAAGTATAGATTTCATTTGAAATGATTTATAATGTTATAATTATACCATATGTAACATATCTTAATTAAAAATATGTTCAAAATCATTTAAATTAAATTCGTCTCGTCAAAAAAAAATCGAGCACGTCCACCCTCCATAACAGTCCACGAAAGACTGATGAAAGGCGATTGCGGGGGTGCTGCAAGGGGAAATGCATCGCGTACGGGGTTTTTAATAATTTCTTGTAAAACATGAATTAAATTAAGAAATGTAATCAATACAAATTGTAGAATACGTTATTATGCTTTTTATAGTCCAAGTTTGACGTCTATCCGATGAACGGATATTGAACGCTAACACAATTCATATCCAACGTAGTACATTTTTTAATTAAATATTGCTTGAAAACATTTTATTTAATTCAATAGCTAATCAATAAAACTATTTGTTGAAGATCTGAGGTATAAGAACATATAATTTTCATAGCTAATGCAATAGCGGATTGATCCATCGAACTCTTTAAACTAAGGTTAAAGTTAAATGTTAGACGTGTGCCACTGTGATATTAGATTGGTCATGCTCGCCATCGAAAGGTCTTTGCTTGTGGCGGCTTCGTGTGGCGGGTCACCCCCTTCCCTCCAATATGGTTGAGGGGAGTGATGGCTGCTGCTCGAGTCAACTCGTGCGCGGGTGCTGCTTGGGGGGACTGGTCCGACTACTATCCCTTTGGCTTTTTAGTTTGTTGTACCTACTTTCGTCGTATTTTATTATTTTTTTCCCCTGTATTATTTGATCTTTTGAACGGCAAGACACACTGTCGCTCTGATCTAACTGTAACATGACACTGTTTAAAAAAAAAAAAAAGTGATAAAATGACAAGCCCGCTGAGTTTCTTGCCGGATCTTCTCAGTTGAGGCCGCGTTGTGATCCGGTGGTAGCTTTTTTAAAAAAAAAAAAATACATGACCTTTCAAAAGTGCTAGCGTTAAGCCTATTTGAAATAAACTATTTTTGACTTTGACTTTAAGGCTATTTTTGCAATTTTACCGTTGTTACCCCCTTAATAAAAATACGTCTTGGAAAAGATGAATTACACATAATTCTTCTGTGCTGTCTTCAGCAACGTCTCAGTTTTCACAAGCAAGTTGCTACCTCTTCGTCCATGTTGATGACGAACATACGCGCGCGCTGTGCTGCCATGTGAAAGATTCTACCATGCCGCACGAACATGTGTACTTAGCCTTACTCGCTCACAAAACTCCACTACCATCTTTGGTCATGGCGCCTCTTCTCTACAGTAGTCACAGAGGAACTACAGTCGTGAGTTGTGAATACAAAAACACAAAATTAGCTACTGCACAGCGTCTTGCAGCCAACTTCAGATACACAAAGATCAGCTGTGACTACTGTACCTCTACTTCAGTTATCACCAATCTATACATATAATAAAATCGTAGAAAAGTAAAAACTGTACATTGAATATTTTTTGAAAAATGTAATTGTTACGTGTTCTAGGAACGATACTGATGCCGAAAATATATTTTTTAGAATTTTTGTCTGTCTGTATGTCTGTGACTTTGTGCCGACTTGGCGTCAAAACCGCTGAACAGATTTAGTTGCTATTTGGCAAAAATATTAATTGAAGACCTAGAAAAATTATAGGATATACATAAATTATCTCGCTATTTGTTACGGGGAATGAGCAGTGCTGTCCCCCCGTCCCCGTGTGCACCGTGACAGGTTCCCCGAGGGCTACAATCTAATCTGCCTGGTAACTACATTGCGCACCGTCGCAACCGCCGGCACAGATTGTTTGCACCGCCTACGTGTCATACTGTTGCCAGAGCAAAGACCCCGGTGTGTCGTACTCTTGAGGTCTTTAATGCCCTCTTGATTGTCTACCCTGAATGTGATGTGTTTGCTGATGAATAGAAGAAAATTATCCGAGTGTGTCTGGCGTTCTGTGAGAGAAAATATGCAAATATGCGAGGTTGTCCACTGTTCTGTGTTAGTTTTAAATCTAATTTAGCTAAATAAGTATTTATTTATAACCGTACATTTATGAAGTTATGTTAATTAATGTAATTGATTTAAATATCGTTTTAATTAACAATAAACAATTAAACATTAAACAATGCCCTGGTGGCGGGCTCAAACGCAATGCACTAAGGGGCCCCTGGTGCAGATCCCACTGGAGAGCCCTGGGGTCCAGTCTCATGTGCCGATGCGACAGCCGCGGTGGTTTTAGTGGGTAAGAATCCCACATACCCCGATCGAGTCCACAGCTCCCGCGAAAAAAACAGGTATAATGCGCTCCACCGGCAGCGAGCTCAAAGGTATACTGCGGTGCACCTGGTACAGATCTCACCCGAGAACTCAGGTTCCCCTCTCATGTGCCGATGTGACAGTCGCCGGGGTAGGGTTTTAATGTAACGAACGTGGGTGTGCCTTTGAAAATCAAGTAAAGTGCCTTCATGCGTATTTAGAAAATGCACAAAGTACTGTACAAAATTAAATAATAAGGAAAGGATATACCTTAACCTTATCGTACCTTAACAATATATGAGAAATTATTTTAATAACTTAAGTCAGAATTTTTGGCGCGCATTAGTAGGTATATAACATAAGCATGGTTTATAATATCATTGGGGTTTAGTCAGTAAGTATCTTTTAAACCCTGGTTGATCCTCCACAATATACAGAGGACCTTTTGAAGGTTTGAGGTTTTAAAGGAAAAAGGGTCGCTAAAGTTTAATGTCACAGAAGGTGGTGGCAGAGCAGATCAAGGAGATGATCCGCAATGCAGGAAGAGGCCCGGGCACAGATGAGGGGCCAACGACGACCTTATCCCGCCCGAGCGAGGATGTGCAAACAGTAGGGACGGGCAACCGCTGCCTGTGTTCACCCTTGCGGATATGTCGTGCTAAAGTGTCTCGGCACGCCATCTGATGAGATTCTGCGGGCCTTTGACATCGGCAGGCAGGTCTAAGAGGATGGGCTCGCTCGCCGCTGTTGGGACTCGGAATAGTAAACGGGGCCATTCCCAGGGCCCGCCAACACAGCGGTATGTGAAAACCGAAGGTCTCCGATTCAGTAGGAGTCGTACATAACCCACATTGCCACTCCCGTGGTGGTGTGGGTAGCCATGGGGATTTTCCTACGTGAAAAAAGTGCTTGACAAACATTGCTTGAGTTCATGACAATTACTGGCTGCGTGCAAAGCCGCGGGTACTGCTAGTATGATAATGATAAATTTGTGAAAATGCGTAATCACTGCGCTAGCCCTATGTGATCTCAAATCTCTTAGTGGTTGGTTTATGCACGTACACTAGAATATAGCAGCAGTTTAAATCAATGCCATAACGTGATAATTATTTGTTTGTCCTTCCAAACGTTAAGCTCTCATATCCGTGTACCTATATGACATAGGAAATATCATGTACATTTAGTAGAATAAGAACTTCAATGAAAATAACAGTAAGGCTTCGATCATATATAGTATATGCAGTAAGGAATTGGGTATTTGAAAAAAAACATACTGAATTTTTTTATGTATTTTAAAACTTTACTATTGTAGCCTAGTCGGCGAGCACAAGAAATAATACACTAAAAGAGGGCTACACAAATTTATTAAATAATAGAAACGAGAAGAAAGTTACGTTACAGGGGGAGGTCGATTACTAGTTAGCTTGTTCGCACGTATAACAAAAATAGCTGTAACTTAACTAGGGGTCGTTAGGGAACGCAACGGCGATTCCCGCGGTCTTCGGCGTCCTCCTTCTCCTTGGAGTGGCCAGGCACGCCACGGATGCGGAGTCTGGACTAGACCCGGTCGTCAGCAACACAGCCACGAACTTGTGGCCGGCAAAAATGCGAAGCCTTTCGCCCGAAAGGGGGAACACTCTTGCCCGAAGGGAGAACTTTTCGCCCGAAAGGAGACACTCTTGCCGGAAGGTAGAACTCTTCGCCCGAAGGGAGAACCCTGGAACGCCACATAAGCGTTCCTGTAGACGCCGTTCCCTAACGCGACACCCTCCAAACCAGCTTTCAGTTGGTGGAGGCTGCCTCATTATGGAGACGTCTACAGGTATAAAAGGTACACCCTAACAATATAAAGTAAAATATAGGCTTAATAGTACCTATTCACATATGGAAGGATTACAATTAAAAAATCCTACAGCAGCGATTACATAATTTAAACAACTTACCAGTAATACTGGGTTTTCTGGTTGATATTCACTTTAATAATATATTAGAATAGAAATAGAATTTTATAAATAGACTTTAGCAATTAAGAATTCCGTAGAACCCGCTGGCAGTATTGGACTAACACGATAATGAGGCGTGATGATCGTAGCTCAGCTGAGATGGCAGTGGCTCGCTCAACTTCTGAGTCAAAAAACGAAACCTCTCGAGTGGAGATGGCGTCGAACCGTCTAGAAGAGCCAGTACCTAATTCGGTGGCCGCCTACGATTGGTCGACACTTTTAGACTTCGGGTACTGAGCATTTATCGCATCGTCTCGCCCTCGGTAGACTCCGCCTATTTTAAATCAAATACCCTCTATTAAAAAGTGATTCTTACCTAGGTATCTAAATTTTACCTATGGTTCTATCAATGAAAATAATACGAATACCTGATGCAGCTTTCATCGCCTATTACCAGAAATAACTAAAATAAGAGCATAGTATTCCCCAATCAATATAAACAGGTCGTATATTAATATAAACGCCTCGTCAAAAATTATTAGTAATAAGTAAGATTACTATGCGTTGCTATTACTACCATTATAGGCGTAATTCAACGTCCTGTTAAAACAGCTGTCTTTTACTTATTTATTAACGAAATGAGTTTAAAACAATGTAGCTATGCTACACTATTAATAATATTGATATTGAATGCAAAAAACTTGAATTTTTTTTTTTGCAATTAGTTATAAACAATTAAAAATTGATGAAATTTAAATAAAAATCACGTGATTATAAACGCGCCATGATTGGTCACCATAGTTGTGACGTCATAATGTTATAGCTATTTAATAACAGTACAGCGTTAACGGCTATTACACGTGACTAGAAAATAATATTGAAAATTTATTGCTAAAAAACGAGTTGTTAGTTGGTTCCGATTAGCTATGTGTGATAAAGGATTTATTAAGGCAAAGTCTGATAATATTCCTGATGTTGATATATTTATGATAACCATTTCTTTTTTAACAATGACGGTCGGTTTAATTCTGCTGAAGTTCGAGGTGCCAAGGCATCAAGGTGAGTCTGTTAAAAAAAAATTGCGTGCGTGTCCCTCCGTGGAAGAAGTGAAACTTCGCTCTCGCTCTGTCTCTTTCTATTCCCCCTCCCCGCGACTGACCGACACTGAACGACACTGACCGACATTGAACGACACTGACCGACACTGAACGACACTGGCCGACACTGACCGACACTGAACGACACTGAACAACACTGAACGACACTGACCGACACTGAACGACACTGAACGACACTGAACGACACTGAACGACACTGAACGACACTGAACGACACTGAACAACACTGAAAGACACTGAACGGCACTGATCGACACTGAACGACGACAACGTGTCGTTCAGCGTGGTTCAGTATCGTTCAGTGTCGATCAGTGTCGTTCAGTGTCGTCCAGTGTCGTTCAGTGTCGTTCAGTCGCGGGGAGGGGGGGAATAGAAAGAGACAGAGCGAGTGCGAAGTTTCACTTCTTGTTTATTAGTTACTGATTTAATCTGATCACTGCCACAATGTCGTGTATCTCGGTCATCAATTTAAGCTTTCAAGTACTTATTCAAGTACAAAGTGGCGCCATTTGTAAAACATTCGAAAGTGCTTTAACGATCCTTTAACTGGCCATTAAATACTTATAATTTATGCATAGACCAGTCAACTTAGGTAGGTATTTGAAAATTGCTTTTCAAAACCTGAATTATTATAACGATTCCATAATTAGGCATTATCAGATTTCTTTGTACTCACGCGAGTTTTCTAGGCGTTTACCTACTTGTAAAGAAGTAATTTTTATACAATAGGCATGATGACTAATTTTGAAAAAATACTCTATAATGTACTTACGGGTCTACTATTGCCGAAAATAATAATATTTTTGTATTCAATTTTCAATTAAAAGCAATATTTTCAATTTTTAAAATAGAGTTTGAATTTCATTCCAAAACGATGGCCGGTGCATGGCGCCATTTTGTGACGTCACTAAGGTGTAAATAAACATCTGTCCTAGGTATAAAAGTGAATCATTGTATGAAAGAAAAAGTTGAGATGACAGTTTGACAGTTGTTTTGGACACAGGATTGACGTCATTCACTCTGATCAGCGTTTATTACAAAATGGCGATTAATTTATTTGCTTAAATATCACGAAAATCTCTTTATTATTATGAAAATGAGATGCATTTTTGGAATCAGTGCAATCTGTTCTAATATTTAAAATCACAGATTTATTGGTATTGTGTTGCAGTCATCATGCCTATTAGTTTTCATCAAGGATAGTTCATACTCCAGTTATTATGGGCATAAGTAGAACAGTGACATCTCGTCTTACTGCTGCACTCACAAACATCAATTAATGTTAATTATTATAAATTCAGATCTTGAAATCAGATTATTTCGACTCTTGAAGCTAATTAATACTTTAAACTCGCATTGTTTCCCAAGGCCAAACCCCTACCCTATAAGGGAGAGGCCTGTGTTCAGCAGTGGGTAATTTCACCAGCTACAGCGCTCTTCACCCCGGAATCGTGCAATGTGAAATACTGTTGATTATAGCCACAGAATTTCGGACACTTTGTGGTAGGTACCCACCTGGACGGTTAGTCAATGCTAAGCATCCAGCACCTTAAGACATTAGGTATTAAGTTTTAGTGTGCGGTAATTTCACCAGCTACAGTTCCCTTCACACCGGAACACAGCAATGTTGACACACTGCTACTTAGCGGCAGAATATCTGACGCTTTGTGGTACCTACTTGAATAGTTGGTCGATGCTTAGCATCTACCAGTGACTGGCACCGACTTCAATATATTTTCGTTGTTTAATGCTTCTTAGAAAATATATTTGAAGCCGGAAAACTACCACCTGTTTAAAACAGCATTATTTTCCTTTATTATACAACTAGCTGACCTACGCAGCTCCGCCTGCGCTATTTTTTTTACGTTAACTAAACTTTTAATAACATACATTCGCATCAAATACATAACCTCCTTTTTTATAGTCGGTTGAAAACTGGGACCCACTCTTTACTTGCTCTCCGAAGCACGGACCCGTTTAGTTCAAATGGCGTTTAACGGTCACCCATCTATTTAATGACCTTACCTAACGTTGCTTAACCCGATCGATTACAAAACCTTGATAACAACTCTCTATGAGTGTTCCCTTACTAATATTTATTATATTATAAGCGCCACCAAGTGTATAACCAAGTACCCATTTTCACTTAAATCCCTCTCCCAAAAGAACCGTGCTAGATTACGGGATAAAATGTATCCTATGTCCTACCTCGTAGTAAGATCTCAAATCATGCTAAGTTTCATTTGAATCCATTCAGTAGTTTCGGTGTGATGCGCAGCCGTGATTACATTTTCGACCTCAGTATCGGTTATAGAATGCCCTCCAAATATAATTTTCAAAATATCTTCAATGTACAGAATTGGACCTGTTACAGTTTTATTATAATACTTTATTATACAATATGAACAAGCAATACATGGTTCAAAATATATAGTACACACTCCTCTATTATTTCAATACTCACATAGGTATTATGTAGAGTTTTGTGAAGTTGGTAAAAGAAGGGACGCAAGGGTCAAAACTGACCTTTCAGTACCAAATTTCGTTTTGTCAAGTGAATAATTACTTCCCTTGTTGTTTTATTCTTACTCAATTTACGCTGTAAGTGTAAGCCGCAATTCTATCAGGGCCCTTTGACTACCTACTAACTAACTTTGTACATTCTATGAGTTTTGCCAAGTCAATATCTCCTAAACGAACAATATTTAAAAATATGGTTAGATCCGGTAAATATGTACTTCGATCATAAATTCGTAACCAAATACTGTAGCATTTAGCCCTACCGGGTAAGAAGAGAAATAAATATGGTATGATTTCAAAGATTAAAGAAAACAATAGTACAGATGTAGAACAAGATTGAGAGTCATGGAGCAAGTTGTCAGATCATCAGTTGCAATTACACCTGACGTTGGGTGGCCAAAACAGAGATGATTCTCACAGGATACAGAGAGATAGTGAAGAGGTGGAAGATTTAGACTGCCGCTACGTATCAATCGCTCAGAGTCACACAACGAGCTCAGTCACACAACGAGCTATGGAGAGAGCTATGCTCGAAGTTTTTTCGCACAACAGAATTCGTAAAGAGAAGATTCGCCGAAGAACTAATGTCACAGACATAGCTCTCAGAATCTGCAAGTTGAAGTGGCAATGATGAAATCGCTCGGAGAACCGATAACCGATGGTAAGAAAGGTTCTCGAGTGGCGACCCCGAACTGGAAGACGCGGCGTAGGTAGGCCTCCCACTAGGTCCGGACAGACGATATTGTGCGCGTCACAGGTAACCGGTGGATGCAAATAGCCAATTGTCAATAGCCAAATTCGAGCTGGTGATGATGTTGATGATGACGTATCAATGATGGTGGTTGACAGAGCTGTCGAGAGGCTTTGTTCCTAACACTTTTTGTGGTTAATGTGTAGTGGTGTGTTAGCCTCTCAGACTCTGGCACAAGCATCCTAAGGAATAGTGATATTTAACCGTATGGTTAGTGGCTAACCTGGTGCCAGAGTTATTCAAGTTTAGCCCTTAGGCCATTTTGACTCACGCGTTTACTGCCAGGATGATTTATTATCATCATCCACGAAAATAGTATTTTAAATCGCCATGAAAGTATAAAACAGTGCCCTTAGGCCTTTGACTTGGCGTAAATACTTCCGTCTGTATGACAACAACATATTCTTTTCCTACCATCTGCCTCTAAAGCACAGAGATGCTCGTTTCAAATACCACTAAAAGATATAATCCGTAAAATTAGTTTCATTTCAATATGTAGTATTCGCGTAAAGCGATCAGAAATCATTATGTTTCACAGTTCGGTCCTTAGCAACTTATAATGTTTACTTATTGTAGTTATGCGTCCATACTACTAGCCTTGCACGGAATGATTGAAAGTTATTTTTTTTTTTCGGGTACTTAAATATTTTGACACCTCACCGCCTCTTATAAAACGGCCCACCCGCAGTGTGTCTTCAATGTTTGTTTCCGTGCTCAAGCCTTCGCACGTCTCCAATCCAAAGCTCCAAGTGTATTTAGTATTAAATAAAAATAATTAAATTAGTATTAAAGAAAAAGTGAAAGTCAAGAACCGGACAACTGAGAGGCGACGCCGCGACGTCGGGACAACGGAGAGGTGCCGCCGCGGTGGTGACGTCGGACGACTCTTCGTCTTCGGGAAATGGATCGTCGTGCACTATTTAAATTGTGTTCGTACGAATCGAGCTTTCATACAGGGTCGTCTCACACGTACATAAAGAACACATTTACGGTTAACAGCGATACCCCACCAGCGGGTAGTTGTCGCCCCATCCGCGGGTTTGACGTTTTCGCTGTGTTCAGACGATGCGAGCTTCCAATACAACCGGGGTCGTCTCTGTCGTAGTGTTGAACACGTTAACCGTATAGTGCGTTACACAAAAGCGATGCACACTCCTGTAGTTGTTGTTTTCGCTGTGTTCATACGATGCGAGCTTCCAATACAATCGGGGTCGTCTCTGTCGTAGATAATGAACACGTTCACCGTTATAGTGCGATACGTCAGCTCTGCAGATGTGAGTATATATGTGAGTATTTACGGTTCATGCGATGCACACACCCAACATCGGGTAGCTGTTGCTTGCGCTGTGTTCATACGATGCGAGCTTCCAATACAATCTGGGTCGTCTCTGTCGTAAGATAATGAACAACTTTACAGTCATTGTGCAATACACAATGTTCATGTGAGTATAGGTCTTGCTGCTGGTATGTCAGTATGACATGTTTCTTTACGGTGCGTGTTTCCACACCGTGTCGACTCATTTGTACAAACAATGTACATCATCATCATCATCATCACCAGCCGGAAGACGTCCACTGCTGAATGTAGGCCTCCCCCTTACAATGTACATATGTACAGATAAATGCGATACGCATTCCTTATTGCGGGTAATTGTTGCAAACACTATTATGAAATGCATGCCGCCAACACATCTGGGAACATATAATCCGATCATTATCATCAGCCAGACAAAATCCACTGTTGAATATACGAAGACGTCCATCTTGGAACGTCACAATTAACTGTAATTTGCTACTACCATCCACCAGTTGCCTGGGATTCGTACAATATCGACAGATATAATTCGATCTGTAGGTACTCCTAATTATCGGAATACGTCGTGCGCCACTGGACGAGATGAGTAAATAATGAAGAAGTTATAATAACAATACTAATATTTTTTCACAGTAGAATTAATAAGACTTCAAAACTTCGTAGTTCGTACTGCAAAGTGGTGTTTAGCAGATCCGAGGCGGACTGGCCGCGGCGGGCTTTACCACAGGCTCGACGAGATCCTGGCCGGCCTACAGCCGGAGCATCCGTGAGCATCACCGTGGAGCTGCAGTAAGTAGCCTCTGAACTTATGGGACAGTACGCCGCGCCCCGCCGGCCGTCGGCCGCCGGCCGCCTCCTACACTTATTATAAATACTTAGTTGAAAATAACTATTGATAAATCTGATCTAGAGAACAAAACAATCGTCATATTATTAATTCGTCGTTAATTTAGCTAAATGTATGACCTTGATGACTATATTTGTGGTTTAAATTTATCTTCTATACTATAATAAAACTCAAAGAGCACTTTTTCTGTACATTGAACATTTTTCCAAAATTTCTATGTGGGGGTACTATACTATCGACATAGAGGCCAAAACATTTTTTTTGGAATTATTGTCTGTCTGTCTGTCTGTCTGTCTGTCGTTCTGTTCGTCCAGGTATCATATGAAAACCCGTGGATGGATTTTGATAGGACTTTCACTGATGTGTTGTGTAGAAGTCAAGGTATAAGTTGGTATATAAAACATCACGCTATGTTTCATAGGGGCTAAGCAGTGAAACATTACTTGCACATATTGCCACGTAATTTCCTTTGTATGTGAATAGGGTAATTATAGACTGATCAGTTAATCATTAAGATATGTATTATTACGCTATATACAATAGGGACTGAGCAGACATTTAGTTTGCATAAGATGTAGCATTGGCGAAGGGTCAATTTTTGTATGGGGTAAGCCGGTCCTGTACACCCAGGACATTTTCATTATATTTCTGTTCATGAAATTTTAATGAAACTCCCCAAGTCCAGGTAGTGTATAGATAGGTATTGTAGTAATACAATACCTATCCGACTGTAAAGTCACAACAATAAAAGATGCGAGCCGAAAAGCTGAGGACTTTCATTATCGAATATCATTAGACAGTAATTTACGATGTTAGCGTGATTTACATTATGAACAGCGCCATCTATCGGTAAAATTGAACATACAATGACTATAGAACTTTAATCTATATATTATATCAAAGAAAGTCGTGTTAGTTACACTATTTATAACTCAAGAACGGCCTAACCGATTCGGCTGAAAATTGGTGGGGAGGTAGCTTAGAACCAGGAAACGGACATAGGATACTTTTATCCCGGTAGGTTAAGGTTAAGCAACAAGTGATTTTGGATCGGTCATGCTCGCCATCGAAAAGTCTTTGCTTGTGGCGGCTTCGTGTGGCGGGTCACCCCCTTCCCTCCAATATGGTTGAGGGGAGTGATGGCTGCTGCTCGAGTCAACTCGTGCGCGGGTGCTGCTTGGGGGGACTGGTCCGACTACTATCCCTTTGGCATTTTAGTTTGTTGTATTTTCGTCGTATTTTTTATTTTATTTGATATTTTGAACGGCAGGACACACTGTCGCTGGTGCTGATCTAATTGTAAAAAGACAAACTTTGTTTTAAAAAAAAATGTGAAAAAATGACAAGCCCGCTGAGTTTCTTGCCGGATCTTCTCAGTTGAGGCCGCGTTGTGATCCGGTGGTAGCTTAAAAAAAAAATGACCGTTCAAAAGTGCTAGCGTTAAACCTATTTGAAATAAAAAAATTTGAATTTTGAATTTTTGAATTTTTAATTTTAACGTTAGGTAAGGTCATTAAACAGATGGGTGAACCGATTTGTATGAAAGTGTGCATATCGGGTAGGTCTTAGAATAAGTCATACAGTATATTTCATACCGCTAGGTTAAGGTTAAGCTACATAAGGCAAGGTCATTTAATAGATGGGTGAATCGATTTGTATGAAATTTTGTGTGCATATCGGGTAGGTCTGAGAATAGGCCGTAAAGTATATTTCATGCCACTAGGTTAAGGTTAAGCAATATAAAGAAAGGTCATTAAATAGATGGGTGAACCCATACCCGTATATTTAATGCCGCTGATACCATGATTGACGAGGATATATAGAACGAGACGAGGGTGCAAGAGAGAAGTAAGAGGGAGAGGGGATTCAAGGAGGGGGCGATGGGGTGATGGATCGGGAGAGTTAGGTGGAGTAAGGGGGGAGTGAGAAGGAGCAAGTTCGTAGAAGAGAGAGGGGGAGAGGGTTCAGAGAGGGGATAGAGGAAGAGGGGGAGTATGACGGAAACCGAAGTGGGAGGGGGAAAGAGAGAGGAGAGAAAGAGCATATAATTAGATTTTATAAGAGATTTTATATGGAGAGAGATAAATCTAGGGAGGAGGGAGAAAAGGGGAGCAAAACGTAATAAAAGCGCGGGCGGAGCTGCACGGGTCAGCTAGTGAACAATATAGTTGCAATATTTGAATACTTATGACAAAATTGAGGACGAATTTTTTGTCATACCTATATAATTCTAGTTTCTAAATTTAATGGTCATAAAATATTGAATACTACATCAAATCTGTGTAGTAAATTCATAAAATTCGATTTTTCCAGAAATAAATAATAATAATGAAGTAAAAGTATATACAGGGTGTTTCAAAAACCCTGTCCAAACACAGTTAGTCTTATTGTATTATCTTAACACGATCATTTTACGTGATATTTTTTTTTAACTAAGGCATATATATGTATATATATATATATATATATAAACCTATAAACAGCGTGTTTAAAAAAAAAAGGGAACTCTGTTCGAGCTTATCACTGTGTCATAATACAATTATATATTTATATAATCCACACAGTTAAAAAAAAAAAAACATCCTGGCTGATCTTTGATGTTATTATTCAGAATCCATACGATTATATTTATGTAATTTTTTGTTGGATATTTCATTTGGATCTTTCCTGATATATTTTATCTACCAGCGTTGTGAATATTCCTCTTATAAGTTTGATGTGCCTTTTAATGTGTAATAAACCACAAACAAGCTGTCTTGAGTAACTTATATGCTTTGTCTACAATAAAGACAAAACTATCTAGTTTAAGCCCTCTATTCATACATTGAATTGAGCAAATTACATTTTGCTTCTTAAGATTTTTGAGATTGACAACGACCATATCAGTATTTTTACTACCTATTAATTTTAGTTGTTACTATATTTTTGGAGATAGGAACTATTCTTGAACTCAAATATATTAGTCGTGTTTACTAGTACTTACTATTACCATCCCTTGGTAATAATAATAATAATTAAAAAAAAAACTGTTGGGGAAATTTTCATTGTTTTTTTATGCCCTGGTTGTGGGTTCGATTAACATGCGAAACAGATTTGTCTGCGTGAAAATGTCTTCAGCGTTATTTGTCTATACAAAATATAAAAACATACCTTGGCGTATTTGTTTGTATAAGGTCCAGATATGAGTATCTTACCTCTGATTTTAACCGTGATTAATAAACCAAACGGAAGGTCAAAGGTTTTTCTTTGATAAGTCTGTTCTAAGCGCTATACATAATTATTTGCTTCATATATTTATATGAACACCAAACAATTATTTAGATATTTGTATTTTCCATGTAAAGTAACATTAAGGTAAAGGAGAAAATATACTTAGATAAGGTGCTTATTGGTAGAAAATAAAATACACATTAAGTACACCGGAAATAGATATGTTTGTAATATGGAGACTTTAAGTGTTTTCCCTATATTTTTAAAACTACTGCAAAAAAAAAAATATAATAAAGAACTTAAATCCTTTTTGGAACAGTAATCGAGAACAATGACTAGATACATTTAAAATTACGTACGAAAATGACTGCATTAATTAAAGACTGTGACTGTTGTGTATATACCTACCTACCTTTATATCACCTAAATGTACTAAATAAATAGCGATCACGACCATGATCTGCTTACAATCTTCTTTAAGTTATTAGCGCCTCCTGTACGGGCGGTATAGTTAGTATGAAATAAAGAACTTTAAGTTCGATGTATGACTGTTGTAATATCCTTTTTAAGAGATAAAGTAACGGTCATTGACATTACAATCAGCTGACAGCTGATAGATACATATGAGGGTAGGTGACACAATAAATAACATTTGGAGGGTATATCTCCTCATCTACCCTCAACTTATAAAATGTGACCTATAACCTAATGTGTCTTGACCAATACTTGTTTCCTATAAAAAAAAAAAAAATAAAAAAAAAAAACAATATCTTTCAAAGTGCAATTAATTAATCATAAAGATAACTTTTACTGTTATGAATGAAATACAAGTTTGTTCATGAATTACAAATTATTGCTTACCTATTGTCAATGTGATATGTTCAGTAATGTTTTCTGTTGTGCACCGTGTTAATTAAATAATTAATTTAAGGTTTTTCTAACTATTCTATGTGGCCTTTAGGAACATTTACGTTCACAAACTGATATTTACTTACATTATTTATAATATATTTTATACATATACTCGTATATATTTTTCGGTTATTGATTATACAAAATAATTACGAAAATAGACTTCAATTTCAGTCATTGTCTGGTGAGGTTATGCATATTTCCTTACAAATATGTTTTATAAGGTGCATTTGCGCGTTTTTACAAGACAATGATTTATTGCCACTGTTGACAGGTTTTGAGGAGAGATTTTTCTTGATACGACTTACCTATTCTTAGGTAATGTTGTCTTTTACTTACGCGAATATTACACATTGAAATTAAACTACTTTTACGGATTTTATCGCGGTTTATTTATTGATTTTACTATCCCGACGTTTCGAATGCTTTGCAGCACCCATGGTCACGGGAGGACTGAGATGTTGAACGTCCTTATGTCACAATTATGCCGGTGTACCCTCAGGTCTTCTTAGTTATTATTGTTGGTCCGATCTACGCAGTAAGAGCTTACAGTATCTTGAGGCCGTGCAGTGTTTTGATTGATATTGGATTTAATTATATTTATCACAGGATCCCAAGCCATCGTTCAACATCTCAGTCCTCCCGTGACCATGGGTGCTGCAAAGCATTCGAAACGTCGGGATAGTAAAATCAATAAATAAACCGCGATAAAATCCGTAAAAGTAGTTTAATTTCAATATTCTTAGGTATTTAACCCTAATGTATAATTTTGCTTGCGGTTCCTCTGCAGTATTAATATTACGATTGGTCATTGAAGATAATCTACCATCCTCGACTGCGTCACCGCTTTCCACCAGGTGGGACTGTGGTCAAACACTGGCTTATATTGAATAAAAAAAAAAAAACTTCTTTATTACGGACTTAATACTTACGTATGGATTTTACTGTTGGCTAATTGTAATGTTATATTATAAGAGTCGTAAGGAGTTAGACTCTCTCTTTTGATATTTAAAACAAAAAGGAAAATCTAGTGCCTAATATTATGTGATGCTTTTACAGAGATTACAGAGATAAATGAATTTGGATTTTTAGGGCATAACTTGTATTATATTACATATTCCCCCAAATCATAATAGCTAACTATTCACATTTTATAGATCTAGACTCTAAACATTCTACAATAAGTAAACATTATAAGTTGCTAAGGACCGAACTGTGAAACATAATTAAGGATCAAACGAACTTACCCTTACGTGAAGTTCGATCATAATTATGTGAACAGTTCGGTCCTTAGCAACTTATATACTCCCCTCCCTTTTACACATCACCCGACCCAAGGATAAAATCGACGGCTCCCACGCATTAGGTCGTAAGTCAAAAAACATCATTTTTCAGGAGAGCCATTTTTGTGAACGTTACTGTTTAAGTTCGTTTGTGATACATATTTAATCGGTGTTTTTACACTATGCAATCAATAATTAGCTTAAGAACATAATACCAGACTATGAATGGAATAAAAAAACATATTTACATAAAAATAACTCTTTTTAGTTACTTACGACTTTATACTTATGGCATAAACGTCGTATCTTATTGTTACGACCCTATGCTTTTAATCAGGTTGATATTGACAACGCGCATAAAGTCGTATGTTTGAATTACGACTTTATGTTCCGTGTAAACTGGCATATATCTAAAAAAAAAGGGTCGTATGACGATACTTAATAAACAAAAATGACAATAAATTTTAGCTCAAATCATGTTTATTAAAATAACTATTATCACAGAAGTCCTTAATTCAGTTTTCTTAATAACCATGATCATTAAAATAAACTGTTATTAAAAAAACTCAAGAATTAAACAAAGTTAAAACTGGCCACTGGCATTAAATATAATTTCAATTAACTTGAACTGAAATAAATCTTTGGCCGCACTTTGGGCGTTTGTGTTTAAGATAGGATATTTTTGTTCACGATGAAAATACAAATAAATAAAAAAAAATCTACACTGTAACATACCGTCTACAAAACATAATACTGTAACTAATAGTATGTAACTTAAACGGAATAAAAAATAATAACGCCTGCAAAATGTAATAAAAACAACTTACAAATTATTTTGTACGTAATATTTTGACAGTATAACGGATGTTAAAAACTCTAGAGGCATTTTACGTCCTGGACAAAAATTTAATAAATCATTAAATTTTGCTTAAGTAACAGGTTGATCAGGTTGATCAGTGTAACAGGAATCCAAAACGCCTGTATTTGTAATGAAATCAAAACGCGGCGTAACTATTCTTTCCTTCATTTTTTTTGCTTTAGTCTTGTTTCTCATATGATATTCGTGTTTTTGTTTGTCTTCTTCAGTAATTGTATTTTTATTTGTATTGTATAAGTTATATCAGTCGTTATGTATTTTTTGCTATCCTAAAGTTCGAGTGGCATTCTTGTGGTAACAAACTCTCAGCCCGGCCTAGCATACTAAATATGTACGCGTAGGGCCACATAATGTGATCACAATAAATAAAAATATATTTACATAACTTTTGTAATGGATAAACTATTTTCATTTCCACGGGCCTGTTAAAGATGTTATTTTTCGGTTTATAAAGTTAAATATACAAGTTTTGATTTATATGATCACGATACTGTATATCATCGTAGCTTTTTTAGCTATATTCTAGTAGCACAGTACTACTTGTACAAAGAAAACATTTTTGTAAATGTAAGGTCGTTGTCTAGGTAAATTTTAGTAGAATCTGCGCACATAATGAGATTCAATCGGCTGAAAAGTTAGTGACATGCCTTAAAACTCCCTGTTTTACTTCATCATCACTAACAATACTTCTGGTACAACCACGCCGGTCAGGACAAATAGACCCACCACCTAAGCGCTATTTTGCCAACACTGTCTAACTAAATAGTTCTCTACCCTATAGCGAGTGTGTTTAGGAATATCGTTTTGCAGATAGACACCTTATTAGGGACATCAGAGTTGGGTTCAATCAGTAAGTAATATTTAATCAATTTCTTACGTCTAGACACAGCATCTGACGTAGAATGATACTTAATGTCGCCTACTTGTTATGATTTACGATGTTATCCCATTGTCCGCAGTAATCTCCATTTTTCCAAAAAGATGAAAATATACGTTCCCGTTTCTGTGCATTAAACTTTTGACAGCATATTAGATGACAAGTAATTGGACATAGTTGTTTTGAAATCTTTGCATCTCTACAAACTCCTTTTCTACTCAAACACGTCTTGCCTAAACTTTTGAACCATTTTCTTTTACTACTAGAGCAGCCATACCCAACCTGCGGCCCGCTAGACTTTTCTATTCGGCCTGATGTCTAGTATTTAATATACTTAGGGTAGTTATAATTAAACATACAATTAAGGCTAGACTATTGCGGCCCACAGGGTAAAGCAGAAGCGACTATGCGGCCCGCAGGGTAAAGCAGAGGTGCCTATGTGGCCCAGGGAAAAAAAAGGTTGAGTATGGTTGTACTAGAGGAACAATTATCAACATCATAAATAAATGAATTCCTAATGGAGTCCAAGTAGCCACAACATATTCGGAAAAATCGTTATGGGGGGGAGGATATTGGTGCACAGCACATGGCTCTGAATTCGGAGGGTTTAGGGTAGAAGACGAAAGTAGAGGGTAAAATTTCAGCAGAAATAGGTGTTACTTCGTGAATAATTGTTATTTAACTATGTCAATACTTCTGGTACTTATATTAGAAGGTTGGCCGAACATAGTCTTGTACAAATCCCACTGGTATTCAGCTTCAAGTGGTAACGGTGATTCTGAAACCAAACACGTCCTATTATTAAAATACATATTGCAAAATACAATTATAGTAATACATAGCTTATAAATCCAATTTTAATGATGTTTTTAGCTATTATTGAAAAAGAGAATAGTTGTAACTTTATTTAGTAACAAAGCATAAAGTCTTATGTCTATGATACGACCTTGTTCGTTTATTAATATTGAAATTGAAACCACGCATATGGTCGTTAGTACAAGTTACGACTCCTAAAATAAAATTGTGGCGCAGTATAAAGTCTTAACAAACCACTGCTGGTGATTAAAAACGGCGCATACAGTCGTAACATAGACGTATCGACGTTATGCGCCGGAACCATATTATTTTTTGTCGAGGCCTATTAAACATTATCACATACTAATATTATTTATGTGTATGTTAATATAGTATAGATAAACAAGTACATTTATTAATAATACTACAAAAATGCAATAAAACTTACCATTTCCAAGATGTTCACCGGCCGTTAATACTTCGCTGTTTGGGTTGGGTTTATCTAATAGTAATTTAAAAAAAAATTAAGAATTTACGTTACTCGTTTCGAACTGGAACAATAGCAATTAGGAAACAAAACCAACAGGCCATTATACTTGTGTCCAATAATATTTTTTGAACATTCAAAACGGAGACTTCGTTCATGACATACGACGTCGGAACTGTGCTCTGATTGGAACGATGCGGTCCAAAAGATTGGAGCACATAGTCGGTACTAGCAGCACGACTGTATGCGCGGGAGCGTATAAATGATAAGACTTTTATCAATTCAAAAACTCATAATTTATAGAAGATATTAATATTCTGAATTCAGGAATATTTAAAGTGGTATATTATGGTTCTAAAAATACAAAAATACAATTTTACTCAAAAAATGTGTTCCGACTTTATGCGTAGGAGCCGTCGAAATGTGAAACGTTTTTCCTACTCTAAACATAATGAAGACACACTGCGGGTGGGCCGTTTTATAAGAGGCGGTGAGGTGTCAAAATATTTAAGTACCCGAAAAAAAAAAAAAACTTTTAATCATTCCGTGCAAGGCTAGTAGTATGGACGCATAACTACAATAAGTAACCATTATAAGTTGCTAAGGACCGAACTGTTCACATAATTATGATCGAACTTCACGTAAGGGTAAGTTCGTTTGATCCTTAATTATGTGTACCACTAAAAGGTTAACCATCTTTACTGAGTCTAATGTTGCTTAACCAACTGATCGTATACAGAACAGTGATTACAAACTATGAGTTCCTCAAGACAATAATAAAAATGTAGGTATGTAGTTTTGTAGACAAATTTTCATCGAGGTATATGAAAACGGTCCACGAAGTCTTCATTTTCCCTTAGTCGCTACGACACTCAACCGGTACCCAGAAACCCCACAGGGGTAAATAATAAGTAGTAAAATATAAAAAAATGTACTAGTTCGTTAACGATACAGAAAACTTAGATAATTTGTCAAGGGAAACCTTGCTGGGGTAGTAAAATGGATGAAACGGGTTCCTTCGGCCAGAGTGACTGCCATTTTCCTTTTATTGTTTTTAACCTTCGAAAGATCCTCGGGACCTGTGGGGGTCAACCGGGGTTTTTGGGTTTCTTACCCACAAAAACTTCGGGGCTGTCACATTGGCACGTGAAAGGGGAGACCTGGGTTCTCTTCCTCGGAGTCGCCACCGCATTCAATGGACGTCCTCGGACCTGCACCCCAAACGTCCAGTGACTCCGAAGACTTAAATATGGTCTTAGATAAATATCATTCATTAATTTATTCCATATATAATTTGACTTGAGGTCTTGTGTTTAGACACCCTAGCTGCTAACCAATAGATCGTGGGTTCGATTCCCATCTTGTGGCTGGGTTGTTATTTATCTGCATATGTATGTATTTACAAAAATAAGATACATTATTGGCATCGTTTGTCTGGTTCCCAAAGTATTGGTTCTGCCTTTTTCACGATTAGATGGCCGTGTGTGGATTGTCTGGCACAAACCACACACGGTCATCGAATCTTATTATTTATCATTATGTATCGTAAAATAATTATGGGACTGTGATTTTTGATTGATTTAATTTTGATTTTTAAAATAGCTATCGTTATTTTACTTGTATGTAGGTACTGTAAAATAGATTTAAAAGTTATCAAAAGGCACAAACGCCATCAGTCATAATGATGCCCAAAAAATTATAAATACCTAGCTAATTGTGAAATAAGGTGGTAATATCAATTCTAAAATCAACGGGAATTTGATTAAGATTAACGGGTTAAGCCCTCAAGTCTTAGACCTGACACTGACAGAACTGAAGCTTATTATTAATGGACGTAATAAACAACTGTCGTGAAAGAGAAACTTAACTTTATCACGACTTATTTGAAATTAACTCTCAATTAATTAATTAAAAACTTTTTTATGAAACTGACTTAATTAAAATAAGATAGATGTCCTTAATTTCACGCAGTTGTTTTAAATACAAAATGACACAGTTGTGATATTACCTACAGTACCTACCTAAGTACACAAATCATAGAATAATAGCTACTATTAATAATAATGCTACGTACTAATAATAGATATACTAGGTGGAATATTCCTAGTGCAAGGAACCGTCCAGGTGCCACCGCACTGTCAGATATTCTGCCGCCAAGCAGCAGTGTGTAAACATTCCGGTGTGAACGACACTGTAATTGGTGAAATTACTAGACACGAAAGCCTTAATATCTAATGTCTTAAGAGACGGCAACGAGCTAGTGATTCTTCTGTTGTTGCTAGCGTCCATAGGCTGCAGTGACTGCTTAGTATCAGGTGGGCTGCACGCTTGCCACCTTGGTAATAAAAAAAGGCATCGTAATTTAACTTAGATTTTTAATTGTTGGGTCATCTTAAAATCATTATCGTATTGTATACAAAAATCTTCACTCTTAAATTCAGAAATTCTATTTTCACTATTTTCTATCTGAAGAAAGTACCTATGATTAATTACATATTGATGCCTATAGACTGTTGTAGTAGAGGGTAGACCATCAGATCCACGCAGATCTGCCATATTGCGTATCTCGTTTGACAACTAAAGTGCAAACTGACCATCAAATAACTGTCAAATGATTCATTCTGTATTGCCTAACTTGAGTGACCAAATCCAATACTAACACAATTTCAGTTGACATCAAAGTTCGGTGGACAACTAAAGCTTGATAGTCACTTGAGTGGCTAAAGATACGCAATAGCACTGCTGGTCCAAGATTGGCTGCTATGACTATATCCATCGATATAATCTTATTTAATATCAAAATGCATAGCTGTATTTTAGTCTCGCTGAAACCCAGAAACGGCTTGACCGATTTGAATAATTTTTGTTTTGTTTAATTCGTTTTAAAAAATATGGTTCAAAGAAAAAAACACTTGGGAAATCCATAAAAACAATTAAGAAAAACGCAGGCGTAGCTGCGCTAATGTAATGCACTAGCTGACCCAGCTAGAATATTATATCGGACAGGTTAACGGCCGTTAATTCACCAAACATAACATGTCTGTGTTATTGTAATTGCTTCGAATAAATGTTTTTCCGCTTCTTCTTCATACAGCGTGTATATTTTTGGATCAGGGATACCTACCGTTTTTTGTAAAACATATCTAATATTTTGGTTTTTCTTTAGCGTTAATTATTTTCAATCAGTTCTTACGGTTCTCACATTTCATTCTCGATTGACATGAGTTATTTTCTTCATGTCTTTACGTTTGCGATCAGCTGTCAGGATTTTACAGGTTTGAAGGAAGCTATAATAAAGATTACATATAATATACAGTTAGGAACAATGTTTTGTCAATTTCTTTACAGTTCTAAGACTCCGAACCCTAGACGTATCCAGGACTATCAAAATACTGGGATAATCCACATACGGCCATCTGATCCCGTATTAGACAGAGTCGGCACTACGGTGCACTATGAAATAACTACTTATATAGATACATTACACCCAGACACAAATGGTGGGAGTAGAACCCATGACATACTGGGTAGCAGCCAGGGTGTCTACTAAACTAACAGGCCAGCTAATATTTAGATGATTGCTTGTGATTATTAAACCCTGCTTTTGTTGTTCTTCATTGATACTAAGTAATGGAGGGGACATCATCCCCGAGGAAGTTATACATCTCTATGCCAACTCATCTATACAGGGTGCCGATTCAATCACTCGCAAGCTTCAATAGGGTGAATATGCCCAGGATACACTGCCCAAACTAGTAGAAATAGTACCTTATTTTTGACTAAAGCATTTATTTTCTAAGTCAAAGTGAACTGACTGAGGTCGATGACCTACCAAGTCGGTCACGTGTTTGGTCTTAGTAAAGTCCACTGCCTAATCTAGAAAATAATAAAACAATTCCTCCTCTGCGCACTTCTCCTTGCTATTAAATAAATTTTATTTTAAAGGCATGGTTTCAGTAACTATTTAACAAATTTTATCGTTATTAGCGCTCCACCGCATTGCATTGTTAGTAGTTAAATTCCCTTCATAATAGTAAATGGCAACGAATTGACCTACTAAATTACTGACTGACAGGCTGAGTGATCTCAGCCAAAACCACTGGTCCCAAAAACTTAACATTTGGAAAGTGTATTCAATTTAGTTTTTAGTTTCAAAAACTGTATTTTATTGTAGCATGATTTATTACTATGGCAATTTTAGAAACGCAATACCGTAAGTTTCAGCGTAAAGCTGATTCCACAAAAAAAAACACATATTGCTCGTTTATGTTGCTTGCATGGTACCCTTCGGGTATATAGCGATATCCATCTATATAAGTTTAAATTGTACAGACACGCCACCTAGATTAAAATTTAATTATAGTTGGTATAGATTATGCACGTTGCAGATGATTCCGAAGACACATGCAAATCCTAATCTAGGCTCATTATTTCCGTTTGACCATATGATGGATGGATGAATTTTACATACATTTACATAACTAAATCTATTGAAATATTAAACTTAAATATAAGCAAAGAATAAATCTAAATATAGCTATTTAAATTCATTAATTAATCCATATTATAAAACAGATTAAATGCACCAATACGTACCATTCTTTCAGAAATTATAACGTCACTCTTTCAATCAAATACGTCACCCACTAGCAACATCAACACAACATTGAAAAGTACCATATTAGATAAGTTCACAAAACACTGAAGTTTATCGAAACTTAATAATCACACCTCGTTATGTTTATAATCGATTATGTTATTGAAACTTTTTAATATGTCACATATTACGATACGATCATCCATTTTTCGGGCGACGGCACGTCTTCACATCCGTTTAGCAGCGGGTTCGCACGGAGTCGAGTGCGCCCTGCGGATGCCGCGTCCACACTACATAAGGGCGTATCTAGATCGGACCTTATTGCGCTTGCGTTAAACGGAGTGACTCCGCTCCCTGCCGGACTTATTCGCCAGTTAATTAATATATCAACTTTTCTCCGTCCCCTTTGTATTAACTGTCAGCGTTAATAAAATATTTTGGCTTAGTGTCTTTTCCCTGTGGTAGGCGGAACTTTGATGGTTGAAATTTTAATAGAAAATTAACAATTACAAATTAAGGGTTGAAATTGGTAATTGTACAAAAGCTGTACCTACTTGAGTTTACATTATTTCGAGATATAGCAGGATGTCTTTACATACAGATTGGTTATTATTAAACGAGTTGGAAATCGCTCTTTTTGCGCAATGATACTTACACAGTGCTTTATACTGCACCTGAGAGGAAAAATAAGATAAGCGATCCGCCTGTCGTGTTCACAGTCGCTCGTCACGAGATTAATAAAATAAATAATAACATCTTCCTGGCTGATGGAGATTCGCCAAAGAACCAAGCTCACCGACATAGCTCTCAGCATTTTCAAGTTGAAGTGGCAATGGCACATCGCTCGAAGAACCGATAACCGATGGGTAAGAAAGGTTCTCGAGTGGCGACCACGAACCGGAAGACGCAGCGTAGGCAGGCCTCCCACTAGGTGGACAGACGACATTGTGCGCGTTGCGGGTAACCGGTGGATGCAAATAGCCAATTGTCGTTTATTGTGGCGTTTCTGATCTACGCAGTAGATAATATGCGGTGATTCACGTATGCAAATATGTGTGTATATTATTGTTAATATTAGTCATAATCTTAGCTTATATTTTTTTATTTTATTTACCTACCTATTTATAATGAGTCTCTGATACTTGAGTAAATAAATATTCTATTCTATTCTATAATATGGTGCACAAGTGTTCGCGTAGACGAAGAGCACTGTTCTTCCTTCCTTTATTCTCACAATCGAGAGGACAGAAGACCGACACAACCGAGGAGACACATGGTTACATGAGTAGAAATTTCACCAGCTACAGTGCCCTTTATACCAGAACACAACAATGTTTACACTCAGCTGCTTTGCAGCAGAGTAACGCGGCAGCAGTACTTACCTGACCTGGACAGCCAACACACAACAAGGAACTTGCCTCGTTTTGTTCTATTGATTTATGATGAATTATTTTTATTGATTGCTACTTGGTATGGCCCGTAATTAGGTAATTACGGTGGGATAGCGGCCACCTTTAACATTATTTACGATCGGGCGCTCTTTGAAGGTAAAAAAAATACTAGCTAGTATGTATAACTGAACTATGTATATGTTAGGTTAGATACAAAAAAAAGGCTTACTTGTTAAAATATTAAAGGATTAGGTCCATATCTATGAAATTGCTGTTTTGTCAAACTAGTCACTTTGGTCTCAAATATCTGGCGTTTGGCTAGGAATTCTAAATTCAAATTTAAGCTCGTCGGTTTGTGTTTCGAATTTAGTGATTCATTTGTTTTCCAGTCATTTGATTTTTCTTTGATATTCTTCTGTTCACAATATGAAAAACTTAAAATATCAAGTATACGAGTTCCACTGTGGCACCAGCGCTGCCAAAACCGCTCGAAGGATATAAATGATGTGTATGGGGTAGCTACTGCAATAGAAAACATTATACATTTTTGGTTCCAACGTTTTCGTTCTAGAAATTTCGACCTACAGAACAAGTCTCGTGGACGGCCGGAGACCATTGTTAATAACGAAGAACTACAAGTGGCTTCAGTGTAAGTGATGAAGCAGTTTTAATTGACTTGAAACAAATCGAAAAAGTGACAAAACTCGAATAGTGCCCACCAACAAACACGCGTCGAGTGATGCGTTACATTATTCAACCGGCACAATAATGAGGGAAAGTGCTGGTGTCATACATTACAGCTTCCTAAGGTCTAGCCAGACAATTACGGCATGTGTAGTGTCAAAGCTCTTTGGAACGACTTATTATACAAGGAAGAGTAGAGGGTCAACGTTCTCGCGGCCGATCACCCACAAGATCGACAGACCTCATTAAATCATCAACAAAGTGTTCCCTTACTAAATGTACACGCACTGCCACGAATAAGGAGACATGGAGAAGTCTCGCAAAAGCCGTGACCAATATGTCAGACAATCCATGACCACGACCACTCTGCCAGGAGTGTACGACTAAGTATATAGTGTCAACAATTACAAACCATGATGGAAAAGACGCTGGTTAATTGTTCTAGCCAACTACTGCTTCAGGACAACGGTAGACCACACATTGCAAGACATACAGTGGCTAACTTAGAAAAGTTGCCATTGGAATGTCTCCGACACCTACTATACTTCCGGGATCTTACTCCAACAGATTTACACTGTTTTCAGAATCTGGACAACTTTCTACAGGAAAAAAATAAATTCAATTCCGATGAGGCAGTCCAAACCACATTCGTTGATTTCATTGATTCTCCCTCCGACAATTTCTTCAGCAAAGGTATCAATGAATTCTACCTATGAAGTGGTAAAAGTGCATATATAATAATGGTACCTACATAAATTGCATTGACTAAATAATATTTTTCCATATAAAACGCCAATTACGTAGGTAGTAATGACCTAATACTACGATACGTTAAAATATCAAAGTAGTTTCTTCTAGCGTGGACCTAGTGGACGAAACTAAAAAAAAATAAAGTATGTCCTATTTTAAGGATTAAGTGAATTAAGATTTAGTAGGTTACGTTTAACTGCTGAACAACTAAAATTTGGTTGTAAACCTTCAATAGGTCCTGGGGACATTTGGGGGTAACTAGAGTATGTGGGATTCTTACTCACTGAAACCCCCGCGGCTGTCGCATCGGAAAATGTGAGTTCTGGACTTTGCGGTGAGATGTCACCCCGACTGGCAGTGATGAGTTATTTTCTGCCTCGTTTTCGATCAATCAAATCAATCGATCCGGGCCTCAAGTCTGCTAATTTTAACAAAATTATATACAATTGCCATTCTAGCGAAATACTATTGAGAGTCCATTACGATTGTGACTAATTCGGTATTCTGCTAAAATAACTATAACCTGTGGCATCATACCACTGAGACACCATTATGGTTCTAATCTCTATAGTGTTTCGTTGGAATGGCAATTCCATGTCATATTAGCTGCCTTGAAGCCCAAATCAGTGACAAGCCACAGGTCTTCAAATCAAAATATTTAATAAATTACCTAACGAAATTAAAAACCAAACTGCAATAAAACCTTTTGAAAAAGAATTGAAAGAATATTTAATTAAACACTGTTTTTATTCAATAGCGGAATATTTTGAAATATAAAATAGGTACTAAATAACTATACATATAATCAATGCGGCGATCATCTAGTTTAAACTATTCATAATTATTATAAGTATTTTTTTTTTTCTATTCTATTTTTTTTTTTTTACTCTTAAGGAATTTGTCTATATTTTTTTAATTTTGCATGCTAAATAAATATTTTAATCTTAGGTATAAAATTTGCAATGCCTGGAAAAGGCTACCAAGTCAAAAGAACAACATTGTATAAAACAACAGCATTGTACACACTTGGTTTGGCAAATAAACATTTCAATTCAATTCAATTCAATTCTTATAAAATTAGAAGACTACCAAAAAAATACCGGTCAAGTGCGAGTCGGACACATAATTATTTTCGATTTTTCCCTCCACAAACTTCGGAGATAAAGGGACTGCATTTTTATCGTCATTTTAGATTATCAGCCAAAAACTACGTGACATAAACTAAAATAAAAATCTGTTTGAGACGTACAAATGAAGCCCGTTCATATGATACCCAATTCAATATAGTAGTAGTAGTAGTGGTCTCAAAAATCTCCTCTAAAATCTCCTTTAAACAATTTCTCACCCATTTCGACACCACTATAAAAAAAAAGTAAAAAAAAAATGTTTTTTTTTTTAATTTGCGATGTGGTTAGGTAAGTAAGACCTAAAACTATTCCAAGTATCAAATCGATAGCGTCAGTGTTTCCTGAAATATAATATAAGCGTGACAGACAGACGAAGTCAGCCCATAAGGGTTCCTTTTTTAACCGACTTCAAAAAAGTAGGAGGTTCTCAAATTCGTCTGTATATATTTTTTTTTATTTTTATTTATGTTCGCGCATAACTCTGGCAATTATGAACCGATTTGAAAAAATCTTTCTTCCATCCATTCTTCAATCCATTGATTGGGTCCCATAAAAAAATTATTGCTTAGTAATAAGTAGTTCCTGAAAAAACAAGAAGAATGGTGACTGCGCACTGAGAGCTGCAGGAAAGCCTATATAGATGACTTTTTTGTCGCTTTTTAAGGACAAAAATGGTCATAACTCTGGCAAATATTTACCAATTTCAATGATTCTTTTTTTATTCGAAAGAAGAAACCACTGTATTGAATCTGTATGAATTTTATTACAACCGGATAAGAACTTCCTGGAGGACCATGAACGATGTGGAGGAATTTATCTGGTAAAAACCATAAAACTGATGTTCTCCATTACATTGCTCTGACAATTATGAACCGATTTCGATGTTTCTTTTTTTATTCGAGAGAGTAAACTACTATGATAATTCCATGTAAATTTCATTACGACCGGATATTTTTTTCTGAAGAAACATGAATTATGTAAAACTATGTAGACGATAATGTGATCATAACCTACCTAGATAATTTTACGGTTTTCGATGGTTCAATCTTTATATATGAAAATATCACTAAAAAGTTTAAAATGAAATTTTTAAAAAAAAAATTTGAACCGAATTCAATATCACTGAAAAGTATAAAATAATTTAAATATTATTGAAGTTGGTGCCAAATATACACAGCCGGTAAGCTAACACCAACTTCAATAATATTAAAATTATTTTATACTTTTCAGTGATATTGAAGTCGGTAAAATTTTTTTTTTAAAGATTTTATTACCTTTTAGGTATCGAACCCTAAAAACTATCCAAATAACACATCATCGACCCTCAATTGAAGTGTTTATAAACTAACAGACTTGGGGCCCTGGTGTAATATACAAATAATTACATTTATGAAGGCAATTTACCACGCAGGCATATAACAATATCTATTATCGCATAACGTGTCCATACTGTATTAATCCATATAATCTACTTATTTATTCTAAGGGAAATACTATTAATTGGATTAAAAGCCTGCGTCTGAACCTTGTCGGTACTGCGTTATCTTCGTAATGAAATTGTCATTAACTATTCAAATATTATAGTACAAGCACCGATCCAGGGTTTTACCTTGGGGGTTCAATTTTGTCCAGGGGGGTATGGGGTGGGGTAAATTCTGACAAGGTCCTGAATCTAACGGACCCGTGCGACGAGGGGATGTGGGAGGTGCTGTTATACGAGACTCAAAGGGATCAAATGTACGCATTGTCGTGTTTTATTTTATTATTAATAATAATATTTTTAATGTATTTTTTTGTATTGTATATAAAAAAATGTACTTATATAATGTTGTGACAAAGAAAATAAATGGAATAATAATATATATAATATCCTGCGACAATCCACTGACGATCATCTGATCCTAAACTAGGCAGAGCCTGTACATGGCATACCATGGTACCATAGTACCTAACCAGGCAACTGATACAATATAATATACTTTATTTTTGTAAATTCATACTTTTAAAGATAAATTGCACCCAGGGCAGCGGCCACGGTGTCTAACCACTAGATTTAGATGGAATATTATTTTTTTATTAGATTCTCTTTATTGCTCTGGCGTATCTTTATATATTTATAATTCTACTGTACGTGTGTATGTCACTGAACTCCTCCTAAACGGCTGGACGGATGTTGATGAAATTTTTGGTGTGTGTTCAATGGGGATTCGAGAATGGTTTAGATTCACAAAGCGCGGGCGGAGCTGCGCCGGTCAGCTAGAATACATCTATTTTTAAAAGGCTTGTGGAAGTATGAACCTAACCTAGGAAAAAATATTAACCAAGCCGCTATTGTAGGTACGTATTTAATCAGTTTAATGTGGTTTTATTAATAGTTACAATGATACAATAAAATAACCCCTAATTGCCGATTGCCATTTGTTCTTGCCGTGGAAGTCTGCAATAGGTCCTCGAGACCTGTAGGAGTCAACCCCATGTAGGATTCTTACCCACTAGAACTCTCGCGACTGTCGCATCCCCATGAACACCGTGTCTGGTTTTCGGCGGTGGGGGGGCTATAATGTGTTTCCCGGCCGCGGGGTCAAAGGCAAGGCACTGAGGGGCTCCGGGTGCAGATCCCATCGGAGAGCCCGGGTGTCCCCTCACAAGTACTGATGAGACAGTGGCGGGGTTTTAGCGGGTAAGAATCCCACATATCCCGGTGGAGTCCCACAGCACCCGGGGACCTTTTTAAGGTTTCCTCACGAACAAAAGACCCATATCAACCCTATCAGATAGCCTTTTTTTACACATTTTAAGCTAGATACTAACTGCAATCCTATCTGATGGTAAGCGTGATAGCAGTCATGAATGACAGTGCGCCCTAGCTTATTGACGAAAATTATCGCTGAATATGAAATTAAAATGTTAGGTATTTACATTTTTAAGGTACGCGTCCATTGGTTCGCGCCGGACGCACCGCACGCAATGGATTTAAGTTTGCTTTGTATGATTTTGACAGCCCGCATCGGAATATGATGGCGCGGATAATGGACGCAGCGCTATGTAAAATCATAGAAAGCAAACTAAAATCCGTTGCGTGCCGTGCGTGCGGTGCGTCCGGCGCGGGCCAATGGACGCGTACCTTTACAGTTCTGCGAAGAAGCAAACCATAAAAAGTCTTGATCGAGAACTATTATTAGAATTACTTGGAACAGGGCACGTGGCCTAATACCTTTTTAAAAGTAAAACCAAGCTAAGTCATTGCTTTGGTTTCCATAAACGTTTTGGCGTCACGTAGGCTTCTGATCTCTAAAAAAATAAATAAAGTTTTTTATTGCTAATAACACTAAGTATTGGATGATGAACGTAGTATTTCGTTATTTTTGTGTTCTGGGGTTAGTCATTTAATTTTGACACTATTTTAGAAAGTATTATGTTAGATGTTTATGTTTTCTACACTAAAAACTAAGCTAAAAACTTTGTAGCCTGCTTGGGCAGCAGGGAACCGCTTGCTTTTCATACTGGAGGTCACGGGTTCGAATCCTGCGCGTAGTAACAACTTTGTTTAGTTGTTCCTTACTGGCTAGGACAGTGAAGGCCGATCACCTGAATGTCTGTAGATTGAGTAATTTGAAGACTCCTTCACTTATCAAATTGTCAAAGTCACCGTAATAGCATAGAATACCTTCTATGCTTAAGAAAATTTTACTCGGGATTGCGAGTATGAAATCTTGAGTAAAATTTAAATAGAACTAAATAAAAATCCCTTGACCTAGATCTCCTATTGCAGTTTACTCTCGTACTTCTTGTCCATGGACAAGACACTCGTTGACATTATTACTATAGTTATATTATTATCTAAGTAGTATTTTACTGCCGGGTTTAACCAGATAATAAAAAAAATATTTTAGGGGCTTGCGTTCATCAAATCAATCACGTGACGACCCATTATAAAAAAATTTAAACACCAGCTACCCTTCACACACAATTATTTTTATTCTCGAATGAGATCAAGTTTAGGTATACAACATACATTAAACCTTTTTGCAAATGTTAGTAGAATGCACTTAGAACCCGGTTCTTTATCCGCACCTTTTGCTCTCTACAGGCTGGTGGTACCGTAATTACATTGATGGGATTTCATTCGTTGGAAAATTCAATGGTTGGATCTTGCTTTCCTTTGTCCGTTCTGTTAAGCGCTTGTTGCAACAATACACACTGAACTTACCGTTAAAAATAAAGTGCGCTTCCACCAAAGAGCACTGAAAACAAAATACTCTAAAGCTGGTTTCAGATTACGCTATACTATTGTACTATATAGTATAGCAAAGAAGGACTTAATGCTATATACTATATAGCATGGTTCACATTACACGTTATTATCGCAAGAATTTATAGTACACTCGTTGTGTCACTCGTTTCGCTTGTGGGACGACCGGGGGTGAGGGAGGAAGAAAAGGAGGCTGCGCGATATAGCACAGCATGAAATTAGCACATCGCACCAATTTATAGCGTATAGTAAGCCAATAAAATATAGTACAGTACAGTGTGAACGTGTCCATAACAATGTATGGTGCGCGATATTGTGCTATGAGCTATATACTTACTATATGCTATTATATTATAGCGTAGTCGCTAAACCAAAGCAATTGGCAAGTGTTTTTAGATGACTTCTAAAAATAAGGTCATCTATTCGAGGTCTATGTATTTCATTTTAATAAAAATGCGTAGGTAATACATATTAACATTATGTTGTCTCTGAAGACATCGAAACACATGCAGGTATCAAACATTAATTTATGTTTCACAGTTCGGTCCTTAGCAACTTATAATGTTTACTTATTGTAGTTATGCGTCCATACTACTAGCCTTGCACGGTCTTATTTAAAGTTTTTATCTTTTTTTCGGGTACTTTAATATTTTACGTCTTCGCCTACCAATCGCCCCACCACACTGACACTCCTATAAGACGGCCCACCTGCAGTGTGTCTTCATTGTTTGTTTCCGTGCTCAAGCCTTCGCATGTCTCCAATCCAAAGCTCCAAGTGTATTATTCGTATTGGTATTGGTATCACGGGCTGGTTTCCGCAACTCCACGTCAAAGCGCGTATTTTGCGTATGGGTGGGAATAGATTCATTCGATTCTCGCTCATTCGATCCACCCCAACTCCTCGAGAAAGGCCAGCAGGCACTTGATGCCACCGACAATCCCTCGGAGAGTACTCGGGTTACCGAAGTACTTAGCCCTATATGTGGCGACCCCCGGGCATCTCAGCAGCGCGTGGGCCGCTGTTTCCTCCTCCTCCATGCACGCTCTGCACAGAGGGCTGTCAGTGACTCCTATGACAAAAAGGTGTTTATTAAATGAACCATGTCCTGTTATGGCCGCCGTGACTATACGCAATTGTCGTTTAGATAGTCGGAGCAGCTGTACAGAAATGCGGCAGTCAATGGCCGGGAGCGCCTCCCTAGCCTGCCTGCACTCACTGTGGTTTATCCATGTCCTTATGTTTGTCCCTAGTGCGTTGTCTTACCAGGGTGCGAAGGTGTCCGCAGGGGATTGGCACTATAGGTTTTGGGCCTATAGCGTCCATGGTTGAGCCTCTTCTAGCGAGCTCGTCCGCTACGTAGTTGCCACGGGAGCCGCTGTGTCCCTTAATCCATTGAATGGTTAAGTTGTTGTAGTTGCCTACCTGATTTAATTTTTGGTGACATTCGTATAGCAGCCCGGAATTAACGGTGTAACCATTAAGAGCTTGTAGGACTGACCTGCTATCGGAGAGTATACGGATATGGAGATCTTTTACTTCCCGACTTACGATCGTCGATGCTGCCGTATAGATGCCCATGCACTCAGCTTGGAACTGTGTATATCGAGATCTTACGAGAGAACCCCGGCCCCAGTTCCCGTATTTGTTTTGGATCCATCTGTGAAGATCCTCAATTCGTGGGAGTTGAAACCCTCGCGTTGGTTCTCCTCATACTCATTAACCTTGTATTTCTTGTCAAATATAAAATGTTTTGGTATGCGGTCGTTGATGGCCCGCATGATTGGAATGTCCTCGGAGAGTTCCTCCAAAGTCGAGTGTGGGATATTGTTGTTTTTCCAGAGGCCAAGTGTTTTCAGGCGTAATTCCGTCATTGGGCGGATCACTATGTTGTACAGCCACAAGATTATTTTGGGTGTTAGACCCCATTTTTTCCCAATCATTAGCTCCAAGTGTATTTAGTATTAAATAAAAAGTGAAAATCAAGAACCGGACAACTGAGAGGCGACGCCGCGATGTCGGGACAATGGAGTGGTTCCGCCGCGGTGGTGACATCGGACGTCTCTTCGTGCTTCGGGAAATGGATCGTCGTGATCTATTTAAATTGTGTTCGTACGAATCGAGCTTCCATACCGGGTCGTCTCACATGTACATAAAGAACACATTTACGGTTAACAGCGATGCCCCACCAGCGGGTAGTTGTCGCCCCATCAGCGAGTATTGACGTTTTCGCTGTGTTCAGACGATGCGAGCTTCCAATACAACCGGGGTCGTCTCTGTCGTAGATAATCAACACGTTCACCGTTATAGTGCGATACGTCCGCTCTGCTGATGTGAGTATATATGTGAGTATTTACGATTAAATGCGATGCACACACCCAACAGCGGGTAATAGTTGCTTTCGCTGTGTTCATACGATGCGAGCTTCCAATACAACCAGGGTCGTCTCTGTCGTAGATAACGAACAACTTTACCGTCATTGTGCGATACACAATGCTCATGTGAGTATAGGTCTTGCTGCTGGTATGTCAGTATGACATGTTTACGATGCGTGTTTCCACGCCGTGTCGTCTCATTTGTACAAACAATGTACAGATGTACGGATAAATGCGATGCGTATTCCTTATTGCGGGTAATATTTGCAACCGCTGTTTTCATAAAATGCAAGCTGCCAATACAACTGGGAACATATAATCCGATCATTATCATTAGCCAGAAAAATTCTACTGTTGAATATACGAAGACGTCCATCTTGAAAGGTCACAATTAACGATAATTTGCTATTATCATCCACCGGTTGCCTGGGATTCTTACAATATCGCCAGATATAATTCGATGTGTAGGTACTCCTAATTATCGGAATGCGTCGTGCGCCACTCAACGAGATGAGTAAATAATTAAGAACTTATAATAATAATTATATTAATAATTCACAGTATAATGAATTCAAGACTTCGTAGTTCGTACTGCAAAGTGGTATCTAGCAGAGCCGAGGCGGACTGGCCGCCGCGGGCTTTACGGTCGACGAGATCCTGACCGGCCTACAGCCGGAGAATCCGTGAGTGCCACCGTGGAGCTGCAGTAAGTAGCCTCTGAACTTATGGGACAGTACGCCGCGCCGGCCGCCTCCTACACTTATTATAAATACCTAAGTACTTAGTTGAAAGTAACTATTGATAAATCTGTTCTAGAGAACATAACAATATGACGAATTTAGCTAAATGAATTACCTTTATGACTATATTTATGGTATAACTTTATGAACAATAAAGTTGCAGTATTTGAATGTGACAATATTGAGGACGAATTTTTTGTCACACATAATTCTAGTTTCTAAATTTATGGCTATAAAAGATTGAATACTACATTTAAATCTGTGTAGTAAATTCATAATTTCAATATTATCTAAAAAAAATATTATAAAAAATTATATACAGGTTGTTTCAAGAACCCTGTCCAATCACAGTGAGTGTTATAAAGTATCTTAACACGATCATATTTACGTAATATTTTTTTATCTAAGGCATATATTATATATATAATAAATGACTAGTTTAAAAAACTAAAAATACACGCTTTTATAAGGTACCTATACTGCACTAAAAAGCAATAAATAAATTCTCGAAATCGTTCTTTCTTTCTTTCTACCCCGTGCTTGTAATTTATGGATTATATTTATGTGTAAAGGCGTGGGACGCCTTTTCTCTATAAATGATTACAAATGATTGTCATGTGAATACAAATACTTAGCGTTCTTGAAATTGGCAGAAATATTAAGCTGTTATTCAGAAAAGGCGTCCCACGCCTTTACACATAAATAAAATCCATAAATTACAAGCACGGGGTAGAAAGAAAGAAAGAACGATTTCGAGAATTTCTTTATTGCTTTTTAGTGCAGTATAGGTACTTTATCCCTTTTCTTGTAAGTGTATCTGTAGAGATACACCAGAATTAAAAAAAATCTAGTGTTATTATTTTTAAGCGAAACCATGATATTTTTTTAAGAATATTTAGGCCATTTCTTAGTTTCGGAACGCAACTTAAGTTTTTTGTGTTGGTAAGACTGATGAGCTGTCAAACTTCACTTTAGTTCAAGTTCCGACATGTTGCCTCGCAAAAAGGTAAGAAAAGTTATGATTTTTTCTTGTTTTTATGTATTGAATGAGTGGATGTGTTAAGTTATTAATTATAGATATATTTAGCACTAAAATAATTACTTTGGACATTCTTTAATTGTCTGGTTGATGCTTCATGTGACTTTTTTAATGAATGTATCTCCTCGTGCACATTGCCAAGCAACTAACAATTCTATATATATTTGATATGTATCTCATGGTACACACTGCTAGCTTTACTAACAACTTTTACAAAATCGTCATGTATCTGTATGTGCACACTGCCAAGCTGAATAACTGTTCATATGGCTATGCATGGCTTATTTTATATATTAATTGTAGGTCCATATGCTTTCAAGAGCTAGCAAAATACTCACATTGGTGCCAAAACACAGTCAGTCATCAAATGATGAAGAAAGTTCGGATTCTAGTAGTGAACTCGAGAATTTTAATCTTCAAAAACGCGATAGTACTGAATCTTCATCTGCTCCTTCGCTTCCTTCTTCTCTTGAAAATCTTCACATACTTTCTGACGATGAAAACAACCTCACTTCCTGCCCTACAGTATCAATGAAACCAGCGTCTGAAAGTATTTCTTTGGATTCTTCAACTCAAGATTCTCTTCACTCGGTCATACCTCCTTCACCAACTGCCATTGTAAATGTTATTCGAAATAAAAAGCCTAGATTTAACCGAATAGTGCCTGAAACACCAGAGTCATCGCCAGCAATAGTAGCAGCCTCACCATCGCCGTCAAATATAAATACACGCTCAAAACAGCCACGGCTAGCTGTAAGGCGCCTTGCACCTATACAAAGAAAGCAACTGAAATTCCATTGGAATAACAAGAAATTTGAACATAACGCCGAAATACACGATAAACAGTTACCTTCAGATACCATAAAAACACCACTAGAATATTTTCAATACTTCTTTGATGATGGCATCCTTAACATGATTATATTCTCCTTAGGCACCATAAGGTCAAATAGACTACGTGGTGCAGAACAAAAGCTTATACCTGATAAAGCCCTAAAAAAAAAAGGCCGCGGATCTTATTCACGAGTAGTATGCAATACAAACAAAGTCTGTATTGTCAAATGGCATGACAACAAAGTGGTTACTGTGGCAATCAGTTATGTTTCTGAAACTCCTGTTGGAGTTATACAACGTTACAATAAGGATTTAAAACAGAGAGCTGCTGTCCCCTGTCCCAATATAATAAAGCACTACAACGCACATATGGGAGGAGTCGACCTTGCAGATATGTTAGTGGCTTTGTACAGAACGGAGATGAAAAGCCACCGATGGTACTTACCGATATTTTCTCAAATGTTAGATATGTGCGTGAACAATAGCTGGATTTTGTATCGCAGACATATTGGCGTGAATAACATAAAACGACTGAGTTTAAAGAAGTTTCGACATCATATTATACAAGGGCTCTTACATTCTGGGAGACAGCAGCCATTCAAAAACTGACGGTCCAAAGGACGATGCAAACTATGTATCAAAGGTCAGACTACTGTTATGTGCATCAAATGTGGTAAGAGGCTGTGTCTTTTACCGGATAGGAACTGTTTTTTCAATTTCCATTATATGAATGTCTAAAATTAATCTGATTTTGTATTTTTTCATTGAAGTTCCATTTTTGGTATTAAATAAATAGTACAAACTACTGATTATTAACGTGTTTTTTAAATTTATTTTCATATAAATTATTATATAATCAAGTCATAGATAATTTGGCAATGTATCTGTAGAGATACATTGATAGCGTAATATATTTATCAATGCCCTTGGCAATGTATCCCACAAGATACGGGTGGTTTTTTTAAAGGGGTAGTTTGAATATTTTTTTTTATATTTTTTCTAGACCCCTTGGGTCATTAAAGTTAAGTGCTATGAATATTATTTTTATATTCGAAAAAATAAAATTCTGCCAAGTTAAGGGTTATAAAAGCGTGTATTTTTAGTTGTTTAAACTAGTCATTTATTTTATACTTTTTAATCTTAGGAGCCATTCAGAAATGGCGCCCCACGCTTTTTACACGTAAATATAATCTATAGATTACAATCACGGGGTAGAAAGAAAGAAAGAACGGTTTCGATAATTTATTTATTGATTTTTAGTGCAGTAGTCCTTATAAAAGCGTGTATTTTTAATTTTTTAAACTAGTAATTTATTTTTTGATTATAATAATTACACAGATAAATGAATTTGGATTTTTAGGGCATATCTTGTATTACCTATTCTATTTTATTGGGGAAAACAAACAGTTATACATTGTAATATCAGTACACAATAGGCATGCAAAGTATAGCCAAATGTATAACCAACAACATTCCCCAAATAATAATAGCTAATATTCACATTTTATAGATCATCACTCTAAACATCCTACAATAAGTAAACATTATAAGTTGGTAAGGACCGAACTGTGAAACATAATTAAGGATCAAACGAATTACGTGAAGTTCGATCAAAATTATGTGAACAGTTCGGTCCTTAGCAACTTATATACTGAGGGAGAAAGAGAGGGGTCCCTTTTACATATCACCCGTCCCAAGTAGGTATAAAATGTGAAATGTTTTTCCTACTCTAAACATAATGAAGACACACTGCAGATGGGCCGTCTTATAGGAGTGTCAGTGTGGTGGGGCGATTGGTAGGCGAAGAGGTAAAACATTAATGTAACCGAAAAAAAAAAATTAATAAGACCGTGCAAGGCTGTAGTAGTAGGAGTAGTATGGGCGCATAACTACAATAAGTAAACATTATAAGTTGCTAAGGACCAAACTGTTCACATAATTATGATCGAACTTCGCGTAAGGGTAAGTTCGTTTGATCCTTAAGTATACAGGTTTGTCCATGTATTTTCCAGAAACTACAAATCCAATTGGCCTTGTTGGTTGTAGTTGGCCTTTTAGAGAGGCTCAGAGTTACGCCAGGTGCTATGGAGAGAGCTATGCTCGGGGTTTCTTTGCGCCACAGAATCCGCAATGGTCCGTTTCGAAGAACCAAGGTCACCGACATGAAGCTCTTAAAATCTACAAGTTGAAATAGCAATGGGCAGGCCACATCGTTCGAAGAACCAATAACCGTTGGATTATTGTCATGTGAAAGAAAAGTCTTCTTGAACATTGTCAAAAATGTTAAGCTGTTATTCGGAAAAGGCGCCTCACGCGCGTTTTCACATAAATATAATGCTTAATTACAAACACGGGGTAAAAAGAATGAACGGGTTCCGCACTTTATTTAATGCTTGTAAGTGCAGTATACCTTATAAAAGCGTATTTTTAGTTTTTTTAAATTATAATTTTTATCCCGTAATCGAGCACGGTTCTGTTGGGAGAGGGGGATTAAAGTCAAAATGTTTACTAGCTCCAATTTTATCATTTTTTCATTATAATTATAATAAATAATAATACGGAAACACTCATAGACAGTTGATTATCAATGTTTAGCAATTTATCAGGTTAAGCAACGTTAGGCAAGGTCATTATATAGATGGTTGACCGTTTAATGCCATTTGAACTAAGAAGAAGAAGAAGAAAAAAGTTTATTCGTGGCTAACACTTAGATCATATAAAAGAGTCTAAGGGCTAACAGTACATTGAAGAATGAAACAAAAGTACATAAATAACTTAATGAGTAGTTTGCCACGACAGGGTCCCAACTCAGCATAAAGCGGCTTGCGTGCAAGCCGCGCTGGTCTTCCGTTGGAACCCCCGGTGACTCCACGGACCCTCCACCAAACACACACCCACTGCCCACTCAGCCAACATAAACTAAGCGTCTCCATGCTCCAGAGGGTAATAATAAGTGGATTCCAGTTTAAACGGACTATAAAAAAAGGAGGTTATGTATTCAACGCAAATGCATGCTAAGAGCGCGGGCGGAGCTGCGCGGGTGGGTTAGTAATATTTATAAATAAAAAATAAAAAATCTGTCCTTATAGAGGTAACACCATTTTTCCAGCACGAATCAATGAAAGCAAATGACAATCTGACTCTCCTTTGCAGAACTTCCGAGTCATGTGGTCGTTATATCAATCGCAGACGTGACAAACATCGCAAGTATATCCCAGAGTGAAGTGTGAGCGTTCAATTAGATGTTAGTACATAGGTACCTCTTCTCCGCGAACGTTTCCACGTAGTATAATTTAAAACTTCCAAGGCAAACGTGTCTTTGTTTAGACTAACTAAGTTACTCAGGGAAATCAAAGTTTTGCGATTCCTTTGACTGATGTAACGGTAGTTACTTCGTAATTTAACTGTTTCTTCTGTTTTTTTTTTGTTATTATTATTCAAATTCAAATTTAAAAATATTTATTTCAAATAGGCTTAACGTTCACTTTTGAATGGTATTTTTTTTAAAAGCTACCACCGAATCATAAGGTGGCCTCAATCAACTGAGAAGATTCGACAAGAAACTCAGCGGGCTTGTAATTTTTTCATTTTTATTAAACTATGTTTTGTTATAATTAGATCAGCATAAGCGATAGTGTGTACTGCCATTCGAAAGATAAAACAAGAGAGAGTAAAAAAATACGACGTAATTACAACAAACTAAAAGGCCAAAGGTATAGTAGTCGGACCAGTCGCCCCAAGCAGCACCCGCACACGAGTTGACTCGAGTAGCAGCCATCACTCTCTCAACCATATTAGAGGGAAGGGGGTGACACGCCACACAAAGCCGCCACAAGCAGACTTTTCGATGATGACTTTATTATTATCAGTCTTGAAATTAAACTACTTTTACGGATTTTATCGCCACTGTCGAGCGCCAGCCTGCTGTTCTACCATATGTTAGAGGGGTTACAGACAAGATTGGCTACATCTTAAAGCGAGCTTCGATCAAAACTTATTTTAAGCCACCAAGGAAGATTAGTCAGTTTTTACCACCTGTCAAGTGCCATATACCTCTACAAGATGCAGGAGTTTATAAACTCGATTGTGACTGTGGGCTCCCCTACATTGGGCAAACAAAGCGAGCAATAACAACTCGCGTTAAAGAACACATAGCTGATGTGAAACACCGACGCTGTACGAAGTCTGCAGTATGTGAACACGTTCAGGATCGCACCCACCATTATATTAGATTTGATAAACCACAAATCCTCGCAAAAGAACACCGATTCCTGCCTAGGATGATTCGTGAGGCTATTGAAATCAAAAACCAGAACCGGCATAATTGTGACATAAGGACGTTCAACATCTCAGTCCTCCCGTGACCATGGGTGCTGCAAAGCATTCGAAACGTCGGGATAGTAAAATCAATAAATAAACCGCGATAAAATCCGTAAATGTAGTTTAATTTCAATGTGTAATATTCGTGTAAGTAAAAGACAACATTATTATCAGTCTTGCTTCGCCTGTCGGTGGTCGTGACGCGCACGCATGCGCGCTTCGCGTGTTAACATGGCGCAGATCGGAATCATCAGCCGTTAAAAGGCATGTAAAAAATAATAATAAATACACTTTATTGTACACCAAAAGTACACACAATACATAACTGAATAGTTATAGTTTTTGTGTTCTTTATAGTTTTTTACTAGCCACCAGTGGCGTGCACAGAGGGTAGGCAAAAAAATGTATTCGGCTTGTTTAACCTATATTAAGTATATTAGTATAACATTTCAAATATCCATAAGGAAGCAAATACTATAGACATATTAATTTGCATTTCAAAACATTAATAAGTTCATTCAGCGGCTCCATACTGACAAAAATACTTTGCCTACCCTAGGATTTCTCTAAACAATCTTAATTAAAAAAAATCTTAAGTTGGACATGACTTAACGTATTTTTTTTTAATGTAAATGGATATGTTGGTAATGTTGATTAATTTAAGGATATTTGTGCTGGAACACGAACAATTAGCATAAAGCATAAACAACTCGAAAGTATTTTTGCCTGCTTTCTGTGCACGCCACTGCTAGCCACATATTGGAAAATTGTCGTGTAGGCATAGCACGATTACTAATGGTGTACCCACACCGCTCTTATAAAATGTTTACAAACCACGGAGCACCATTACGCAGACTGGTCTAGCCTGCTCCATATTCGCACGCGAACCCGCAATAGCTCCCCTGGGCGGCGTTCAGTAACGCGCCTATTTCGCGCGTCGTAGATCCGTTGTCACGAGCAAAAATCCAGTAAAAGCCGGAAAACAGGGCACAAACTCGCAAAACACAACGCAAATCGCATCGCGGTTTGCAAGCCTTCGTATTCGGTCATCTAATCCCAAACTAGACGAGGCCTGTACTATCGTAAGCAATCGATACAAATACTTATATACTTTTTTGTGAGTACATACTTGGCAATATGGATAAATACTACAAAGACGCAAGGTGGGAATGGAACCCACGACTTATTTGGTAGTGGTCAGAGTGTCTGAGTACTAGACTAAAAGGCCCGGGCCTACCATCACTAACAGAAATTTCAGTTATTTTCACAATAATATTTTTGATGGCACATTGCTGTGGAAATCCAATAAATTCGCAACTTATTTCGTAGATTTCTTCTAATTGTATCAATAACGCAACATGGTCGGTACTTGGTACAAATTTTAATATACACATTACTTGCTGCCACACTCACAAGCGTCAGTTATCGTTAATTCTAATTAAGCCTTGTTTTTAAATCTAATTATTTCTACTCTCGGATTCGTTTATGCCAATTCCATTATTCATCAACAGTCGGAAGACGTCTACTCCTAAACCGAGGCCTTCGTAAGAGATAATCGAGATCTATACTCACCTCAGAGTAATTAGAATGGAGCTAGTATCGCGTCGATTCCCCGAACAAATTTTTCGTGGCACTTTTGCGGGGTGCGGGAGGCGAAGTAAGCACACACAGATACAATTTCACGCATACCCACACTATAATAAACTCGCAACACATTCAAAAAGATACGCACACAAATAAAGAATGGCCTGAACATATGAACAAAATTTGGCAGAGGGGTTAGCGCATCATAATCTCTCCAGTGGTATCTCCTCTAAGATAATCACTAGCAGAATATTAACCTATTAATTGGGTGCGAGTTTCGAAATAATCCGACTTCAAGAACTGGATTAATGATCATTAACTATAATTAACGTTTGCCGTCGCCGCATTAACTTTTGAGCTACTAAGCGGTAACTCAGTAGTTAGTGCGGTGAATTTGTTACTTATTAAAATTAATAAGGTTCCGGATACACGATAAACTAGGTACATGTAAGTAGGACGTCCATTGAGTACGGCGGCGACTCCGAGGAGGAAGGTGGCAGGGTTGCGACCCCCGTTCCCGTGAGCACCATGTCAGGTTACCACGGGGGCTACAATGCGCCTCCCGGTAGCGGCGGGCTCAAAGACAAGACACCAAGGGGCCCCTGGTGCGGATCCCACCGGAGAGACTTGGGAACCCTCTCATATGCCGAGGCGACAGCCGCGGGGGTTTTAGTGGGTACATACCCCGGTCGAGCCCCACAGTTCCCGGAGACCTTATCAAGGTTTCCCCCGCGTCAAAAAAAGGTACCTGTACCTCATACAATCAATTACATCACTCGTAAACACCCACAAGTGTTTTTTTTTGCGAGTTATTTGCTCAAATAATAAGTTTAAATGGTAAAAGTACTAAAAATGGTCTTTTACAAAATAAATAAATAAATATTGAAATCAAACTACTTTTACGGAGTTTATCGCGGTTTATTTTTTGATTTTACTATCCCGACGACAAACCCGAACGAAAAACGAAGTAGACGAAGTAGTTTGATTTCAATGTGTATTATTCGCGTAAGTAAAAGACAACGTTATAAATAAATAAATATATAAAAAGTATCCTATATAATTCAACTTGTCTCAATATTATGATATTGATGTTTTTTAGAAGTCATCATCATCAGCAGCCGAAATACGTCCACTGCTGTACAGAAGGCCTCCCCCTTAGAAGGGAGGGGTTACCATAATCCCCAAACATGGCAGGCGTCTTGGGGATCGCAGTATAGGCGGAAGACAATACAAAAGAAAGACGCTGCTGCCCGTCTTCTTGTTCTCGCTTAGTCGCCTCTTACGATACCCAACGAGAGGAGATGGGGGATTGCAATTCTAACCCCACGGTTTAGAAGTACCTAAAACAAAATCTAAATGTCGGCTAACGGACGCGATATTACATTTTAGAAAAAAAAAAAAAAAAAAAAAAAGAACTTTTATTGCCTTACAAATTGAACATAAAAAAATAATTAAAACATAAACAAGGTATCTTAATAATAAACGGTCGTAGCAAAGGGCAGTGACTCAGCTTGTACTGCTAGCGATCGACATCACTAGCAGCGTTGATTTTCAGTCACTCCCATCTCTCCCGCTTGAAGAGCAGGAGTTTCAAAGTAAAGAGAGTGGCCACCATCTATCAGAAAAATAAAGAAAGAAAAGAAACCAAAACCAAGACTTCTGCGTAATCTAATATTCCACAGTATATGTGTGTGTATGTGTGTGTCTGCGTGTGTGTGTGTGTTTGTGTGTAAGTGTAAAAATATATAGCCTATGTCACTACTAGACGAATCTAACTACATATAAGGCATATTTAGACATATCTACATATTTACATACATACGCATACATACATACGAAAAACACAGACCACTTTCTGGGGCATTTGGGCAAAAAGTCACTCCTGCTCTCAGATAGTATCAGCATAAAATACGTTGCAAACTATTCGTGCGCTAGAAGGAGCGACAAAACATATTTCCACAAAGTTAATTAGTAAAGTTGCACAATTAGCTGCTTTGCTTCATCGGGCGCGTACTTCGGGATTCCAGCCAGATAAATTGGAATTGTTGTATTTACTTCCCGTGAACTGTTCAATGAGTGTCGTTAATCTTTGCCGTTTGAACACAGAAATTAAATAAAGACTTCTTTTTTTTCAGCGTATGGTAGATAAGGTTGGTAGCAGAACAGCTCAAGAAATAGAAACAAGGTGCGCAGGTTCGAGCCTCGGCTCGCACTTCTGATGTGTGAATCGTCTTTGTGCGATCGTTACTAGTTTTCAGTGAAGGAAAACTTCGCCCCGAAACCCGCAAGTCTGACAAAGCCTAACTAGCTTTCGAATGACGTGTGAAGTCCGTCAACCCACACTTCGCCTAAGCCCCTTCATTTTGAGGAGAGGCCCGTGCCCAACAGTGGGACAAAAACAAGGGCTGGTATTGTTATTATTACCATGGTATGGTTAGTGACCAACTTGCAAGCTTTACTGTCGAGGAGGAAAACTACAAAAGGTTATGTGAGATTGTTCCCCACTAAATCCTCCCCGGTGGCCTTTATCGACTCTATGGAGAGACTTTGGGCCCTCTACTCATACTTCGCCAAAATCTCTCCAACCCGACTCCATCCCATCTCTCCAAGACACGGGGGGAGCAGAAATGCACGCTGCCCCCGGCACCCTCGCGGTGCCCGCGACTACGCAGGGCTTACACCGCGTCGTCAAACCCAAATATCTGCTGCCACAGGGTGTCGTAGGAGGCGACTAAGGGAAAACAAGAAGACAGGCAGCGGCGTCTTTCTTTTGGCATGGCCTAAGCATAGCAAGAAGGCTCACTTCTAAAGATGATGATGAGTGATTTACATACTTACAAATATTAGGTAAAAAGAAACATGTACATGCACCCAAATATTTGAACTGGTTGGGAATCGAACCCACGACACAACAATGCACTCTCATGTACAATGCGTCTCAAGAATGCTTATGAAACCATACTCAAACGTACTGGGATGAATTTTCCAAAAATCGTTTCTTAGTGTAGACCTACGTTAAAAGAACTTTTGTGCGCGCTTTCCTGGTTTGAATATTTTCTCCTGACTATAATAGGCAATGTATTGTGTTTCTCCAAACCAATAATAGGTAATGTACGAGTATTTTGATGAAAGATGCAAAATCACATTTTAAATGTGTATGTGAGTAGAAGAAGAAGAAGAAGAAAAGCATTTATTTGCCCAACACTTATATAACACATATAAAAATAACAAAATAATAACGGATCTTCAGTAATTGTGTGTGGACAAAAAGAGTTCTGCCTCAGCATATTGCTGCCCTATAGTGTATATAGAGCCGCGTTGGTATTCCGGCAGCACTAAACTGGCATCACGGAATGCCAAGCAAAAAACAAAAGAAAAATGAAAGGAAAAAAAAAACAATAATAAAAAATAAAAATAACAGTTAATTTCAGGGTAGTACAAATATATTATACAACAGATACTAAAGTGTAGTGTACGTTTTATAAGCATATAGGTACATTTTATTTCAAGAATATACTTTATTAATTAACTTAATAAAACTCTTATTTTATTATATATTTATACATATTATAAAACAAAGTCGCTCCCGCTGTCTGTCTGTCCCTATGTATGCTTAGATCTTTAAAACTACGCAACGGATTTTGATGCGGTTTTTCTTAATAGCTAGAGTGTTTCTTAAGGAAGGTTTATATGTATAATACATGCATAATATAGTAGAGAAATACTAATAATTTTAGAGGTTTCTAATGTGATGTCGTAAATAAACACATTTTTTTTGCGCTTACATTGCGAACGCTGGCTGAACCCTACGAGATGGATCAAAATAATGTATTGTACACCTGAACAAGGTCTAAAAAAGTCTGCGATGGTTATGTTTATCTCTTAGGGATAACCCACAATAAACATTTTTTATCATTTACTTTTTATGAGAAATAATTAACTATTAATAAATTGTTGTTATAGCATGAATTTGTCCCTTCTTCAATATAACGTACACTTCACTAATATTTACACCAATGAAAAAATAGCTGTGAACGTTGTTCATACCGCTTGGTTAAGCAACATAAGGCAAGGTCATTACATAGATGGGTGAACCGTTTTGGATGAAATTTTGTATGCATATCGGGTAGGTCTGAGAATAGGTCGTAAAGTATATTTCATGCCGCTAGGTTAAGCAACGTTATGGAAGGTCATTACATAGATGGGTGACGGCGGCGACTCCAAGGATGGTGAGGGGGTTGCGAGCCCCGTCCCCGTGATCATGGTGACAGGTTTAAGGGGGCTAAAATGTGCACTGAGGGGTATTTGGTGCAGATTCCACTGGAGGGCCCAGATCCCCCCAGGTTGCCCTCTTATGTGGCGATGCGAAAACTACAGGGTTTTAAGTGGGTAAGTATCCCAGATACCATGATTGACGAGGATATATAGAACGAGATGAGAGTGCAAGAGAGGAGAGAGAGGGAGAGGGGTTTCATGGAGGAGGTGATGGGGTGAGGGATAGGGGGATTAAGATGGAGCAAAGGGGAGTGAGTGCGAGCAACGTGGGAGAAGAGAGAGGGGAGGGGGTTCAGAGAGGGGACACCGGGGAGAGGAAGAGGGGGAGTGTGACGAGGACCAAAGCGGGAGGAAAGTGAGAGGAGAGACAGAACATAGAATTAGATTTTTCTTATAAGAGAGAGATGGAGAGATAAATAAATCAAGGGAAGAGGGAGAAAAGGGGAGCAAAATGTAATAAAAGCGCGGGCGGAGCTGCGCGGGTCTGCTAGTAGTGTATATAGAGCCGCGTTGGTATTCCGGCAGCACTAAACTGGCATCACGGAATGCCAAGCAAAAAACAAAAGAAAAATGAAAGGAAAAAAAAAACAATAATAAAAAATAAAAATAACAGTTAATTTCAGGGTAGTACAAATATATTATACAACAGATACTAAAGTGTAGTGTACGTTTTATAAGCATATAGGTACATTTTATTTCAAGAATATACTTTATTAATTAACTTAATAAAACTCTTATTTTATTATGTTTGATAGATTGATTGACTTCCAAGGGATATCTTTAATACGATACAAGCATACAAGCCCGTTTATTTATCAGAAACTATAAAGTGTCTGCCTAAATGCCCAGACCATTACTATGACCGTGTTATGAAAATAAAATACCAGGCAAAAAATATCCTTTGAAGTATTTTAATATAAAATGTGATAACAGTTTTTTGTATGAAAAAAATCCCTTGTATGAAAAAAAGTTTCTATGGCCTATATTTTAATCTCTTCGAAGATACATTTTTAGGGTTCCATTACTAAAAGGTAAGAAAGAAACTCGTATGGTGTGACTTCGTATGTCTGTATGTCTATCACACCACACCTATATACTTCAATAACCACTGATGCTATCGATTTGAAACTTGTTTTAGATCCTACTTACCCAAAGTCAACGCAAATGAAAATAAAAATCTTTTACATTTATTTTCCTTTCAATAGGGATCAAAACTTTGCATCAAAATTTCAAATTGAGCGTACTAAGTATATCATGAAAAGGCAAGGTTTTGGTTTATGTCACGTAGTTTTGTACTATAATAAAAAAAATCTAAAGAAATACCGTTCCTCTTTATCTCCGAAGTTTGTAAAAGGAAAAAATTAACTAATTATAGCTAATAAAGGTCTATCTATATTATACCTACAGGAAAAGTAAAATTTAGTAATGGTAAAAAACCTCGATAAAAAGCTTAGTTTTGTGGTTTGGTCTTTTTGCTATCTGTGGTGACAGACAAAATGCAAAATAACTTTAATACAATGACATGCAAAAAAGGCATGGAACCCTCGGTGCGCGAGTCCGATTCGCACTTGAGCGGTATTTTTAACAGACTTCAAAAAAGAGGTTCTGTATTCGACGCGTATGTATGTAATATTAATAAAAATGCGTAATATTCATATATGTTAGTCTATGTGGGCTTCTAAACGAATTTACCAAATTTCACGAGTGTATGTATGTATGTATGTAGGTTTGTCAGCGGATTTCTCAGAAACTACAAGTCCGATTTCGAAAATTCTTTTTGCAATAGTTAGAGTATTTTTCAACTTAGGGTCTACCCTAAGTTGAAAAATACTCTAACTATTGCAAAAAGAATTTTCGAAAAAGCAAAATAGATTTTGATGAAACTTGTACTAGAGTACAAGTTTCATCAAAATCGGTCTAGTAATTTAAGAGATATATTTTTTTTATGTTTTAGTAAGTTACTGTAACGTAGTCTTTCAAGTTGCGTGATAGTGCTGATACCTATTTTGCTAAAATAAAAGTCACTAAAAAGTGTTAAATAAACTATTTAAAAAAAAAGAAAAACCGACTTCAAAGTAACTTATCTAAAAAGCATAAAATAACGAAAATATATTGAAGTCGGTTTCAGCTCGTGCTAGTCTTAGTTAACATGATGTGCTAGCACCGACTTCAATATATTTTCGTTATTTTATGCTTTTTAATAATTTACTTTGAAGTCGGTTTTAATTTTTTTTTAAATAGTTTTTATTTAACTCATTTAGTTATTAAAATAATAATATTATTATGTAGATAGCCAACTTATTATTGCTCTTATAGATATTATACCTTCTGACCAAGGTAAGCTAAGATATATTAAGACATGAGCTATATAATAGAAACTAGCTGACCCACGCAGCTCCGCCTGCGCTATTTTTGCGTTAACTAAACTTTTAATAACAGACATTCGCATCGAATAAATAACCTCCTTTTTTATAGTCGGTTTAAAAACTGGGAACCACTTTTTACTTGCTCTTCGAAGCACGGACCCGTTTAGTTCAAATGGCGTTAAACGGCCACCCATCTATTTAATGACCTTACCTAACGTTGCTTAACCCGATCGATTACAAAACCTTGATAACAACTCTCTATGAGTGTTCCCTTACTAATATTTATTATATTATAAAGAAAAATTGATAAAATCGGACCAAGCGTATAACCAACTACCCATTTTGACTTTAATCCCCTCTCCCAAAAGAACCGTGCTAGATTACGGGATAAAAAGTATCCTATATCCTACCTCGTAGTAAGAGCTCAAATCATGCCAAGTTTCATTTGAATCCATTCAGTAGTTTCGGCGTGATGCTCAGCCGTGATACAGACAGACAGACAGACAGACAGACAGATAGACAGACAGACAGACAGACAAAAATTTAAAAAATTACATTTTCGGCCTCAGTATCGGTTATAGAATGCCCTCCAAATATAATTTTCAAAATATCTTCAATGTACAGAAATGGACCTGTTACAATTTTATTATAAGTATAGATTATAAAATAATTGTAGATACCTATATTACAATGGTATCATGTTCACTACTTAATGTTATACCTAAACACATTAAACTAATTTCCAGAAAAAAAGTAACATTTTGTTAAAAGGTTCAAACATTTTCAACGTTGCGTGTTACCATTAAATACACGAGTGTCTATTAATGGTATCGCGGAGGAAAGTCGTTAAGTGTTGTAATTAGTTCCGTTATATCGTTTCCGTTGGTGCACAGGTAACGGAAACCCAGCGAGATTGAAGATTATTTCATATAAACTCTCAGTTCTACAACCCCATTTATAGCAGTTAACGCATTATCTCATGATTAATTTACTAACAGTTTTTAGTTAATTTGTAGCTATAATTTAATACACGCAGATGATACCCATCAAGGTCACTTACTGCAGATCTGGATGTCTTTCAATCTTCGGTTGGCGATGCAAGCGGCTTTTTAATACACCAACGAAGCGATAGCAAACAAAGATAATAATTGACTTAGGGCCTCCGCCGACACGATACTTTTTGCATCCGCGTTGGGCAATTCTGTTGCTTTTCGGAAGCTTGTTACCGCAGCCGATCGCGAACCCCCGCACACTACTAGCAGATAGCGACCAGCGATTTCGACGCTTTCCGGTCGCTGGATGCAGCAACCGCGCGCTACACCACGCACACTACAGATGCCAGTCGCCGCGACTTTGGTAGTTCCGGGGTTCCCAACTTTAAGGATTTCTCCCTAAATAAATGGAGCATAATACATTGAACTATTTGTATTCTGATTACGTAACATTTATTAATGGGCAATGTTATTAATCTTAAAACCGACTTGTAGTTAAGATCTTAGTGTAAAAAACTTTTTTCGAGGAAAATATATTGAGTTTGATAAATTTTGTTAAAATTTTATTCGTTGAAATATTTTTTCGTACCGTGCAAAGCCGCTTGTAGTGTATGAAATTTAAAACAATATAAATAAGTAGATACCTAGGTACTTATTAGATATAAAATCAGTCACTATCCGTGTTATACGTATAGTCGCTCCTGTTTGTTTGTTTCCTTAATCTAAACTAAACATTGAATTTTGACCCAATTTCTACAATCATTTTGAGGGTTTCGGTACGTTTTAATATTATACGTAGGTATAATTATAATGTATAATTATAAGGTCTAAAACTCCGGCGAGGGAAGCTGATGTCAGTTAAAATGTTATGTTAAGCACCGACTTCAATACATTTTCGTTATATAGTACTTTTTAGATCATAATAATATCGTTAAAGTCGGATTTTAATATACTAGAAATATTTTATTTAATCTTTTTATTGACTTTACCTATTATAACGCTCTGAATGCATGAAACTACCACGCAACTAGAACAACTATGCTAGACTTTACTAGGAACAAAACAGTGCATTAATACTAAAGTACCGAACTGATTTTGATGAAGCTATTACAACAAGAATTACCGCAATCGGATTTGTAGCTTCTGAGAAGTATGGGAATAAACATATATACATACACACACAGACACACATATATGTATTTATATATGTCGCAGCCGGGTCATTAGTATAGGCTGTCAATTAATACTAAATGTCCTGTTAATTCTAAAATGTAGGGTATGAGGTCAATAGTATCAAAGTCAAAGTCAAAATAACATTATTATGTATAGGTCCCACGGAGGCTTACACAAAAATAATTTTTACGCGGCCGCTACTGAGAAGATCTTGGAAGACACTCAGCGGGCATGTCCTATTTTGTAATTTTTTTTTAAACAATTGTGTAAACAGTTTTACAAATTATGTATAGGTAGCCTTAAAATTCTAAGCTTACATGATTTGAGCAGTTCAAGCCCACGCAGTTTTATCCTCCAGGTAATTCGAGATTTTATAATAAGCCTTTTTTGGCTTCAAAAAGTTTAAATTTCTTCATTGGAAGATCTCGGATATCCTGAGGCAGTTTGTTATAAAAGTGTATACTTTGGCTCATAAACGATTTGCCTGTTCGGTGGAGACGCGTAGCATGTACAACAAGATCGTGTTTGGGTTGTTAATTGACAAGTAAAGGTCAATGTCTTGTTGTGTCTTAAATGGAAGGTAGAAGTATCGTTTTCACAAATTGTAATGGGAAGGGAGACTAACAATAGCCGAAGGGGTTACTCGGATATACATATGCTTAGATGCCCATATATAGTCTAACATATGTCAATTATGAACCTCCTTTTTTAAGACGGCTAAAAAAATAAAGTATAATTGGGGATCACTTGATTTGATTTAGGGAGGAAACATTTTTAACCGACTTCAAAAAAAAAGGAGGAGGTTATCAATTCGGTTGTATGTTTTTTTTTTTATGTTTGTTACCTCAGAACTCTGTCGTTTACGAACCGATTTGGAAAATTATTTTTTTAATTGAAAGGATATGCTTCCAGATTAGTCCCATTTTTTTCAAAAACAGGTTCTGATGATGGAAACCATGAGTAACTGAGGAAACTCCTTAAATATTATAGGCATACATATAGCGCTTTTGGTATTTTTAGAAACTAGTCAAGCATTTTCATTCAGAAGGTATCATTTGGTGAAGTGGATCTGATGAAGAAGGCCATAGACGGCCACTGGAACTTTGTAATAAAATTAACAATCCATCCTATCCTAGCCGTGTCTACTAAACGTAGAACTACCGAATTTGGACTCGATGGATAGTTCTCGACGAGTAGTTGCTAGAAAAATGGAGATCAGGGTCTGATGATGGAGCAGGAAGGTCGTCACGGGATCACTGCACCAATAAACGTAGATCCGCCGAGTTTGGGCTCGTTGGGTAGCTCTCGATGAGTAGTTGCTGGAAAAATGGTGATCAGCGTCTGATGATGGAGCAAGAAGGTCGTCACGGGATCTCGGCACCAACAAACGTAGACCTACCGAATTTGGACTCGTTGGATAGGTCTCGACGAGTAGTTGCTAGAAAAATGGTGATCAGGGTCTGACAGTGGAGCAAGAAGGTGGACACGGGTTCTCGGCACAAATAAATGTCGACCCACCGAGCTTGCAGTCCATGGTTCTCGAGAACTACGAGTATAACACCTAGATATCTTCGGTTTATGGCAATTGCTTTGTTTTATTAAGATATTGTCACATCTACATTTTTCTAAATTTTTGCTTAAGCTTATATTTTAGTGATGGTTCATAGTTGTGTTATGTAGTGGGTGTTTTTAAAATAAATCTTAAACTGGCTGTTTGTCAGAATAAAATATAAGTTGTTAAAAGTTAACCTAATAATACACCAAGGGAACCACTAAAAAGAATAAAATAAAAATATTTTTTACAAAAAAAAAGAACCGCCTTCAAAATGCAACTAAAAGAATTCTAAGAATTAGTGGTTTTTACATATACATAATACATTGTTGGACTTGGGCTACAACATATTATAAATACATATTACTATCGAAGTCGGTGCCTAACGTCTAGCAAATACTTACAAGGGCAGTAGGTACCTAACTGTTTTCCAGTTTGGCGCCGTCTGTGATAGTAATATGTATTTATAATATGTTTTAGCCCAAGTCCAACAAAGTATATGTAAAAACCACTAATTCTTAGAAATTATTTCAGTCCTTTTAGTTGCATTTTGAAGGCGGTTCTTTTTTTTGTAAAAAATATTTTTTAAGAGTAGTAGTCGGCCCGGTGCGGAACGAGACTCGTGCAATATGTGTTCAGTGTAATAATAAATATTGACGATGCTAAACGTTACCATGGACTCTTATAAAGCTGCACTGCTTCTTGCTTTACTAATAAAGTGAAAATATAAATCACGGTGAAGGCGGTACTGGCTACATCCAATTACCAGTTTTCAAAAACCTATGTGTTGAAGCAAACATTATCATTCAATCATTCATGTAGATTTGTGTTAAAAATCATGTAGAAGGTGAAATATATATTTTTGCAATATGTGCTTTCTTTGAAATTAAAAACCAAAGCAGCAATATTCCTTAAAAAGTGGTAACTTAAATCGACCCCGAAAATAATCTAGAATACCAGCAAAAGTTGGTAACCCCCCTAAGTCAAAACATGTCACACCAGCGGTACCGTGTGAATCCAATACACTGTAACTTCAGATACAGTGTTGTGAATTAACAACGTTCATTCGATTTCTTTTAACCTGTTTGATGTTATAGCATTCATAGTTTTTTTTACTTTGTATGAAAAATACTGAGATATTGCAATGCAAATTACACTGTTTTTACTAAAAACTACAGGCCTGAAATAGTAAAACACGGCAATTGATGATGCAGTGCATTGTCCAAATAATCTTCGCGGATTGTAAGATACAGTGTTTTGTCAAAACAAAGTAGAAGGGCTAGCGCGACGTGGCTGCGCCAATCAGATTGAGGCTGGGCTATCGATTTCAATTATTATTGGTCGATCTGGCCGAGAGCGACGGCGGCGCAGTGGCTGGAAAGTATGAGCTGATGAACTAATACGTACTGAAATTTAAAAATAAATATAGTATTATAAATACACTAAATATTAAAATAAATCTATCTGGAGAGGAAATGTTGATTTTTAAATATGACTAAATTACAGCTACTACGCAAGGAATGTGGAAGCGAATTCCATAGCCGCACTGCTTGCATGGTAAAAAAAACATTATAGCTACTATAATAATGAGGAGGAACTTCAAAATGCAGAGATATACTGGAATGTCAAGGCTTGTCACAAGACACGAGCAAGGAATAACGCTCACAAAGATAAAGAGGAGATTAAGGATTGTTAAGTATACAATTTAGAAAATAAAAAATGTACCAGTTCCGCCGCTGACGGATTGGCAGACATTCTAGTTGAGCCCGAAATTCCGACACGATCATATTTCCGCAGACCAAAGATGAAATGAATACACAAATTTTACAATTGCTCCAGTTTATTAAGAAGCTCCTCAGTTGCATCTAGAAACATACATCAGCATAATCGAAAAGAGCTAAAGATCAAGCAAAAAAGATTTTTGTCTGACGCACAAGAAATTTTTGGAGACGCTTGTGAGACTGATAAGAGTAAAAGATCTTCTTACTTATACCTATCTCCAACATGAGATTCCCAAGAAATATTATAATCAAACAGAACTCTAAGAATTTTAACTTTATTTGAGTATGCAATTGGTACGGAATCGAAAACTAAACTGGAGAGTGAGTTAGTGTCAACCAGATTCATCACGTATCCGCCACCAAATATGATAGCCTGAGAATTAGTAGAGTTCACTAACAAGCCAATTGATTTTGCCCACTGACTTATGCTATCTAAATATTTATTAAGCGTATATATCGCTTACCGAAGCTTATCAATATTGGCATGACGATAAAGCTAAGGATGATCATGCATAGAGATGATAGTTAGAAAACCCTCGCGATAACATTCATGAAAACTGAAAAGAGGAGAGATTACGCCACCCAGTGGAACACCCGCCTCAAGCTCACACCACACAGATGATGTCTCCTCAAAGCGGACAGACTGGGAGCGCCCACGATGATATGAATATGATCAAAGCAATTGATAGCAGAAAAAGCGACATAGAGAGAGGAAAGAATGCCTAGAAGTATGTCAAAATAAACAGAATTGAAGTCACTACCAAGATCCAATAATACCAGAATAATCAGTTGTTTGCTTTCTATAACCAAGCGTCAAACATCACTTATTTTTACTAAAACTAAGGACTAAAAGACAATTAGGTGTAAAATAGTCTGTCATTTGTTTGTAAACAATAAATACCTTCCAGGACTTCCAGAACAGAACAAGGAGTGTAGATAAAGGACTAAAATTTGTAACAGAAAAATTTGGCTGTTTGGGAAAAGGAATGACAATGACAAGCGTTCTTCCCAAGACGGGAAAGAACAGGATTCAATTTAAAAGTTTAAGAAACGAGTGATTATTGGACAAGGATTGGTCAAGGTTACTTCAATGTTAGGTAACAACAATTTTAACTGAAGACCATGATGATATAATTCCCAACCCCCTCAATAACCGAACTCAAAGAGAAAGGAGAAGATAAAGGCAAAGATAGCTAAGAGAGACAATTTAAAGTGGACAACTTAACATTATCAAGAGTAACAAGTGACTTCTAAAAATGTGCATTAATTGAAATCAAGATCTAAATATGGAGCATTCTCAATATAAAATACCAAAATATATCAAGAACTGCCACGTCTGTGCAGTATTATGGTTCTCCAACTTATACCTACCAATACACTTTTAGGCCCTGTTTTCCCAAGTCAATATACTGTAACTATATGATACAGTGTATTGCCTTAACAATATCTTCCTTAGCTTCTGACAACTATTAGAGCAACACAAGTTATCGACGATAATTCATTATGTATACTCTAAATATATATAAAACTTAATAGGCTGGATAACTTATAAAATTATTTTTAAATTGGCAGCAAACACTAAAAACTTTCTAACGAAAATTTTGGAGTAATCTTGAAAAAACTAAAAAAATCTATTTTGCTCATTTTCTCAAAATCAGTTTTTCGTAGTTACAGTGTATTGGATTCACACGTTACAGCGCACAGTGGGCGTTAAAACAAGCTTCTGTTTCATAAGATTTTTGATAATGTATTTCTTGTGGTTTTTAAATACAAACAACCGTATTCATAATCATAACGATATAAGATCATTGCGTTCGATTACCACAATACGTAGGTACTGAAAAGACTTTTTAAATAAAATAAATAAATAAATATTTCGCAAGCTTTAAGTGATTTTAAAGATGCACTAGGGGTTATGAAAATGGAGAAAATTTTATCCCGCAGTTCAATCAAGGTTTCATGAAATGGCCGTTTTTCATTTATGTAACTTACTTTGTTGCTTCGGAAGCGCAGGGAAACCGCTTGCTTTAGAAACTGAAGAGCTCCGGGCTCTTCTTTACACTTTGCTAAATGCGACGAAACGCGAAACGCGCGAAGTAAGTTATTTATTATTGGTTTGGACAATACAGGCCGATTGAAAATAAGATGAAAATGAAATGACGACGTGTAAAGGACGAAGTTTTCTTGCATGAAATTATTATACAATATGCATTGTTACTGATTGTTTAAAACCTATAAACAATCTATACCTAAGTACTAACTGATGACGGGCCCGTTGGTCTAGTGGTTAGTAACCCTGTCTCCTACCCAACAGGTCGTGGGTTCGATTCCCACCAAGTGTCTGTACTTACAAAAAAAAAGTATATATGTATTAGTATCAGTTGTCTGGTTCCATAGTACAGGCTCTGCCTAGTTTGAATCAGATGACCGTGTGTGAATTGTCCCAGGATATTAACTAAATATGTGCAAGCGATGCTGCAGGATAAAGCTAGTACATAATATACAATACAATACAAATACTCTTTATTGCACACAAAAGAAATATACATTTGAAATTAAAACAATTAAAAACAGTGAACAACAAGGCGGACTTATCGCTAAAGCGATCTCTTCCAGTCAACCTTGGGGTACAGGACAGAGCATTCTTATGGGCAGGTGTAATTATATAAATAAAGTGGATTAAAAAAAATATATATATTTAAAAAAAAAATAATAAAATAAAAAATAAACTACATATTATAATATATTATGATAGACTAATACATATCTATTACCAAGAAAGTGAGAGAAGATCAATTTTTTTAAAGCTAATGTTCAAACTTAAGTGTATTTATTTGAATCATACTGTAAAAACTTCTACACTTGCCAACTCTGGACAAATTATAAAAGGAGGTCATTGGATGGTATTCGTGTACAATATAATAACATTTTCAGACACCTCATGGGTTTTAAATAGGTACTGTAGTGCCTCTAGCAAATTTACGGAGGCGCGTCTGAACACGTTCAATGCCATTCAGAGAAGCTGAATTGCTTCATATATGGCCAGGGTTGGTCAGTGTAGAAACGGTATTATTAAAGAAATCGCGGACCGTTGGTCTATAACGAACATGTGTAGACGTTGGCGTGAAATAGCTGCTTAAAATTCTTTTTTTTACTGGAATGTCTGTTTTTTTTGTTTAGTTTGGTTATTATTTATTTATTCTGTTTGGTTTCTTCCTTTTTTTTGTCAATGTGTCTTTGTATTTTTTTTGTATGGATCAAGAGTCTGAAATAAACGTATATTATTATTAAATACATTGGTTTAATTAAAAGGCAGATGAAGTACTCTTTTTATAAAAAAAAACTACGCATTTGTAGTTTTTTTTCTGTCTAAATTGTTCTTATTGTGCTTGTTTATCGTAAAGATTATATAATTAAATAATATCTGAAAATTGTTTTGGGTGAAGTATATAATATCATGTTTTTTATATTTCATTCAACTTCTTGATTATGTATTTGCATTTCAAAGTTCTTAAGCGATTTTACCATTATTCAGAAGGATTAGTCAAATCCTGGTGACTTAGATGCAAAGCGAACTTGTTTTTTTAAAAATATTTTCAAAAAAATATAAACCGACTTCAAAGTAAATTATCTAAAAAGCATAAAATAACGAAAATATTATTGAAGTTGGTGTTAGCGTACCTGCTGTGTATATTCTGCACCAACTTCAATAATATTTTCGTTATTTTATGCTTTTTAGATAATTTACTTTGAAGTCGGTTTATATTTTTTTGAAAATATTTTATTTAACACTTTTTAGTGACTTATTTTACCAAGATAGGTATCAGGACTATCACGCAACTCGAACGTCTACATTACAGTAAGTTACTGAAAACATAAAAAGTTTATATCTCTTAAACTACTGGACCGATTTTGATGAAACTTGTACTCTACCCTAAGTTGAAAAATACCCTAACTATTGCAAAAAGAATTTTTGAAATCGGACTTGTAGTTTCTGAGAAATCCGCGGACAAAACTACATACATACATACATACATACATACATACATACATACATACATACATACATACACTCGTGAAATTTGGTAAATTTGTTTAGAAGCCCACATAGACTAACATATATGAATATTACGCATTTCTATTAATATTACATACATACGCGTCGAATACAGAACCTCCTTTTCTGAAGTCGGTTAATAAAGTACCTACTGGGTATTAGTTTATACATACTTATATGTATATCAACATAATAACAACGACATCTATAACACGCAATAGCAGCATGTGATATTTGTAAAAGGGTTAAGGTTGAAACTCGGACGGTTTTGTTACCATAACCGTAACGTGACCAAAAGGATTCAGCTTTACAATTCAAACACAAAAAAAAAGGGGAAACAAATTATATTTTGATACATTTGGAATGTTGTTACAACATTTAATGTTGTTAAGTTAAAAATAAAACTTGTGATTACTAAGTAATTCGATGTTATGGTAATTTTAACAAATCCGTGTATTTGAACTACATAAAATATATTTAATTTTTCAAAAAAATTAAGCTAGTGAACCTTATTTTTGGCCCACTGTGCGTCGATGACAGCAGTCGCTAAAACGCGGTGCAGCATTGATGCGGTTGCTAAAACGCGCGACTCCGATACAGCGACCGAGCGCAAGGAGTAGCTCAATGGTCGCTAATGAGTTGCTAAAACGCGATGCAGTCGCAAAGTTGCCAGTCGTTGCAGCTAGAAAACGCTAGTGGGCGGAGGCCCTTAGTTTTAAAATAATACACTTGAGAGCAATAAAATCGCCCACCTTGATATTTTTATGTCAAGACAGTTTTTTTCATGAATCTGAATAAATATTGAAAAAAACACACACACTAATTGAAAGTCTACCTCATTACCTTTCTCATCACCATCCGGAAGACGTCCAATGCTGAACATAGGCCTCCCCCTTAGACCGCCACAATGAACGACAATTTGCTATTTGCATCCACCGGTTTCCTGCGACGCGAACAATGTCGTCGGTCCACCTAGTGGGAGGCCTGCCTACGCTGCGTCTTCCGGTTCGTGGTCGCCACTCGAGAACCTTTCTTCCCCAGCGGTTATCGGTTCGCGGAGCGATGTGGCCTGCCCATTGCCACTTCAACTTGCAGATTTTAAGAGCTATGTCGGTGACCTTGGTTCTTCGGCTAATCTCCTCATTTCGGATTCTGTCGCGCAAAAAAACTCCGAGCATAGCTCTCTCCATAGCTCGTTGTGTGACTCTGAGCTTATCCAAAAGGCCAACAGTTAGGGACCACGTCTCAGTACCATATGTCATCACTGGCAACACAGGGGGCACCAGCATCTTTTTATTGGATTACCTACCACCGATACTGCGATCCCCAAGACGACTGCCAAGCTTGGGGATTATGGCAACCCTTCCTTCTAAACTTGGAATAGTTTTCGACCTTACTTACCCAACCTCATCACAAATAAATAGATTCTTTTTTTCTTTTATTTTCCTTTTAAGAGCGACCAACGTGGAGCGTTAAAATTTCAAAGTGAGACTACTAGAGCTAGTGTGGTATCATATGAAAAACTTAAATTGCACATTTCAAAACTGATTTGTATGTTGGTTTATCTCACGTGACCTTGGTTCTTCGGCGAATCTCCTCATTTCGGATTCTGTCGCGCAAAGAAACTCCGAGCATAGCTCTCTCCATAGCTCGTTGTGTGACTCTGAGCTTATCCAAAAGGCCAACAGTTAGGGACCACGTCTCAGTACCATATGTCATCACTGGCAACACACACTGGTTAAAAACCTTCGTCTTTAGGCACTGCGGTATTTTGGACGAGAAGATTTCGCGTAGTTTCCCGAACGCTGCCCATCCGAGTTGGATTCTTCGGGCGACCTCTTTGTCGAAGTTGGACCGACCTACCTGGATAGTTTGTCCTAGGTATACATAGTGGTCAACAACTTCGAGTGTATCGTTCCCAACCTTTCTAATGATATCAAATACAGTGTAAAAAAATACCCTTAAGAGGTTTTACGGCACAAAACCCAACAAACGGGTAAAATTACCCAATTTCGCTTAAGAAATAATGAAAATCAAACTCAAAATTCTTGAACAAATTGTTTATTAATAAGGTGTATTCCCTCCCCTAGCCTTAATTACAGCTCTTAATCGATTTTTCATGGACCGTATTAATTTTACCATGAAATCTTGTGGTATAGCGTTCCACTCCTCAAGTTGAAGCTCTCGGAGGCACGTAGGAGCAGGGCTTCTTGCTCGAACTCTTCTTTTCAGCTCATCCCAGACATGCTCAATCGGATTGAGATCAGGACTACGAGCTGGCCACTCCATCGCTGTGATTCCAACGTCTTCCATGTAGTCGCAAACTGTTCTGGCGACATGCGGTCTGGCGTTGTCGTGCATTAGGATAAAATCTTCTCCCATAAGCCACGCAAGCGGCCTCACATGTCCTTCGAGCACTTCTTCGACGTATCGTGCAGCCGTCAAACCTCTCGATCTCGGGCCGGTATTCGCCCCAGTGATGAATACAATGTCAGTTTTAGTGTCCAACATTATACCACCCCAAAACATACACGATCCACCGCCAAAAGCCACACGTTCGCTTATGCAGCATTGTGAAAATCACTCTGATAACCTTCTGTACACCCTAGAGCGTCCATCGTGACCATGTAATGTCATTCTGCACTCATCAGAAAACATAACAGACCGCCATTGTTCATACGTCCAATTTAAATGTTCCCTGGCAAATTGTAGTCGGGCTTGTCGGTGAGCTGTGGTCAATTTGGTACCATTTGCTGGGCGAAGTCAGTCTTGCTTCACCAAGTCTTCTTCTGACGACAGTCAGAAGAAGACTCGGTGGACACACCGACTTATACTGATTTACTTCTCTCGCTCGCACCTCTGATTTATTTAATGAATCATGTGCGACATTGCGAACTTCTTGAAGCTCTTGTCCCAGTTGAACCGCATTCAGTTGCCGATGTCTTAAAGACCTCGACACAAGAAAGCGGTCATCACGCTCTGATGTTCTGCGTCGCCGGCCAGATCCTGGTCGTCGAATGTCTCTTGAAACCTCTGGTACACACGACGAACAGAGTAGCGGCTCAAATTTAGTCGTCGAGCAACGTCACTTTGATTATGGCCTGCTTCGAGCAAGGCAATAACTTGAGCGGCTTCTGCGGGCGTGGTATCCATATTTTTCCGTATGCATTGAGTAGAGATGTTATCACGTTGACCTTCGGTATGCAACTGATTAAAAATCCAAAAAACCGACCCTTTTATACTGCGGGTAAGGGGTGCAAGTAGTGACAATGCTAACGGGTGAATTGGGCTAATTTGGTGTACGGCTGATTTCTGTAAGTTATTATTATTATTTTTTATCCAATATAAGCCAGTGCTTGACAGTCCCACCTGATGGAAAGCGGTGACGCAGTCGAGGATGGTAAAGCACACTAGCTTATTAATAGCCTATTCACTCTATTCTTGAAAACATCTATATTATAACCGGGCGGGAAAACCGACGCAGGCAAACTATTCCAGTCCTTAGCTGTCCTTATTATAAACGAAGAAGCAAATCGCTTAGTCCGGACTGAAGGCACGTTTACTACATATGGGTGCGTATGCGCTGTGCGTCTCGTCGTCCGATGATAGAAGGGTGATGGTGGGATCAATTCATGTAATTCCTGCGCACACTCTCCAAAATGCAGCCTGTAGAATACCGAGAGGCTGGCTACTCTGCGCCTGTGCTCTAGGCTTTGTAGATTGGCCTCCACTATCCTAGTGTCGCCAATTAGCCTTTTAGCACGCTTCTCCACCGAGTCCAAAGCTGCTAGATGGCATTTTGCAGCACCAGCCCATATATGACTACAGTACTCCACACACGACCTGACTTGCGCTTTATATAACATCAGAATCTGTCCCGGTGTGAAGTACCGCCGGACCTTTGCAAGGACACCAAGCTTCCTTGCGGCTACTTTGGCTTTGGACTCAATGAACCGTCCAAAGTTTAGGTCTGAGGAAATATCAACTCCCAACAACTGAAGGCGGTCGGTGTATTCTAAGGATACATTCTGGAAAGTAGGAGCCAAGGTGAACGGACTCCTTTTAGCGGTGAACAGACACGCTTGTGTTTTGGCTGCGTTGAATTTCACAAGATTGGCATCACCCCATGTGAAGGTCAATGATTTTAATTTCGTGTTCTTTTAAAGCTAAGCTTGTATTCTTTGATTTTGCTAAATGATTTGTACTCTATATTTTTAGATTTAAGAAAAAAAACAGTAATAAACCAAATTACAAGGGGTGTGCGATTTTATTGCTCTGAAGTGTATGTATTCAGAGGGGAAATGAGCTCACCGATGTATGTACAAACGGCGACACTTCAACCTAGACTTTGAACTATTAAAAGTTGAACGCTACGAATCGTTCGAGAGAGTGCGATAATATGTTGTTGTTATTTCGTTCCACATGGCGCGTGCAGCACGCCACCTGCGCCCGCCACATCAACCGCCGTATATCCTGTCCCTTTCCAACAATTATCTGTGTTGTATGAAGCGCAGTTATCGTTATATAGTGTGTTGAATTTGATATGTTGCCTCGTGTACCTACATGTATATACAATGTCCATTTTATACTTTCCTGTCATTCCCGTCGTGAAGCTAACCCTGTTTTATGTGCCCACGTGTTGTAAGCTCATTACAGCAAGTCTATGATCCCTGCTAACATAATATTACATCGCTAAGCAACCAGTATAGTTTTATGTTCGTCCACATTAAGTCCTTTGTTGTTCATTGTAGAATTGCTTGTCATAAAAGGCATCGCATGTTGTAAACGGGAGAGAGATATACGGGTACAATCGCTTGTAATATAATGTATATCATTGTACGTTGTCATAGAAACTTATTCGCCATTTTCATGAAGGGAGTTACACAATTTAGTGTGTTTCTTAGTCAGCGGAAGGCAATAGTCCTACCCTTGTAATTCTTCATACCCATTCGACCGTTCTTCGGGTGGTATTTTCGTATCTGTCAAAATTTTTAAATAGGGGGTTTTGAGAAAAGACAATACAAGTCTAAACCTAATTTACGAAACATACCTACTATTTGGAAGAGGTATCAGTATGGTCTATCCATTCATAGAATTACCTAAATAGAAGTGATAGAGTTTCACCATTGACACAATAATTATATCGATGAGTTTCACCCTCAGTATATTAAATATGTCTCTTTAATTCTTAAGCGTGCTTACATATAAATAATGATATACAAAATTATAATGTTCAGAGGTGAACAGTAACGTATCTCACTCAGTGATAATATCGAGGTATTTAAATTTACTTTTTGGTCTAAATTCTTCTAAAAATTTTAAGAATGTAGTAAGTACTATCACGGTACCAGCTCAGTGGGCGAGCGCTTGCCTTGGAAACAAGGTGCGCAGGTTCGAACCCGGGCTCGCACCTCTGATTTATTTAATGAATCATGTGCGAATCGTCTTTGTGCGATTGTTACTTGCTTTCGGTGAAGGAAAACATCGTGAGGAAACCTGCATGTCTGAGAAAGCCTAACTAGCTCTCGAATGACGTGTGAAATCCCCCAACCCGCACTTGGCCAGCCTCATCTTGAGGAGAGGCCCGTGCCCAGCAGTGGGACATAAACAAGGGCTGGTATTATTAAGTACTATCACAGTAACATTTATAATCATTAATCTTACACGTACGTAGCGGCATTACCTGCCCTCTATCAAAGTGGGTTTTTTGCCGAGATAGCTAGTTACTACTGCATAGGCCGCGGCTAGGTGAATAATTGTTGACAATTGCGGATGTTTTGATCGTGAGGAGCTAAGCCAGGTGTACGTTTCCACGTTACATAAAAGTAACGTGCTTTACGTACGACAGAGAAGTGTACCTGTCAAGTGTGTTCATACATTCAATCGTTCGATCTTGGAAAGAAAAGCGGGGTATACACATATTCTGGTTTATTTAACAATAGGCATATATAATAACTAGCAGACCCACGCAGCTCCGCCTGCGCTATTATTACGTTAACTAAACTTTTAATAACAGACATTCGCATCGAATACATAATCTCCTTTTTTATAGTCGGTTAAAAACTGGGACCCACTTTTTACTTGCTCTCCGAAGCACGGACCCGTTTAGTTCAAATGGCGTTAAATGGTCACCCATCTATTTAATGACCTTACCTAACGTTGCTTACCCCGATCGATTGCAAAACCTTGATAACAACTCTCTATGAGTGGTCCCTTACTAATATTTATTATATTATAAAGAAAAATTGATAAAATCGGACCAAGCGTATAACCAAGTACCCATTTTGACTTTAATCCCCTCTCCCAAAAGAACCGTGCTAGATTACGGGATAAAAAGTATGCTATGTCCTACCTCGTAGTAAGATCTCAAATCATGCCAAGTTTCATTTGAATCCATTCAGTAGTTTCGGCGTGATGCGCAGCCGTGATACAGACAGACAGACAGACAGACCGACAGACAAAAATTAAAAAAATACATTTTCTACCTCAGTATCGGTTATAGAATGCCCTCCAAATATAATTTTCAAAATATCTTCAATGTACAGAATTGGACCCGTTACAGTTTTATTATAAGTATAGATAGATTGAGCGCCACAGTACGTAGCTTGGTTGGTGATGTCTTTATGCAAATTAGAAGCAACGCTAAATTAATTTGTCTTCATTCCGTAGTACGTGCCACACTGTTTAGTTTCATCTTATGAAGTTGTTTTAACGAAGGGCGCAAGCGCGCGGCTCCTCCCCAATAAAACTTACCCTTCTAATATTATTCTCGCTTGAAGACACGACGTTGAAGCTCTAAAGAAATATTACTGGGACCTATTTAATATATTTCATACTTGAACTATAGCTAAATTAACGACGGTTAGTATTATTAGTAACTACATAATTATATTGGTAACAGAGAACTGTTCGGACTTTTATATTCTTCTTTCGATATTCTACAGGATACGTTATGAAGTGTGCTCAGGAATTAGGTAAATTTTTGTTTAAACTAAGTCGGCAAGCAAGCATGTGGCCCGCCTTATGGTAAGCAGTCACCGCAGCCTATAGACGCTAGTAACGCCAAAATAATTACTAGTGCATTGCCGACCCTATACGATATACTTAAGACATTAGATATTAAGTGTTTTGTGTCCGGTAATTTCTCCAGCTACAGTGCCCTTCACACCGGAACACAGAAATGTTTACACACTGCTACTTGGCTGCAGAATAGCTGATACTGCGGTGATACCTACCTGGACGGTTCCTTGCATAAGGAACCTGGCACCTAGTACTTGACTTAATTCCAACATCCACTTGCAATTGGACGATGAGAGTCGAGACGCACGGCGGCAACGCATGCTGTCGTAAATGTCCCATTAATCTGAAAGTCCGGACAGATTTGCTTTGACATTTATAATACGTATAGCTAAAGACTGTTATATATAGACTGTTATATACACACATCAAAAGTGTCTAGGGATCAAGCATTTTTGGGCAAAAAAATGGGCAGAAGAACAATGGCGTTTCGTGTGCTTTTCTGATGAGTCTCGTTTTGGTATGAGACCGGATACAAGACGTATACGACACTGGAGAACCCCTGGACGCCAACAGCGATTAAAATCCTGCCAGGAAGTCCATCCTTATAGTGGTGGAACCATCATGGTATGGGCGGGTATTTGGATCGGCGGAAGAACTGAGTTGATTTGGATCAGAGGCAACCTCAACGCTCAAATTTATGCTGAGACGATTGTATCAGACGTCATCGTTCCTCTACAAGTGCAAATCGGTCCCTTATTTCAGTTAATGCATGATAATGCACGACCGCACACCGCAAGAGTTGTAAGACAGACTCTCGCCGCAGCTAACATCAATGTCCTGCCCTGGCCTGCTCAGTCGCCAGACTTGAACCCGATTGAGCATGCATGGGATATGCTACAGAGAAGAGCTCTGCCGAATATGGAGGGTATCCAGTCGCAAGAAGACCTTTTTTTGTTGTTGCAACGAACATGGGCGGCCATTCCACAGCGTGATTTGGATGAACTCATTTTGAGTATGCCAAACCGATGTTCTTGTGTTGTTAGTGTTCGCGGTAGAAACACGGATTATTAATTGTTTAAGTTACCCAATAAAATTTTAAAGAAAACTGTTATTTCAGTCTTTTTTTCGAACTTTTGTGTTAGTGGTTCAAATGTCAAAAATCCCTTTATTAGGAAAATGGCAAATTTCTTTATTAATGCAAAGGTGACTTGGTTTATCGTTACTGTGACAAACGAAAACACTTTATTTGATGAATCCTTAAAGAAAATTTTAATTAATATCAGGAGAAAAGTTATTGCAAAAATATATGTTGATCCCTAGACACTTTTGATGTGTGTAGTTTCTGTGTTAAAGACTGTTATATAGTTTTCCTACTCTGGTTTTCCTACCTGATATGTGGGTGTTTTGGGACTAGTGGGAATAAATTGGCTTTTAAACAAGCTAGTTTGCTTCACCATCCCTGATTGAATCGCTTTCCTTCAGGTGGAATACGCTAGATGCCAGAAAAATTATATTTAGTCCAGCATGTATATTCTCAAAAAATATTATGACACGTATTTTTTCAAATAATTAAGAAGATACAGTGCGTTGAAACTCCGCGTGACGTCACGCATACATACTCTTTTACTGAGGCGTGACATCAGGAGTGGGGACTCCCGAACTTTGACGCTCTTTATCTTTGTTAATTTCTATTGATTAAGTGTATATTTTTGGAAGTTTATTGCTTAATTAAGTACATTAATCCAATTAGTACCTTACGCGTTGGCATTGCCTACTTTTGGCGATTTTCTCCTAAATTACCCTTAATACTCTTGTGAAGTAATTATACCGCCAAATTAACGCAATCTAAATTGTACCTTATTGCTTAAGACATAATTATGAAAGGAAGACTTTTTACAATGACCCACAAAAAAATTCATGGCTCTTGTTTTATTTCTTTGTCTTGTATCAAGGATCAATAAGTTTGTTTTATGTGTAGACCCTTCGTATATCTTTTTTTCATATTTCTAGCGTATAAGTAACCGAATATAAATAAAAAAGGTCCGAGTTTTGATTAGTAATAGTTTACGACAGCGATAGTAAAACCATTGAAGTGAAATGGGAAGGAAAATATGGACGCAAATAATACTACAACTTTGAATGCCTAAACACAATTTCGATTGTGTGATACTTGATACTATGATGTGTGTGTCTGTTTGATTTAAACATAGTACATAGAGGAATAGATTACATTACCTGCTACCCAACTTAGAACTAAAGTAGGGCCATTTTAATGGATCACAATTTAAACAAAAATTTCACTTTTTGTGTGAAAAAATGACAAGCCCGCTGAGTTTCTTGCCGGATCTTCTCAGTTGAGGCCGCGTTGTGATCCGGTGATAGCTTTTAAAAAAATTGACCATTATAAAGTTAAGCCTATTTGAAAATAAAAAATTTTGATTTGATTTGATTAGACATGTGACACTTCATCAAAATTTTACAACATAACCTTGTAACTGCAGGCACAAAGATTTTTTTTTACTGAGTTCGAACTGCACAATTGCTTAACTTATTACGATTACATATTTATTGTAATAATGACACAAGAAACAGACAGAAGAAAGAAACTGTCATAAGTCAGGTGAGATCTATTAAATTGGCCCTACATTAATGAAGAGATTCGCCAAAGAACTAAAGTCAAGTTGAAGCAATGGGCAGGCCACATCACTCAAAGAACAGATAACCGACGGGGAAAAATGTTTATCGAGTGGCGATCTCTAACTGGAAGACGCAGATACATGCCTTCCATTTCTTCCATTACACTAGTATCAAAGCTGAGTTACAAACGTGTGCAATATAATTTGCCTCCAGTTTAAATTCCGTTGAGTTTGCCCAATAATAACGGTATTTTGTCCTTTCAAGATAATTTCTCAAAGAAAACATGCATAATCAAAGTATGTATTAGTCTAACGTTCTTAGAATTTCATTAGCTAACAGCGCATAAGTTGCTACCGCTTGTGCATATATCAAACTTCAAGAATTTGACGCCATTACGTTCAGGTCTTATATGTATCTAGCATTAGGCTAGACTATGTTTATGGTACGCGAGACTGGCATGAAACACCATAATACGTCTTTATTTTCTTTTTTCTCCTTTTCTCAAATTGCCTCATTAATGCGACAGTAAGTTTCTTAACAAATTACCTCCTCTCCGTCGTCCGTAAAAATTTTGCCTAACTCTGAATTTTATAAATGTTCGCAGAGGTCCCGTGAAGTAGGAAATGCTTAAGAAATATTTTGTTTAATTGATATCGGCTGAACAAAGCGTCAGCAACATTAGTCATCCAAAAATTCCTTCTTAGAGAAAAGCAGGCCGCCTTTGTGAAACATTTGTCATTTTAATCACCTTGAGCTGCCGTCTGCGGTAATAAAATTATTTCACAGTAAACATTTTGAAAATTAAATTTTAAAGACTTTCTCACTTGGAGAAATGGTCCGTTGTAAGTGGGACGTGACGCAATAAGAGAACAAGTCAAAGGCTTGGCGTGTAACCGCAGTGTTTTTATTCACTTTTACTTCGTTTCATTACCAACTTCTTCGTTTTGTACAGTTATGTACACTGAAATATTGTTTGATACGTTTATTAAAGCTAGAACAACATTGTTTTGCGGAGTTTGACATGTGTTAGGGAGAACCGAATATATGAGATTGAACAAAATAGCTATTGGATTGTTTGGAGTTATTTGCCATTGAAGACTTAATCATATCACTCTTAAGACTAGTGGTGTGTTGACTTGACACAAAAAAAAAACAACTCCGGTAGTTCAGACTCATCATAATGTGTACTGCACTTTTTCCGATACTGCTAACAGGTTTTTTTTTTATTTCACCCCTAGATCTTATTCTTCTAAACACTTTACTGTGGATGGCCAATAATCACGGCCAAGGCTGAGCTCCTCATGAGCAGCGGGTCTGGTTCCCGGGGGGCTACAAAGCACCCTTCGGCAGCAGGGTCAAAGGCAAGGGACTGGGCTCTTGGTGCAGACCCCACCGGAGAGCCCTGGTGTCAAAAGTCAAGTAAAAAATAATTTATTTCAAATAGGCTTAACGCACTTTTGATAAGTCAAATTTTAAAAAAAGCTACCACCGGATCACAACGCGGCCTCAACTGGGCCCGTTGGTCTAGTGGTTAGAGAATCTGTCCGCTAACCGATGGGTCGTGGATTCGTTTCCCACCAAGTGTCTGGGTGTTATTTATCTATTTAAGTATGTGTTTACAAAAAAATAATTGTATATAAGTATTAGTATCAGTTGTCTGGTTTCCATAGTACAGGCTCTGCCTAGTTTGGAATCAGATGACCGTGTGTGGATTGTCCCAAGATATCATTATTAAATTTTTTTTCATGTATTCTTTACTCACGGGCTTAACCCGGTCTTTTAGAGGCTTGCGTGGGGACGAATCCAACACGTAGAGGCCCGTTTTAGAAGAAGTAAATGGTGAGTAATACACCTCCCGGGATTAACTGCCACAATGATGAAATTACAGCAGTTGACCTCGGCAGGTGGTAGGGACTATTGCAAGTATGTGAAAAGAATTCTAAGTTTATGGGGTTGAGCATTTGGTAGACTGGCGACTGGGCTATTTCAAAAGGCCGGGGTCACTTGCCATAATTTTATTTCAAATTATTTTGCGGCAAGTGGTGACTTGCCACCCACTAGATGGGCTCCCTAAATGATCGTCAGCGGACGACAGGGAGCAACACCGGTGTGAATGGCTCAGGGGTGTCGAGAGGTGTGCTGCGCTTTCTCCGAAGTTACTCGCGGCGTTATGCCCTTTAACACTTCCACCCCTGGAGCATATAGCTCTAACAGCTCCTCTCTGGACGGCCAATTAAGGCAAGCCAGATCTGAGAGTCCTGCGGGCCCCCTTTGGTTTCCACTCGGCCGACGAAGACTCGCCGAGGTGGGGGTCCTGACCGACTCTCTGGAGCACTCGGGTCCGTGGTGTCGTTACGCACCAACAGCTCGCCACAAGCTGCCCTGCGGGCTTATTATTATTATTAACTGAGAAGATCCGGCAAGAAACTCAGCGGGCTTGTAATTTTTTCACTTTTTTTTGTAAACATTGTGTCATATTACAATTAGATCAGCATCAGCGACAGTTTATCTTGCCTTTCAAAAGATCAAATAAAGGAAAGAGAAAAAAATACGACGAAAGTACAACAAACTAAAAGGCCAAAGGGATAGTAGTCATACCACTCTCTTATGCGTCGATCCGACACCCATGGGTGTTTAGTGTGTAAGAATCCCACTTACTCCGGTTGACCCCCACACGGGGGGTCTTTGTTGGTTTTACCGGGAAAATAAAAAAGGTCTGCTGGATGATCCCGTGGTTAAGGGGGCTACCACTAAGTATACATAATATTCCATTGTGAATCAAATACGTATATTTCACTGCCATCACAATGTTAAATCTTATGACTCACAAGCTCACAAGAGTTATATAATGTTGCCATAAAGATGAATATTATTATTGTGTAAAGGCGGCAGTTATCTTTGACTGAAATTTCTCATTCACTCCTAAATTATCTAATTCAAAAGATTTCGGTTTTAGTATGTTTCAGTCAAGTTCATGATATGAACTTATTTTATGTACCTAATGCGAACATGAACCAGAATTACAAAGACCAACAACTATTCAAACCAAAAGTGGTAAAGATAATGCGCTTTGTTATATCTGATACAGCTACAAGATATTTGAACCGAATTCCAAATTCTTTCAATGTGGATTCCGCCGGTAGTAAAGTTTTTTTTTATACTACCAAGGTGGCAAGCGTGCGGCCCGCCTGATGGTAAGCAGTCACCGCAGCCTAAAGACGCTAACAACACCAGAAGAATCACTAACGCGTTGCCGACCCTTAAGACATTAGATTTTAAGTCTTTGTGTCCGGTAATTTCACCAGCTGCAGTGCCCTTCACGCCGGAACACAGCAATGCTTACACACTGCTGCTTGGCGGCAGAATATCTGACACTGCGGTGGTACCTACCTGGACGGTTCCTTGCACAAGGAACCTACCACGGACCTAGTAAAAATCAAATATATACTATTTTGTTTGATTCAAAAGTGAAGTCCGGTTTGGGCGTGTTTTGGTTTTTTAATTAGAAGTATATTAATAGATGCATCAATTGTTATATATATTCTCTAACATATAAATTATACACTCATGAAAATTATGACAGATATCTAAACGCTAGATAATAGGCATGATGACTAATTTTGAAAAAATACTCTATAATGTACTTACGGGTCTACTATTGCCAAAAATAATCATATTTTTGTATTAAAATTACAATTAATAGCAATATTTTCAATTTTTAAAATAGAGTTTGAATTTCGTTCCAAAACGATGGCCGGTGCATGGCGCCATGTTGTGACGTCACTACGGCGCTGTAAATAAACATCTGTCTAGGTATAAAAGTTAAAAGTGAATCATTGTATGAAAGAAAAAGTTGAGATGACAGTTTGACAGTTGTTTATTTACACAGGATTGACGTCATTCACTCTGAGCAGCGTTTATTACAAAATGGCGATTAGCTGTATTTAAGTAATTTATTTGCTTAAATATCACGAAAATCTCTCTATTATTATGAAAATGAGATGCATTTTTGGAATCAGTGCAATCGGTTCTAATATTTTAAACCACAGATTTATTGGTATTGTGTTGCAGTCATCATGCCTATTACGTGTTTACGAAGTAGCTCATTAAGGATCAATAAAATTCTTGATTGAAGTAAAACTTTAACTTATTAAATAAAGAATCCGTTAACTTAGGGTGTCAATATTGCATTACTTATCTAAACAAAAATGAAGTATTTCAAGTATAAAAAAAATATCTATCTATCTATTTCTAATACCTTTGTTTGTTCCTTACTATTGTTTATATAGTACCAGAAACATAGTACAAGCATAGCTTTGGAACGAACATCTTTATGTGAGTGAACTATAAGATAAATCATATCGTGATTTCTTTATACACAGATACGTGGAAATTTCCCCGATCTTGCCAGAGTAGGTATCAGTCAAATCCCTAACCAGAGTGTTCGGCTGAGTAGACGCATTAGGGGATGGCCGTGCGAGCTCAACACGTTCGCTACGACACCTCTACGTGACGAAGAGTCCCCAAGTGAATAGCTGTCTTAAATAAAATACCGTTTTTCCATGAGAAATCTCGTGTTGAGGACTGAGTGTATGAAGATTTTTTGAATGAATCTAAAAAATTTCATCCCGTGGCATAGAAAGAAAATGTATTCATTTGTGAAACAGTGCTATTTAATTGGTGTGATGTCATAATTTCAGTTTTATCTTTAACGTTTAATTCTTAAAAAAATAAATTGTATTTTCGAATACCCAACTTAAAACCAAGTGCCAGATAAATGTTTATGTTCGAAGACAATGATTGTACTTTGTGATCATATATTATGTAGAATAGGCTTCCAAAAACTTGTACCTCAACTCACAACTCGACGCGTATTGGACTTGGTTTAAAAGCATACAAATCATAATTAAAGAGTCCAGTTATTCATAGGTACCCATATTTAAAACAACCTGGAACTAGACTTTTTCTTCATACTCAAAGAAAAAGTCTTACTTTTTTCATCAAAACATCAAATGGGACGAAAAAAAATCTTACTAGTTCCATCCAAAAAATCGTTTAAAAATACTGGAGGCGCCTATAGCCAGTTTTAATCACTGTTGGGTAAACGATCACATGGTTAAGCAACGTCAGGCGAGGCCAGTCCTTTGAGGGGTGACCGTTCAATAGCATTTAAACCTAGTGTCAGTTCTAGTTGTTGTCATTAGACAGCGGTCGTTAACCAGAGGTCAAGACAGCCTTAACAACTATGACACTAGGAGTATGGAGTAGGTAAAAAAACTGAAAAATAATACTGTAATGTATGTAAGCACCTTTACATATGCGCCAGAGGCGCCATATTGATGTTATATACTATTATCTATGGTTATCTATGGTTCAGTGTGCAATAAAAGCTCCAGCCTCCGCCACCTATCTTATATCTAGACCGGAATACTCCAAATACTAGTTCCATTGATACAGTTAATGGAAATACTAGGTAAAATATTCCCATTCCATTGCCATTCCATAGAATATATTATTTTTATGGAACTTGCGCAAGTGATGTAAATAAATCGTACCTGAACATCCGTAACGCGCGTAAACTCGTAGTTCTCCTGAAAAACAATTTCATGAAAGCAAAATATTAAAATAAAGAACAGTTTCATAATGAAAATTCTAATCAACAAAAATATATTTTAACTCGGACGCCTCGTTTGTTAGATAATGAAAAATAAATTCAATGAACGCAAAATTGAAACATTCGTTTTAACTAAACTGTTGGTAAAATGTCGAAGCATATTTCTCTATTTTTAAAGCAAACATGATTTTATTTATTAACATCAATTTTAGTTCAGTTACTGATATTTTAATCTCAAAAGTTCACCATTATGAAATAAATATTAGTATCATAGTAGAAATTAGATGCTAAGTGGTTAACTGGTGGTGGGACTTATTTGGTTTTTATAGTTAGAAAAAATTTCACCACAATTTATTTTTACCAAGAGTCGGATAATTAGTTATTATCTCGTTACTTATTTTAATACAGAATGTATAGGAAAGGGAGCCTCATCATCAATGTGACGTGGTATACTGCCTTAAAGAGGGTCGCGGGTAGTGGATGCACAGGCCCAATTTAGTTGAGACGCACAGAACCGTGGGGGTTCTGTGCGTCTCAACTAAATTGGGATTCCGAGTTGGGCGAAGGCACCGTGGTCCTGCGTGTCATCGCGAGTTCTCCGTGTGTGCCGGAGAGAGGTTGCATATCTGCTCGCCTTTGTGACGTCTTCAAAACCGATTCCTTCGACATGCCGTTGGTGCCCCGAGGTACATGCGAAATAAATGTCGACCTACATTCCGACTTCGGTCTAGTCTCTATCCGCAAATTTTTCAAAGAAATGTCCGAACATTACTTTGAAAAAACGTGCGTCCACCCAAACCCGCTAATCGGCGCCGCAGCTGACTATATCCCCGACCCTGGCCCTGGTCCCTCAGATCGTCGAACCGCCGTACATCGCCGCCACGGCATGTACTGCTCGACCCACCCGACCCGATTTCTGTCCTCCTGGACCATGGTCCAGGAGGACAGAAATCGGGTCGGGTCGAGTTGTGTCATGACACAACACCGACAACGATGTCACGAGTCGTAAACACATCAACACACAGACACCGGTCTTGCCGGCGAGGCCGAAGGGTCGTACGCATGCGACCTCGACTTGTATCCGACTTGGGGCCGCGTTGTGAACCGGTGGTAAACTCACTTTCTCTAAGCGGCAGCCGAAGCCGAGTCCGTGCCTCCCTGAGGTGCCCTTCTGCTAGTCGCTACCCAAACCCTTCTGGCTGGAGCGCTTTAAACACTCGCCCTCTTGTCCGGTGAAGCTATCATAGTCATCTACGGCCAACAGTACTATAATAAAAATAATAATAAAAAAGCTTTTATTTTCCTTGCACATAAGTAATTAACAGATATTGTTTATTTGTTAGTGTGTTAGTAAAAGAAACAAAATATTGAATTAACTTACCATCTATGTTAATGTTGTTAGTGTTGTGCAAGGACCGCCTGTAGCGGTGAAAGCCTCCTCCATTAATTTCCACTCGTCTCTCTGTCTTGCCTTTCTTTGCCACAAGTTACCAGCCACGCCGACAATATCGTCACTCCACCTTTTTATTGGACGGCCGCGCTTCCGCTTTTTGTCGCGAGGGTACCAATTTGTTACTGTTTGCGTCCATCTTTCGTCCTTTAGTCTTTGGATATGCCCTGCCCATTTCCATTTCAAACCGAGAACGTGCCTGAGTACGTCTTTGGCTTTTGTTCTTTTTCTTATAGCATCATTTCTTACTCTATCTTTTAATTTAATATTTAACAAACTTCGCTCCATTCCTCTTTGGCAGTTTCTTACTTTTTCCAAAGTCCTCTTTGTAAGCGGCCAGGTTTGCCAACAGTACTACTCATACAAAAAACTTTGTGACGTGCTGTACCGACTATCCGGCGCTGAAGAGACTCTAAGGTCAGGATTGCCATAGTGCCGATGAAGGCCACCGGGGGGGTTATAGTGTGTAAAAGTCCCGCATAACCCCGCTACGGATACCAAATATCTTTTGAAGATATCCTTATATAGCAAAAAAAGGTACTAACGGGGGACACAATTAATTTACATTAATTATTGAGTTAATATGTGGTGTAGTCTTGTGCGGCAGTCACTAATTAATAAGTTTAAAAATATTTTTTAACTAGACAATTTGATTAGTATGTCATATTATATCTATTATATATGATAAAACTACGCTTTCAATGCAAAATACACGTTTTATGATGTAGCAAACATTGTTCACGCGTGAACATCCTGCTTAGTCCGCGGATTTTGAGCTTAACTGAATTCATGTCACGCTACAGCCCTTGAATATTCATCATATTCATATCAACATTTGTACTCACAGGCAAAATTACAATAAATACCACGTTATAAAAAAATATTGTAATAAACACAAACAAAGTGAATTTTGTTTTAAATTGAAAGTATGGGAAAATTTGAAATACAGGGGAACTATGTTAGAATCTATATAATTCCGTTTCTTTTAATGGAAGCTTTTTAGCATATATTTTTTTAAGTTCCCAAGTTCTATTCTATTGTTGGTAGCTATTAATTGGGTCCGGTAACCACCGGAACGCAATTCGACCTAACTGGGTCCATTGTGCCTGCCCTACCCCTTACTCTGTTGATGACGTATCGAGAAGTTCCTTACCGCAAGAGTGCGCCAGCTTGGTATACATAATCATGTAATGTACTACTACTACTCCCAGATGATTCAATCTACGTCTTGCAAAATCTTCGCAATCAATATAATAATATGTAACATTCACTCTTTTTGCTCAACACAGAATCTGCAAGTATCAATAGTACTTATCGTCATTCTGTGTTGGTTCTCGTTGGTACCAAAATGGCGTGAGTATACCCATAATGGGTATACTCACACCATTTTGTGCCTAATTTTTGACCTGCGAAAGTTTTGGAGTGGTTTAGTCATTGGCTTAAGCGAATGCGCTTCCACAAGTGGGGGAGACTTGTCTCTAGAAATTGTTTCATGGAAATTAAATGTATTAAAGGAAAAAAAAGTTAACACAAAAGCGGAAATTGTTACAATGGTAAAATATAAAGAATCTAGTACGATCCCCAAGGTGCCTGCCAAGCGAGCGGATTATGGCAACCGGACCGGCTTCGCCTTTGATCAGCAGTTGACGTCTTTCAGCTGATGATGATATTAATAAATTTAGATTATTTATGTTATGGCCTTGGTCTCATGAGACGCACGGTATGGTGAAAGAAATTTCATCCAAACTTATTGAAGTCTCAGGAGACCGTCGGGCTGGTAGCTTCTTCTGCCAACGTATAAGCTTGGCCATACAAAGAGGTGATTCCGCCAATCTTTTAGGTACCCTTCCCTCCCAGTGCGGCGACAACTTCGAGGAAGTTTTTTTACCTAGTTTAGGTATACATATCTATCTATCTATACTATAATAAAACTCAAAGAGCACTTTTTCTGTACATTGAATATTTTTCCAAAATTTCTATGTGGGAATACTATACTATCGACATAGAGGCCAAAACAATTTTTTTAGGAATTATTGTCTGTCTGTCTGTCTGTCTGTCTGTCTGTCTGTCTGTCTGTCTGTCTGTCTGTCTGTCTGTCGTTCTGTTTGTCCAGGTATCATTTGAAAACCCGTGGATGGATTTTGATAGGACTTTCACTGATGTATTGTGTAGAAGTCTAGGTATAAATTGGTATGTAAAACATCACGCTATGTTTCATAGGGGCTAAGCAGTGAAACATTACTTGCACATATTACCACGTAATTTCCTTTGTATGTGAATAGGGTAATTATAGACTGATCAGTTAATCATTAAGATATGTATTATTACGCTATATACAATAGGGACTGAGCAGACATTTAGTTTGCATAAGATATGGCAGTGGCGAAGGGTCAATTTTTGTAAGGGGTCCGGTACACCCAGGAAATTTTCATTAGATTTCTGTATTGTTCTAAGTACTTTGCTGATAGCAATATGACATTATATCTTTGAAAAGTTAAAATCTGTCGTTCATGAAATTTTAATGAAACTCCCCAAGTCCAGGTAGTGTATAGGTATTGTATCACGTCGCAACAATAAAAGATGCGAAATACTAAGAACTTTTATTATCGAATATCATTAGACAGAAATTTACGATGTTAGCGTGATTTACATTATGAACAGCGCCATCTATCGGTGAAATTGAACATACAATCACTATAGAACTTTAATCAAGCTAAATATAAGAAAGTCGTGTTAGTTACATTATTTATAACTCAAGAACGGCCTAATCGATTCGGCTGAAAATTAGTGGGGAGGTAGCTTAGAACCAGGAAACGGACATAGGATACTTTTATCCCGGTAGGTTAAGGTTAAGCAACGTTAGGTAAGGCCATTAAATAGATGAGTGAACCGATTTGTATGAAAGTGTGCATATCGGGTAGGTCTGAGAATAGGTCATACAGTATATTTCATACTGCTAGGTTAAGGTTAAGCTACATAAGGCAAGGTCATTAAATAGATGGGTGAACCGATATGTATGAAATTATGTGTGCACATCGGTGAGGTCTGAGAATAGGTCATAAAGTATATTTAATGCCGCTGATACCATGATTGACGAGGATATTATATAGAACGAGAGGAGGGTGCACGAGAGGAGAAAGAGGGAGAAGGGATTCGAGAAGGGGGCGATGGGGTGAGGGATCGGGGGAGTTAGGTGGAGTAAGGGGGGAGTGAGAAGGAGCAAGTTTGTAGAAGAGAGAGGGGGAGAGGGTTCAGAGAGGGGATAACAGGGTAGGAATAGGGGGAGTGTGACGGAAACCGAAGTGGGAGGGGGAAAGAGAGAGGAGAGAAAGAGCATATAATTAGATTTTTTTTATAAGAGAGAGAGATATGGAGAGAGATAAATCTAGGGAGGAGGGAGAAAAGGGGAGCAAAATGTAATAAAAGCGCGGGCGGAGCTGCACGGGTCAGCTAGTTTGTAAATAAACTGTTAATTTAAAAAACAAAGATAGGATAAGGTTATGTTAAGTTTTAAGATTGATACGATACACATCAGTATACCGCGATATAGTTTACATATATTTACCCTTTTTTATGAGATCAAAATCGTAGAAACAAATTGATGAACACAGGAGTGATCAAAGTCAATCGATAGTGTTCAATATGACATAATGAACCCTACCAGTCTTTGGCTGGCCACCGGTCAGCCATCACTCCTGTACTTACACATTTAATGCTACGATTTTGATTTTGTAAAGAACACAGTATACAAAGTTATGTTCCAAGAGCTACGTAGACATCGACTCATATCGTCCGCAACGTAACCGGATCATTGCATATGTACGAGATGAAGTGAACGACAGCCGCAACAATGCGTGACACTGTGCTGCTGTTCTGAATAAGAAACAAAAGGAAAATGGAATTGGAACACATCCGTCATCTATGTTGGAACACCTCTCAATATTCGCTGTGATTCTTTGTCTTATTCAGACCACGCATGGTTACGTTGTACTATAGTGATGGGTATTCTTATATCACTATACCACACATTTAGCCATGCTATTCTCTAAGCAGCACGACCTCGAGTTCGGCGCTGCGGGCAGCGGAGAGTTGCGTTTTCGTATTCACTCAGGCTGTGGTCTCCTATAAACGCCATCGGCCGCTTACAGCGTCAAGCCGTAAGACGCGTCACGCTGCTTACAAAGAAATATGTTGTTGACTCTTTGACACACTGACGTACACTTCGTAGGCCGCTTCAAACGCTTTGCACCGCGACTCTAGCTATGTCGAACCAATGCAGCGTGAACGTCAACAACACGTCAGTACAAAATGGCAAAATTTGTTGTTTGTTGACTATCGTTGCGGACAAGACGTCGTCGTTCGCTGCTGAGATGCAGTGACCGCCGACGCTGTGCCTGGCGTTCAGACGTCGATCGGAACATTTACGCTGATGTCGAACGTTACGTATATAGGACGCATTTAATAGTAGAATATAGCCTAATTTTTCTTATGGAGCACTACCGCCACGAAAATTAACGATTTTCTGTGGAACTACTTATGGTCGAATAGTTTAACCGTCAATTCGACGTTGAGCCGGAATGCGATAGTGAATATGAATTGGCTTGACGTCAAGCTCGCCGTCGAGCACAGCCACGGTATTTCACGTTAGAGAATAGAATGGCAGAATCTTTTATTAGTACGTATTAATAGAATTCACAAAACAATCAAAATTATACGCGGGAAGATAGACATCACCCCGTTATTATTACGAGTACTAATTCGACTCTGTAGGCCAGAGACAAAGGATAGTTGACCTTTGGCTGATAGTAACTACAGTAAAGAAGACCCAAAATTAAATACCTAAATCTTAAATTTTAGAGTCAAATCTTCAATCCTAATTGCATCATAACGAAAAAATCGTTACTAGAATAGATTTATTTTCTTCTATTCTGTTTGTTAAAAAAAAGCCTTCGTTTATCTGTGGTCCACTTATACCCATTTGTTCGACAACATTGGAGAAAAGATGGCGACATAGCACCCGCGAGAGCCCTAAACATAAACCAATGGCTATGTCGAATCTAAATCTTTTTTATAACCTCCTTACAGATTAAACTGCTTAGAGGATGTGGGGCACTGCTCTTGATTGGTAAATATGCACCTAATAACGTATAGAATACGTATAAGAATAGATGTATACATTACGTTAAATAATTAAATACAAAAAGCCTGACTACGCACAAACAAAATGGTCTTAAATTATATTAAAACATACATAAAATGTATACACATTATTATTTTTATAGTATTTTTTCTGTTTTTCCTTTTATCACATTGTTTTGCGTTAAATATTTTTTTAACTTACTTGCACAAGTTTCGTACTTAATAATCATTACACATATTGATGTTTTGGAAAGTAAAAGGCAATCGTATTAAATTTTTGAGATAAATATAAAGCCATATCATTCCCACACTAAGACAAATCTAACAATATATTATAAGGCAAAATCCATCGAATTAAGGCTGTATGTAGCCCAAACATATATATGTATTGCTATAGCGTATGCCAAAGAAAGCGCACAGACGACATTGTGCGCTTCGCAGGTAACCGGCGGATGCAAATAGCCAATTGTCGGTCATTGTGGCGTTCGAAGGGGGAGGCCTATGTTCAGCAGTGGACGTCTTCCGGCTGGTGATGATGATGCCAAGGAAATATACATACATACATACTCTGGAAAAACGTATCTAGCCTCCTGAAAAAAAAAGAGCAAACACCATGGCCGAGAAAGTGCCAAAAGATAATTATTCAGATTGTTTATATTTACGCGAATATTACACATTGAAATGAAACAAATTTTACGTAATATAATCGGTAAAATTAGTTTCATTTCTATGGATTCTATGTTAAAATACATAACTTTAAAGTCGGTGTAAAATTTAAAATTAATTTGTTTATGGTAGCTGTATTGTTACAGTCACTTAGCTATAGAATATAATAATGATAAAAATCGATTCGCTCTTATTATCCCACAATGCTTAAAGCGATTTACGCTGTGGCTGTCGGAATCTAAAATGCAAAGATGTTCGATAAGCCGGCTTAGCGTAAGTGACTTTTTATGTTCCAAATCGTTCGAAGAAGCTTGCCGAGAACATGTTATGAATATCTACTAATACTGTGGAATGTAAGGACCCTGTTTCCTGTAGTTAGGTAGGTATATAGTGATTTTTATACTGTTACTTTTATATACTTACATATTATTATATTATAGGTTCAGCGTCAATTCACGTAGAGTATGATTTTTATTCTAACATAAAAATTTAGTGTAGAGCATAATAATTTAACACTAATTTGTATGGTTGTGTAATCTTTTACTTATAAACCAGTTTACAGTCCACAGATAAAATTGTTTAATACAAGACTAATTTATCGGTATACTCCATACTATTACACTACTTAGTCTGTGAACGTCAACTACTAAACTTTTCGTCAACAGTATAAACTAGTCTAAACTTTAGAGTGTTTTTTAAACCGGTTTATTGCTGTCGATAAACGTTTTCTTTTCGTCGGTTGTAAATGCTTCGATGACCCAACACTAGTAGGTAATACGCTATACTATTGTGCTATATAGTATAGCAAAGAAGGACCTAATGCTATATGTACTATATAGCATGGCGTTCACATTACGCGATATTATCGCAAGCATTTATAGTATATCGCTCGTTTCGCTTGCGGGACGACCGAGGGTGAGAGAGGAAGAAGAGGGCGGCGAGTGATATAGCACAGCATGGACTCAGCACATCGCACCAATTTATAGCGTATAGTAAGCCAATAATATATAGTACAGTAAAGTGTGAATGTGTCCTTAACAATGTATGGTGCGCGATATTGTTGTGCTATGAGCTCTATACTATAAGCTATTATATTATAGCGTAGTCTGAAACCAGCTTTAGACATTCTGCCGTCCAGCAGCAGTGTGTGTGAAGGGCATTGTAGCTGGTGAAATTACCGGAAAATAACACGTGTCACAATTTTTGGCGCGCATTAGTTCCCTACTAGCTCCCTACAATTATGACACATATATCATATCAACGGTTTATAATATCATTCCTCTATAACATATTACAACACATCCCAAATGACGCCGGAAGGCCCACCATATTGCGCATTTACATTTATTCACACACAAATTGTAACTGTGTTACATTTTTACCAGACATACCTATTTTCTGCGGACCGTTATTGGATTCCTTATAATATAAGAGGGTTCACTTTCACATATTGAGAGTCTAATAAAGATATATGAGATGGTAGATAATCGTCGCAACATGATACCGTAATACTAAATGCAAAGTCTATGAAATATATTTATGTGTTTAAATTTTGCAATATATATTTTTACAAAATATATTATTATATCACTACATATTATTATTATTAAAAAACAAAGTCCTCCGCCGCGTCTGACTGTCCCAATATTTTTTATCCTTTACTTTTTATGAGAAATAATTCATCATCATCATCAGCCGGAAGACGTCCACTGCTGAACATAGGTCCCCTTAGAATGCCACAATGTACGACAATTGGCTATTTGCATCCACCGGTTACCTGCGACGCGCACAATGTCATCTGTCCACCTAGTGGGAGGCCTGCCAACGGTTCGTCTGGTGCAGATCCCACTGGAGGGCCCAGGTCTCCACTCTTATGTGGCGATGCGACAGCCGCAGGGGTTTAAGTGGGTAAGAATCCCAGATACCATGATTGACGAGGATATATAGAACGAGAAGAGGGTACAAGAGAGGAGAGCGAGGGAGAGGGAATCGAGGAGGGGGTGATGGGGTGAGGGATATGGGGATTAAGATAGAGCAAGGGGGGAGTGAGGGGGAGCAAGGTGCGAGAAGAGATATGTGGCGGGGGTTAAGATAGGGGAAAACGGGGAGAGGAAGTGGGGGAGTGTGATGGGGACCGAAGCGGGAGGAGGAAAGAGAGAGGAGAAAAGGAGAGAGAGAGAGCATAGAATTGGATTTTTCTTATAAGTGAGAGAGATGGAGAGAGAGATAAATCAAGGGAGGAGGGGGGAAAGGGGAGCAAAATGTAATAATAGCGCGGGCGGAGATGCGCGGGTCAGCTAGTAATAATACTAGCTGATCCGCACAGCTCCGCCCGCTCCGCTATATGTAAATACAAGCCAGTACTTGACTTCAGTCCCATCTGATGCATGGAAAGCGGCGATACAATCGGAAACGGTAAAGAACACTAGCTTATTAAAAACCTATTCACTCTAGCTTTAAAAACATCCCATCATAATCGGGTAGGAAAACTGACGAGTAAATCTCAACAAATGTCATTAAAACTATAGTACTTAACAATATCCATGACGAGTGCGAGTCGGACTTGCCCACCGAAGGTTATATACAAATTTGTAGGTACATTCAATAAAGAGTATATTTTTTATGTTTTACTTACAAATGTATAGTTTAAGTTAAAAAGTGTCCTAAAGTTAAAAATTGTACTACTTCAATTATAGGGAAACCTTTGAAACTATCTATACTTATAATAAAACTGTAACAGGTCTAATTCTGTACATTGAAGATATTTTGAAAATTATATTTGGAGGGCATTCTATAACCGATACTGAGGCCGAAAATGTAATTTTTTTAATTTTTGTCTGTCTGTCTGTCTGTCTGTCTGTCTGTATCACGGCTGAGCATCACGCCGAAACTACTGAATGGATTCAAATGAAACTTAGCATGATTTGAGATCTTACTACGAGGTAGGACATAGGATACTTTTTATCCCGTAATCTAGCACGGTTCTTTTGGGAGAGGGTATTAAAGTCAACATGGGTACTTGGTTATACGCTTGGTCCGATTTTATCAATTTTTCTTTATAATATAATAAATATCAGTAACGTAACACTCATATAGAGTTGTTATCAAGGTTTTGTAATCGATCGGGTTAAGCAACGTTAGGTAAGGTCATAAAATAGATGGGTGACCGTTTAAGGTCATTTGAACTAAACGGGTCTGTGCTTCGGAGAGCAAGTAAAAAGTGGGTCCCAGTTTTTAACCGACTATAAAAAGGAGGTTATGTATTCGATGCGAATGTCTGTTATTAAAAGTTTAGTTAACGTAAAAATAGCGCAGGCGGAGCTGCGTGGGTCAGCTAGTACTGTAATATTTGTAAGTAAATCATAAAAAATATAGTCTTAAATATACGGAAAATTGTTCTAGGTCCCTAAATTTTGATACCCTCGACGCTCGACAGTGTCGAAATATACGTGTTTTACGGCATAAACAGACGTATCTTTTTTATGTTAACTTATAAGTTTGATTTTTTCACAGCTACAAGGGACTATACCGGAGCGGAGTTTGTAATTTCAACTCGATACCTCTACGCGTTCCCGAGATAAAGCTTCAGATGATGGATGGACAGACAGATGGACAACAAGGTGATCCTATAAGGGTTGCGGTTTTTTGTTCCTTTTGAGGTACGAAACCATAAAAAAAATTACGCGACCACAAACACCGAACACCGTGGCACGAGATTTCCATATACATACTAGCTGACCCGCGCAGGTCCGCCCGCGCTTTCTCCCAAATTAACTTTAAAAATTAATAAAAATCGGTGGAGCCGTTTCGATGGTGACTACAAACATTTTTATTATATAAAAAAATAGTCTGACCACCGACCGTTGCGTGCAAAATTGACTCTAAATACAAGAATTTACCGTCAAAAACTGTATAAAAGTAACATTAAAAAATTAAACAATGATTCACTGATAATGGCAAAACAAGATTTCAATTTGGAATTGAGTAATTATTTTGAACACCTACTTATAGACGAAAAAGATGAATAAGAACAATTTAATGATATAGTAAATAGTATAAAGATAGCTAGTAGTACAATAAATCAAAATAAACATAGTATGAAAAAGTTATCCGAAAAATCTAATGTACTTATTCAACAAAGACTAGATCTGAATAAAAAGAAAGACATACAAAAGGAAAGATAAAGAAGTAAAACGTAGTATTAGAAAAGATATAAGAAGTTAAATTACTAGACTAGTAGAACATGCTTTAACAAGAAATCGTTCACTAAAGATAGCTAAGAAAGGTATAAATAATAATAAATCATGGATAACAGCTTTAAATGATAAAGATGGGTTGAAACATATGGATAGAGATAAAGTTTTAAATATTTGTACAAATTATTTTCACTCACTATACTCCGCAACGTATAGGGAAGAAAACATTTTAGGTTATTCATGTCCCAACACCTTACCACCGATATCAGAATATGAGGTTCATGTCACCCTAAATAAAATGAAAAGTGGTAGATCGTGTGGCTCAGATGGCATAAGTACCGAAGCCTTAAAAATAGGGGAACTTACTCTACTTCCTTACATAACAACATTATTTAATAGTATACTAAGATCAGGTTGTTTTCCTTCAAACTTTTGCCATTCAGATATCATATTAATGCTTATGCATTAATATTCTTGCTGCCCGTGCTTGAGAACTATGTTTAGAAAGTTGAGACCTGGCTCTCTTAGGCATTTTCAAATGTTTAAGAAAATGCTAATAGCGTGTAATATTCTAGCTCTGAAAAGAGCTGTTGTTTAGCCCTGAAAAGAACTGTTGTTTAGCCCTGAAAAGAACTGTTGGTTACCCCTGAAAAAATCTGTTGGTTAGCCCTGAAAAGAACTGTTGATTAGCTCTGAGAAGAACTGTTGTTTAGCTCTGAGAAGAACTTTTGCGAAAGAAATCTAAAAAAAATCGCACGAAAATTATTAGAATTCGCGCACGACCGCTGCGTAGGTAGCCGGTAATATACTCTTATCTATGGGTAGCCGACCTCGCGTCTGAGCCGAGCCGCGCGGGTACCTACCTTACTCAACTAAACTCCCCTCCCGCATGCGCACCGCCTTGGTGACGCTCACTTCGCAACGGGCCGTGCAGCAGAAATCTTTTAATTTATTTATAAGCAGTAATATTTTAATTTCGCCATAACTTCAAAACCAAATGTCCAATTTTAATCATTCAAAGACCAAATATTATCTACATAAACTGTACTTAATGATGAAATAATTTATTTTGATAAGGATTAATAGCATGAGTAAAATAAATGAGTTTCAATTTAGTCCAAACAAAATTCAAGATTTTTAAATAAAAAAATGGTTGTTGGGCCTCACTCGACATAGATACGCGCATGTGCTGCGTACATTTTTGTAGATATTTATAAGATCTACAATTAATTAGAACATTTTATGGTTGTATCTTTTATAGTTTAGGCAGCGTACGCAAAATAAGTAACTTTTCTGGTTGATTTTTACACCAAATATCTTACGGAACCCTATTTTTTTCCAAAATAAAATTTAGCCTATGTTACTCGTAGATAATGTAGCTTTCGAATGGTGAAAGAATTTTTAAAAACGGTCCAGTAGTTTTTGAGCCTTTTCATTACAACCAAACAAACTAAGTTTTCCTCTTTATAATATTAGTGTAGATTAGTACAGCAGCAATCAGATTAGAAAGGATCGGTTCAACATTTAAGATAGAAAAGGGAGTCAAACAGGGTGACCCATTATTACCGAAACTCTTTACGAGTACCCTGGAAGAAGTTTTCAGAAAGCTATCAGTGAGATGGGAAGAGCAAGGTATTACACTTGGCGAGGCAAGATTAACGAATCTAAGATTCGCAGACAACGTTGTGCTATTTTCCTCGTCCGCTAAAACTTAAGGCTGCAAGATTTGAGTTGTGCTAGTCTTGAGGTTGCACTGAAGATGAATATGTTAAAGACCAAAGTTATGACCAACTGCACACCCTGTACAGTACAGGTAGATGGGGAGAACATACAATACGTCCAAGAGTATATCCATCTGGGGCAAGTAGTTTCTTTCCAGGCCAGGCAAGATAAAGAAATCGCCAGACGGACCGAATATGCCTGGAAGAGCTACTTGTCGATGAAACATCTCATGAAAGGTGACTTACCTATGTCACTCAAGCGAAAACTCGTGGACATGTGCATTCTCCCTATATTAACATACGGTGCACCGACATGGTCTTTGACTAACATCCAGAAGTCCAAACTCAAGGTATGCCAACGAAATGTGGAGCGCAGTATTCTTGGTGTTAAATTAACAGATCATGTTCGAAACACCATTCTGCGCTCCAAAACACAGATCACCGACGTAGCACGAAGAGCTGCAAGTCTGAAGTGGGACTGGGCAGGTCATGTCTGCCGCATGTCGGATGAGCAGTGTGCCCACAGAGCAACATTTTGGAGCCCCGATACAGCGACGCGAAAACCCGGCAGGCCTCGAAAAAGATGGCGCGACGACCTAGATGCCTTCCTTGCAGATTGGCCGATAGAGGCGGGTAATAGACCAAGATGGAGGGACAGGAGGGAGGCCTTTGCCCTGCAGTGGGACAGAACAGGCTGACATAATAATAATAAAATAGTCTGAATAATTCTGTGAAACACTTTGTTAAACATAACAAGATCGGCATAATGTCGGCACATTTCATTTTCCACTCGTAATTGTCTGTTTGATACGTCAAAACGGCTCTTATCCATATTTCCACATCATAAAAGCCACACAATACGAATTATGAATGACTTATCATGTTAAAACCGGGCTCCCTTTGTGGAGCGAAACAATATTTTGATAAAATTGATAATATTCCGTTGGCAGTTGATCGCACGTGTACTATGAGCGCTGAAAATTACATACTATTAACACTGCACGAGACATTAAAATGTGTATAAAAATCCTTTTACATAAATAAATAAACCAAATATTTTGCATAAAGAATGGCCTTAGCGAGCAAAATTTGTATCAAAATATTGTAATATATGCGTACTACTATTTATTTATCCGACAAAAAATATTTTTATTATATAGTATTCCAAATCTCACTATGATAAAAAATTGAATGCGTATAAAGTTTATTTCCATATATATTTAGCATATTTACTAAGGTATTTAATTAATATAAATAGGAGTTGTAAAAATTAAAGACAGTTTTTGTATGAAAAATTTAAAATATCCCACTGCTCTATGTCTTCCTAGTTACGGGCCATTTTGGCACCAACGAGCACCACCTATACAGAATGAGGCTACGTACCGTAGATACTTGCAGATTCTGTGAAGATGAAAAAGAGTCAATGTTACACATACTGTGTGGCTGCGACGCTCTTGCTAGACGTAGATCGCATCATCTGGGAGTAGCCTATCCTACACCAGATGATTATGTACAGCTCAAAGCTGGCGCAATCGTGGGGTACTTTATGGAATTCTTCGATAAGTCAGCATCAGAGTAAGGGTACTAGGGCAGGCACAAAGGATTCAGCTGGGTCGGGCTGGTAGCATGTAAAATATGATTTTTGTGTAAGTGCTTCCGTGAGGCCTATACATAATAAAGATATTTTGACTTCGATATTGACTGACTATGGCCTTACGTAAGTCTTAACATTAGGTTTAGTACAAATGCGAAAAATCTAAATTATATAAGAACATTTGTCACATGTTAATAGTACCAGAGCGGGAAATTTTGTCTCGAATAAAATTGTTCTGCGGCCGACGTTAAAGGAATATAATTTTTCCTTTGTAATCACAGATTCGGCACGGCCGCGCCGCCGCCTTTTGTTGCTAAAAATGTTTCGATACTTTAGTAGGTTAGTAAAACTTTTTGCCCGACTGCCCCAGGGGGAGGGTTATGTTTTTCGAAAGTATGTATATATAAGTATGTATGTATGGTATGTCTATTTCTTTGGCACGGTCTACAGCCTAAAGGGCGTGATGGACAGTGACTTATAATATGTCGTTAAATTCGTATTAGTTATGGAAGTGACAAAAGGCTAGGGTAAAAGTGGGATAGTTGCCACACTTTTTGAAATTACTTTATATCTCTCAGTGAAAAAAGCAAAATTCTTTATTTGTAATACGGGTAGGTACTTTGATTTATTATCTTCAAACTTACGAAAGGAAAAACCATCATCTTTGATATTTCCAGAGTATTAGCGATTTTTGCGGACCTCTACATTTTGGGGCATCTATCCCATATAGGGGATAATTGCCTAATCTATGTAAATTACGTATAGGATAGATGCCCCACTGAAAAAGAGGCCATCTATCCAGCAAAAACTTTGATTTCACCTTGCCCTAGCATGAAATCGCACAAAGACATGCAACACGGTCAACTTAGTGGTAGTTGTAGAGTCTCTCGAAAGATAAATAAAATAACATGTGATCATCCGCCAAACTAGAGAAATTACAATCGAGGCTACTACACTTTTACCCTATATATTAAAAAAAAAGTTACGTCATTTCTTTTTAAGTTCCAAAAACATCAATATGGGTATCAAAAGAAAGGTCTTAACGAGACGAGTTGAAATATATATACCTACATATGTATACGTATTATGTATGTATAATGTAATTTAAGACCATTTTGTTTGTTTGCAGTCGGGCTTTTTATGCTTTTATAATATATACACTAAAGTAAATGATAATATTTATATACCCTTGGTGTATCTATCTCCTTCCGTTGGGTGCCCGTAAAAGGCGTCTAACTAAGGGAAAACAAGAAGACGGGCAGCAGCGTTTTTCTATTGGATTACCTACCACCTATACTGCAATCCCCAAGCCAACTGGCAAGCGTGGGGATTATAGCACCCCCCTCCCCCTTCTAAGAAGGAGGCCTTTGTTCAGCAGTGGACGTGTATTTCGGCTGCTGATGCTGATAACAGTGACCTTCACACCGGAACACAGCAGTGTCTGCACATTGCTACTTGGCGGTAGAACAGCTGACACTGCGGTACCTACCTGGATGGGCCCTTTCACAAGGGACCTATAATCTGTAAACCATAGTATTACCGTAGTTTATAAAAAAATGGGTGTATCACTGGCTTATTAGGTACCTGGTCTCTAACGGCTGGCCTTTTAGAAAAGTTCAGAGTCACACAACGAACCATGGAGAGAGCTATGCTCGGAGTTTCTTTGCGCGACAGAATCCGAAATGTGGAGATCCGCCGAAGAACTAAGGTCACCGACAAAGCTCTCAGAATCTGCAAGTTGAAGTGGCAATGGGCAGGCCACATTGCTCGAAGAACCGATAGCCGTTGGGGAAAGGTTCTCGAGTGGCGACCACGAACCGGAAGACGCAGCGTTGGCAGGCCTCCCACTAGGTGGACAGACGACATTGTGCGCGTCGCAGGTAACCGGTGGATGCAAATAGCCAATTGTCGTTCATTGTGGCGTTCTAAGGGGGAGGCCTATGTTCAGCAGTGGACGTCTTCCGGCTGATGATGATGTTGATTAGGTACCTATGTAAACCTTCGGATTCGCTGAACGTTCGGGATGTGGGCCCTAGGACGTCCACTGAGTACGGCTGCGATTCCGAGGAGGACGGCAGCGGGGTTGCGACCCATGCCCGTGGGCACAGTGACAGGTTCCCGGGGGGCTATAATGCGCCCCAGGGCGGCGGGCTCAAAGGCAAGGTACTGAGGGGTTACTGGTACAGATCCCACGGGAGAGCCCAGGGGTCCCCTCTCTCATGTGCCGATGCGACAACCGTGGGAGTGGGTAAGAATCCCACACACCCCGGTTAACCCCCTCATGTCCCGGGGACCTTTTGAAGGTCTGTTTTGAATTATCTACTGCGAGTCTCTCTTACCAGGCTAAGCCTTTAAGGGATGATGAGCGACAGAGATACCTATCTCAAACACACCTATGTTAAAACAATGTAAATGTGTAAAACACCTATGTTAATGTGTAAAACATACCTATGTTTTTAAACCCATTTTTGTAATGTCCCCTTTCATTTCACGACTCGTTCTTTAATGTGAGCCTTGTAAACAAAAGGACGTAAATCTGATTAAGTCCTTATTTGCATTTCCTTCATTTCTCCGACAGTTTTTCAAGTGCCCATCTGGCAATATTTTTCCCGTCTCAGTGAATTTTTAAAATATATTAATATTCAGTTAAGAATCTTAAATAAAACAATTAGTATGTTTTTTATGTATTTCTTATGTATATTATGTACCTGTGGGGGGTGCAGATAAGAATAAACCCACCCATCTCTACCAGTTTGGTGTCGTTAGAAGCGACTAAGGTAAATAAGAAGACGGGAGCTGCGTCTATTCGATTACCACCTATACTGCGAACCCAAAGACGACTGCCCAGCGTGGGTATTAACTAACCCCTCCCTTTTAAGGGGCAGGCCTCCGGACAACTATTTGATCATTAACATAAACTTATTATATTGGTTTGAATACGTCTTAACATTATACAGAAATCTGAACTGATCATCCAATATTGTTTTTAATTTCCTAAAATTTGAGGAAAGGTTTTCTCTTTATGCCAAAGGGAAAATTTGTTTTTTAATGTTTTTTTTTTCTTTATTTAAACTGCTTATTTTTGTACGTCAATCAAGTTGATATCAAAAGCTGTCTTGTCTTTTTACCCGTAAACTGTAACAACGAATTTTATTCAGATTCTTTGTCTGATTATAGCTTACTGACACAGATCCAAAGATTAATTTATTTATTCAGAATTAATTTTATGCTGCTAACCTAACCTAACCTAACATTATATTAATACTACGCATTTTTATTAATATTACATACATACGCGTCGAATAGAGAACCTTCTTTTTGAAGCCGGTTAAAAAGGAGCAATGTTCACACATAAAATATCTTGACAGCAGAATATTTGGCACTAACCAGCAAAATTACGAACATTAGATACGATACTGTTCCACACCAACATTATTCACCATAAGGCAGATATCATAAACAAGAATTTATCTAAGTCCCAATTCGCACTCCCTAAGTAATTGAATAGTGCGAAAGCGGCTAACTTTGCACATAATCGTGTTGCTCTCAGCCCTCCAGTCGAAATAACTATGCATGAAGAGAACGCAATACACACAGCGCTACAGCGGTTGGTAACTACAAATTGTTCGGGCCAGCATTACCATCTTTATTAGTAGTCTCTGTGTAATTTGTCCGGATGCTGTCGTCATATTTCGCACTGCTGTATTTAGGTGGATTTCATTAGCATATTTCTAAATTATATCTCTATTTATAGTTGTTACTAGCTGACCCCCACGCAGCTTTACGTTAACTAAACTTTCAATAATATACATTCGCAAAGAAAACAAAACCTTCTTTTTTTATGTCGGTTAAAGACATGGACCCACTTTGTACTTGCCCTCCGAAGCCTTTCGAAGCCTTTTTATTTTTTTTTGACGCGGGGGAAATCTTCGAAAAATCCCCGGGAGCTGTGGGGCTCGACCGGGGTATGTGGGATTCTTACCCACTAAAACTCCCGCGGCTGTCGCATCGGCACATGGGAGGGGGGACCCCAGGGCTCTCCGGTGGGATCTGCACCAGGGGCCCCTCAGTGCCTTGCCTTTGAGCCCGCTGCCGAGCGGCGCATTGTAGCCCCCCGGGAACCTGACACGGTACTCACGGGGACGGGGGTCGCAACCCCGCCGCCGTCCTCCTCGGAGTCGCCACGGTACTCAATGGAAAACGTTAATGACCTTACCTAACGTTGCTTAACCTGATCGATTTCCAAACATTGTTAACAACTGTCTATGAGTATTCCCTTACAAATATTAATTATAAATTTAATGAAAAATTGTTAAAATTGGAGCAAGCGTATAACCAAGTACACATTTTGACTTTAGTCCCCTCTCCCAAGGGAACCGTGCCGAATGTCGGGATAAAAAGTATCTTATGTCCTACCTAGGAGTATTAACTCAAATCATGCCAAGTTTCGTTTCAATCCATCCAGTAGTTTCAGCGTAATGCTCAGCCGAGATACAGACAGACAGACAGACAGACAGACAAAAATAAAAAATAAAACATTTTTGGTTATAGAAATATCCAAACATAATTTTCAAAATATCTCCAATGTACAGAATTGGTCCTGTTACAGTTTTATTATAAGTATAGATTACTATGCATTAGGTCACCGACATAGCTCTCAGAATCTGCAAGTTGATGTGATGATAGGCAGGCCATATTAAATAAATATAATAAATAAATAAAATAAATAAATATCGCTCGACCGATGGGAAAGAAAGGCTCTCGTATGACGTCCACGATATCTACACATGCATGTCAGAAGACCTAATAAAGCCGTACCATGTATATCGTAATTCCAAATTTTCATGATTACTAATAGCAAGTGACCATCAAATAACTGTTAAATGATTCATTCGATATTGCCTAACTTGAGTGACCAAAAAATTCCAATATTAATTCACATTCAGTTGACATCAAAGTTCGGTGGACCACTGAAGCTTGATAGTTACTTGAGTGGCGAAAGATACGCAATAGCCCTGCAGGTCTTAATTTAGAAATATTGGTCAAATTAATTTCACCAAAATAAAGACTTATTGAGAGCAATTTCCAATTACGTGACAGGTCTTAATTTAGAAGTACACGGTATACACAAAAAGCCGGTTAAAAAAAAATGAACTCATGAATAATTTTGAGTTTTATATCTAATATCAGTGTTCAGAAATCCTACAACACAGATTTCCAAATTTCAAGCCCGAACGGGCACATCTAACACATGTATCACAGCTCTATTTTGCCTGCGGGTCTAATTACCATAATGCAACATTGCGACGCGCGACGATTTTGATTACATTGCGGCAGTAGCGGTGAATGCTAATACACTGAGCTCATGGAGACAGGGTATTATTTTCAAATGTTGATTTTGAGAACATTATCAATTTATTAAGATTGGTAGAACTCGAATTGTAGACGTGGCCAATAAAGCTACTGATCTAAATTAGAACTTTGCCAGAGATATCTTCTATATGAAGAGTGAACTGTGGGCAAGATATAATACAGAATATTTTCAGAAAGTCGGCGTGGCAGTTCCAGGCAGAGATGGCGAGATGAGCTGGATGCTTATGATGCAGACGGACAGGGAGGATAGGAAAGCATTTACTCTGCAGGCTTAACATGAGTGCAAATCTTGACAGATTAGTGTGTTTTTTGTATGACGTAATATTACAGATTTTAGTATAGAGAATGACGTTTCGGTGTTGAAAACTTCGTCATACACCACACTGATATGCCAATACTTACCAATTGTGCTAGGCTTGGCTGCAGAGGAACAAACCAGGCTAAATGTTTTTAGAAAACATCCTGAAATTTATGCAAAAACTCGTTCACTCTGACATGTAGTGTTCAGCAGTAGGTACTATCATTTCTATTAACAGATTTGGTATACAAGCTGTATTATGGCTGTATTCTTTAGAGTTTCAATATTAATAAGTTCATACACAGGGGAAATGTTCGCCGCAGATATATGTTGCTATATTAAACGATAAATCGTTCCCAAGGCGACGGAAAGTTGAAAATTTTGTCGGATATACGTTACAGTGCTAATAAACGGTTATGTATCTTCTCTTTATTGCTTACATGAGGAAAATACTTCTAATTCATTATTATATAGAAATCAGCATAGGAAAATTAGCATCAGAAAAAAAGATGGATATTTTTAACACGCTTCTATTATGAATGATTTACAAATTGTTACATTTTCAAATAATAATACCAATTTAAGTCAAAGTTAACCAAACAAAGGCGACCCTACAGAACTGTATCACGAGGCATATTTACGTGTATGTGAATTCTCATAATTTGCTGAAGTTGTTAATATTATAAGCCTAGCCTATTTCATTGGAACGCAAAGGACTCCCTTTCCTCCTTTGCTTAGTTTAGTAAAGTTTGGGTTCATCCTAAGCCCTGATTGAATTATTATTGAAGTGAAACTTCTTATGCGACTTCCAAAAATGTTATCACATAACGCGTCAAGCGTTAAATGAAGCACCTTAACGCGTTAAGTGATAGGTGTTAAACGATAGGCGATAGGCGTAAATTTGTTAAGGTTATGAAAGCGCTCATGTGACGCCGTCACTGAGTGAGTGGGTGAGTGGAATTCAGAGTGGAGTTCAGAGTGGAGTTCAGAGTGGAGTTCAGAGTGGAGTTCAGAGTGGAGTTCAGAGTGGAGTTCAGAGTGGAGTTCAGAGTGGAGTTCAGAGTGGAGTTCAGAGTGGAGTTCAGAGTGGAGTTCAGAGTGGAGTTCAGAGTGGAGTTCAGAGTGGAGTTCAGAGTGGAGTTCAGAGTGGAGTTCAGAGTGGAGTTCAGAGTGGAGTTCAGAGTGGAGTTCAGAGTGGAGTTCAGAGTGGAGTTCAGAGTGGAGTTCAGAGTGGAGTTCAGAGTGGAGTTCAGAGTGGAGTTCAGAGTGGAGTTCAGAGTGGAGTTCAGAGTGGAGTTCAGAGTGGAGTACAGAGTGGAGTTCAGAGTGGAGTTCAGAGTGGAGTTCAGAGTGGAGTTCAGAGTGGAGTTCAGAGTGGAGTTCAGAGTGGAGTTCAGAGTGGAGTTCAGAGTGGAGTTCAGAGTGGAGTTCAGAGTGGAGTTCAGAGTGGAGTTCAGAGTGGAGTTCAGAGTGGAGTTCAGAGTGGAGTTCAGAGTGGAGTTCAGAGTGGAGTTCAGAGTGGAGTTCAGAGTGGAGTTCAGAGTGGAGTTCAGAGTGGAGTTCAGAGTGGAGTTCAGAGTGGAGTTCAGAGTGGAGTTCAGAGTGGAGTTCAGAGTGGAGTTCAGAGTGGAGTTCAGAGTGGAGTACAGAGTGGAGTTCAGAGTGGAGTTCAGAGTGGAGTTCAGAGTGGAGTTCAGAGTGGAGTTCAGAGTGGAGTTCAGAGTGGAGTTCAGAGTGGAGTTGAGTTGAGGTAGCGTGTGTGTGTGTGTGTGTGTGTGTTTTGACTGTATGTGTGTGTGTGTGTGTGTGAGTGAGTGAGTGAGGGACCGACCGACCGACCGACAGATCGACTGAGCGAGAATGAAGTTTCACTTCTTCCGCGCGGAGGGACTCCACGCACGCACATTTTTTTATCATACAATTTACTAAATTCGTTCGAGAAACACCGGAGATAAAGATAAAGTTAAACAAAAAATACACAGACGGAATGCGAATTTCCTCATTTTTAGAAACACTGTTAAAAACAGAAGCGCGCAGTGATAAATAATTAATTAACAACTTCTTCGTCTTAATCACGATCGTTTAGCAGAAATTTAGTTAATTGCTTCTCCTGGCGTCGATAACGTGCAATTTGTTATACTGTTTCGGTTTATTTTCAATTTCGTGCTCAACAGTAAAGCAGCGTCCATTTTAATCTACTTAGTTTTCTAAAAGCAATTTATAAATCCAATCAACTCTTGTATTAAGTAAAATAAATTAGTTATGAGTTACCACATTTATTGTGTTCTTGTCATATTTGTATAGTACGAATACATTAAAACCGATAGTAAAATATAAATCAATAAGATTTTTTAAGCCCCAACTGTTCATGCAACACTTGTGTTCATGCAACTTGTGTAGCATGAATGGATAGATGGAAGTGGTGATCCACACAACTCAAACAACTGTTACTAAATATGTATGTAGTTCAGTAAACTCATACGATTTGGCTTCATAATTTGATAGAATAGAAAAGAATACCTACTATATTCTACGTAAATTTATATACATTGAAGAAAAGACTTAGACTTGATACTAATTTTGGAAAAATTATGCGTAAAAAGCATTAAAAATCAAGTCATGCATAAAAAGCATAAAATGTTCGTATTATTGAAGTGAAACTTCTTATGCGACTTCCAAAAATGTTATCACATAACGCGTTAAGCGTTAAATGAATCACCTTAACGCGTTATCGCTTAACGCGTTAAGTGATAGGTGTTAAACGATAGGCGATAGGCGTAAATTTGTTAAGGTTATGAAAGCGCTCATGTGACACCGTCACTGAGTGAGTGGGTTTCAGTGGGTTTCAGTGGGTTTCAGTGGGTTTCAGTGGGTTTCAGTGGGTTTCAGTGGGTTTCATTTGGTTTCAGTGGGTTTCAGTGGGTTTCAGTGGGTTTCAGTGGGTTTCAGTGGGTTTCAGTGGGGAATTGGGGTGAGTTGGGTGAGTTGGGGTGAATTGGGGTGAGTTTGGGTGAGTTGGGTGAGTTGGGGTGAATTGGTGTGAGTTTGGGTGAGTTGGGGTGAATTGGGGTGAGTTGGGGTGAGTTGAGTTGAGTTGAGTTGAGTTTAATTGAGTTGAGTTGAGTTTGTGTGTGTGTGTGTGTGTGTGTGAGTGAGTGAGTGAGTGAGGGACCGACCGACCGACCGACCGATCGACTGAGCGAGAATGAAGTTTCACTTCTTCCGCGCGGAGGGACTCCACGCACGCACATTTTTTTTTTTATATAACACTGAACCCTTTATTATTTTATTAGAAAATATACTCGATACGTAATTTGTATGAATTTCGTACGTTCGTACCGTAATGTGTGACTATCGTACACGATAGTCACACATTAAGCATGTACCCTCGCGATTTAATCCGTAAGAATAGATTACTTACAATATTGGTAAAACTAAAGATATAGTATTTAAAAAATATCTTAAATAAATTGAACAAATAATGTTTTGAGATACATTTCGAGAACGTTTGTTTCCAACCTTTTATCCATTTCGTAGAACAAGAGCTTTTCAACAATCGTACAAAAACCGAAAACCTTTTAGTACGTCACGTTCTTGCAAGACCAAACAAAATAAATGCCAAAACAATTCAATCTAAACCTGGTTGCTGCCATCTAAGGTCTGATACTTTTCTACATAGAAGTTCGTCGGACCAATACCGGTCCACCCAATACTATTTGGAATATCTATTTCCATGATTACTTTTGCAATTCGGGGTCCGTGCAATTCTCATTCTATTTTGTTCAACAACTACAAACATTTTATTCAATTACATTGTTAGCACAAGGGTTTATTTTAACTTTTTAATATGGAATGCCTAAAATGCACCAAAATTCATGCCTCTAGAAACAGCGCTTTAGGCTGTGCATTGTCTGTCAGTCAGCCTATCAGTTTGTCAAGACTTTTCCTTCTTTATCTTTCTTTCTTTATCTTTACATTAAAACAAAGTCGTTCCCGCTGTTTTTACGCTTATTTCTTTTAAACTACGCATCAGATGTTAATGCAGTTCAGCAATAAATAGAATGATTCAAGAGGAAGGTTTATATGCAGTATACATGCATAATATTATCTTCTACAGATAGAATAACTAAGAATGTTGCGGCGAAAATTAGAAAATTACACGGGTGGGGCTGCGCGGGACAGCTAGGTTTATATAAATGTTGTATTCCATATGAATATGATTAAATATTATTGCAACAATCTAAAAGGTCTACTGTCAGGGAGCCATCGCAACGGTAGGTTCAGCCATCAATAATTCAGCGGGCGCTCTCAATCTGTACCTCGCGTCGCCCGCCGCTAACGAGATTACATGGACATTGTTGCTGTACGGTTTTATACGGTGGATTGGGTTGGATTTATGTACGCTGAGGTGTGCATTATGATCTGTCTATCACTATATTCGCTGACCAAAATGTTATAAAATACAATAATAATATTTTGAGACGATCCACACACGGTCATTTAATTCCAAACTAGGCAGAGCAGAACTTTGGATAGGAACACCCAGACTCAAGAGGAAAACGAACCCATGAACTATTAGGCGAGCAGCCAGGGTGTCTAACTACTGGTTGGTCCAGTAGTTAGACACCCTCAAATATAATATTTTTAGTGCTTAATAACATTTATCGAATATAACTGAATTAATCATTTCTGATATTTATGCTATCATTGCACAATTTATGATGGGACAAGTTTAAAAGCAAATCTAAATTGGTGTCTTCACCTTTCTATATATGTTCTACAGTGAATAATGAGTTCGAACAAATCCTAAAAGTTTATATATTACCTTCTTATCGTATCTTAAAAATCAACAGTTCTTTTATCCGTTTTATACTCGTATATAACAAAATGCCATTTCAAGTTTAATTCGTCTTTCTTGCTGTCTTAATTTTAGTTGTTTTTAGAGACATTTTTGTCATTGTCTAGATTCAAATTAAAAAGTAATTAACATTTTTTGATATGCTGATGATAGTAAAAATAAAATTCTGCTTTGAGCAAAGCATTGGCTTTGAATTTGGCATTTCAAATAAAAAAGTCAGGCCGCAGGGAGCACTGACATTCCGTTGAATAAATAATGCGCAGTTAAGAAGACAGGCAACAGACTATAGCTTATCAGATATAATAATATAGCAAGCATGCAACAAGTTGAATCTATATAATATATCTTCTATACTTATAATAAAACTGTAACAGGTCAAATTCTGTACATTGAAGATATTTTGAATATTATGTTTGGAGGGCATTCTATAACCGATACTGAGGCCGAAAATGTATTTTTTTAAATTTTTGTCTGTCTGTCTGTCTGTCTGTCTGTATCTCGGCTGAGCATCTCGCCGAAACTACTGGATGGATTGAAACGAAACTTGGCATGATTTGAGATCTTACTACGAGGTAGGATATAGGATACTTTTTATCCCGTAATCTAGCACGGTTCTTTTGGGAGAGGGGATTAAAGTCAAAATGGGTACTTGGTTATACGCTTGGTCCGATTTTTCATTTTTTCTTTATAATTATAATAAATATTTGTAAGGGGACACTCATAGACAGTTGTTAACAATGTTTGGAAATCGATCAGGTTAAGCAACGTTAGGTAAGGTCATTAAATAGATGGGTGACCGTTTAACGCCATTTGAACTAAACGTTTCCGTGCTTCGGAGGGCAAGTACAAAGTGGGTCCAAGTTTTTAACCGACTTTAAAAAAGGAGGTTTTGTATTCTATGCGAATGTATATTATTGAAAGTTTAGTAAACGTAAACACAGCGCGGGCGGAGCTGCGTGGGTCAGCTATTAATAAATAAAGCAAGAACCGATGAAGTTATATCAAGATATAAATCTATACACAGTTAAAACAAAGTCGCTTTCAGCGTCTGTCTGTCTATCTGTCTGTATATCCGATAATTCCTTTTAAATCACACAATGGATCTTAAAGCGGTTTTCACCATCGGTTACATAATTTATTGACTGAAGGTTTAGAATATAAAAAACCTGATTAATTTTTATGTAACAAGAAAAAAATAACAATATTTTGCAACCGAGTCTCTTAAATTACACCCGTGCAAAGCGGGTGCGGGTCGCTAGTTGTAAATAAAACAAAGCAAAGTTGAATAGACTAACTCTTATTAATTAAACAGATATTCTTTAAAGCATGATCAAGTACGCCCATGTCTCAACTAGGTATGTAGTTAAGAAGCATCCAAGGGAATCAGCTTCCAGAAAAAATAACTTCATCTGAATCTGATTTTTGGGAGCTACGACGCCGGGATATAGGCCTATTACCTCTCCTTCTTTTATGTCAGGGTAAAAAAATAGTCTTAAAATAATTTCTTTAGATAAGCATACGCCACTTAAAAGGTACTTTTTCAACTAAATATTAAACGGGAAAGCTGGATTTGTTATCGCTACCGATGTTGGTGTCAGATCACACCGCCGCAATTTAACGAACCGTGCTCGGTGCCATGATTCTATTTGTTAAAATCACGTGATGTCTGTTTACATTGGACGCGAACCAGCGGATTAGTAGCGATCGAATTGCGGTATTCGATAGGTTATCGCGATAATACCTACATAATCATTATTATTTATAGCATTGTAAAGCGAGAACACTATATGGTTATTGCGTAAATGATCAAGCAGTATGGCATAGCAGTAGCGGTTAGACATCCACAGGTGGACAAAGGCGGCTTTTAGACTGAAGGGCTTGCCAGAATCCCCACGCTTGGCAGAGGCGTCTTGGAGATCACAGTAGGTATAGGTGATCCAACAGAAAGACGCTGCTACCCGTCTTCTGGTTTTCCCTTAGTCACCTCTAACGACACCTAACGGAAAGAGGTGGGTGGCTGCCCACCATTTATTTTGAGTTCCACTTTTAATGATTATAATGTAATAGCCTTATTTTTAACTAGCTGACCCACGCAGCTCCGCCTGCGCTATTTTTACGTTAACTAAACTTTTAATAACAGACATTCGCATCGAATACATAATCTCCTTTTTTATAGTCGGTTAAAAACTGGGACCTACTTTTTACTTGCTCTCCGAAGCACGGACCCGTTTAGTTCAAATGGCGTTAAACGGTCACCCATCTATTTAATGACCTTACCTAACGTTGCTTAACCCGATCGATTACAAAACCTTGGTAACAACTCTCTATGAGTGTTCCCTTACTAATATTTATTATATTACTAGCTGACCCGCGCAGCTCCACCCGCGCTTTAATTACATTTCGCTCCCCTTTTCTCCCTACTCCCTTGATTTATCTCTCTCCATCTCTCTCTCTTATAAGAAAAATCTAATTCTATGCTCTTTCTCTCCCCTCCCGCTTCTGTCCCCGTCACACTCCCCTCTTCCTCTCCCCGTTGTCCTCTCTGAACCCTCTCCCTCCTCTCTCTTCTCCCAACTTGCTCCACCTAACTCCTCCGGTCACTCACTCCATCACCCGCCCCTCTCCCTCTCTTGCACCCACCTCTCGTTCTATATATCCTCGTCAATCATGGTATCAGCGGCATAAAATATACTTTATAACCTATTCTAAGACCTACCCGCAAAATTTCATACATATCGGTTCACCCATATATTTAAAGATCTTGCCTTATGTTGCTTAACCTTAACCTAGCGGCATGAAATATACTTTACGACCTATTCTCAGACCTACCCGAAATGCACACAAAATTTCATACAAATCAGTTCACCCATCAATTTAATGACATGGCCTTATGTTGCTTAACCTTAACCTAGCGGTATGAAATATACTTTATGACCTATTCTCAGACCTACCCGATATGCACAAAAAAAATCATACAAATCGGTTCACCCATCTATTTTATGACCTTACCTAACGTTGCTTAACCTTAACCTACCGGGATAAAAAGTATCCTATGTCCGTTTCCTGGTTCTAAGCTACCCCCCCACCAATTTTCAGCCAAATCGGTTCAGCAATTCTTGAGTTATAAATAGTGTAACTAACACGACTTTCTTTTATATTTATAGATTAATAAAGTTCTATAGTGATTGTATGTTCAATTTCACCGTTAGATAGCGCTGTTCATAATGTAAATCACGCTAACATCGTAAATTACTGTCTAATCATATTCGATAATGAAAGTTCTAAGTTTTTCGCATCTTGCTTTTATTGTTGCGACTGTAATACAATACCTACACACTACCTGGTCTTGGGGAGTATCATTAAAATTTAATGTCTGCTCAGTCCCTATTGTATATAGCGTAATAATAGATATCTTAATGATTACCTGATCAGTTTATAATTACCCTATTCACATACAAAGGAAATTACGTGGTAATATGTGCAAGTAATGTTTCACTGCTTAGCCCCTATGAAACATAGCGTGATGTTTTATATACCAATTTATACCCCTACATCTACACAACACATCAGTGAAAGTCCTATCAAAATCCATCCACGGGTTTTCAAATGATACCTGGACAAACAGAACGACAGACAGACAGACAGACAGACAGACAGACAGACAGACAGACAATAATTCCAAAAAAAATTGTTTTGGCCTCTATGTCGATAGTATAGTATCCCCACATAGAAATTTTGGAAAAATATACAATGTACAGAAAAAGTGCTGTTTGAGTTTTATTATAGTATAGATAAAGAAAAATTGATAAAATCTGACCAAGCGTATAACCAAGTACCCATTTTGACTTTAATCCCCTCTCCCTAAATAACCGTGCTAGATTACGGGATAAAAAGTATCTTATGTCCTACCTCGTAGTAAGATCTCAAATCATGCCAAGTTTCATTTGAATCCATTCAGTAGTTTCGGCGTGATGCTCAGCCGTGATACAGACAGACAGACAGACAGACAGACAGACAAAAATTAAAAAAAAATACATTTTCGGCCTCAGTATCGGTTATAGAATGCCCTCAAAAAATAATTTTCAAAATATCTTCAATGTACAGAATTGGACCTGTTACAGTTTTATTATAAGTATAGATAGCTCTGACAAAATTACGTTGGTACGCTAAATAGAGACTTATACAGTAAGTAGGTAAGTATAAACAGTATAACAGTCCTCACATCTTAAAAACAATGTCATCCCGCACTTAGTGGTTTCAAAGAAGTTTTCTTCCCCGCACCTTGAAGTTGTGGAATAAATTGCCTAATAAGGTTTTCCTTAATAATTACAGCATAGGGTTTTTTTAAAAAGGGAGTTAACAATTTTTACGGGGTCGGCAACGCGCTAGTGATCCTACTGATGTTGCTAGCGTCCATAGGCTGCGGTGACTGCTTACCATCAGGCGGCCGCAGGCTTGTTTGCTATCTTAGTGGTATAAAAAAAAACAGATTTATTTTACAACCGCGCAAATTGTTTGACATATATAGAAAAAAAAAAAAGAATATTTTTGTTGATGATTTGTTGAAAAAACAGGATGATTAATTAAACGTGGCAAAAAGTATTGTTCACTTTGATTAAAAAGCTCCCTTATAATGTTATTATTTTCATTTTTAATCATACCTGTGAATACATAAATATTTCATTCTACTCCGGCAATTACCACTAAACAAAACTAGAAAATGTATTCATGGGGGAAATAGGTAATCAATCACCGAAATTTGTCATCGAGGCAACTTGCCACCATCCGTTGAATGCGACCTTTTTGAGGCGACCTGGAATTGTGGGTGAATTGTCCAGGGACCTGTCACAATTTTAAGATTTACGAGCACCACAGCGGCACCATTTTGTTAAAACCTACTAACGTGCAACATGCAAAAGCACTCGACCCGAAAACTCTAGAATGTGTTGAAACTACTCAACGTGACACTGGTATACGACCCACTCGGGGCGTGCGTAATTAACAAAATTTGTTACCTTCCCAAGGCATTATCTAAATAAGTAATTTAAGTTCACTTTAATTCAAATAAATCAATAAAATTTACCGCCCGCACCGTATCGGATAATTTTCTGGGACATGGGCGTACTTGATCATACTTTAACGCTTGGTTTCTGAAACTAGATGAAAGCAAAAATTAATTTATCAGATGTCAACACACTCACAAAAAGGGTTGCACAAAGCATTTTTTTATTTATCCAAAAATACATTTACATTAAACATAATGAATGTCAATGGACCCCGCACTAGGCGAACCTGTATCGCGGGCGACCTTAAGAAATAATCATAATAGTCAGTAACAATACGAGCATATTATAACGGGTGTAAGGGACATCGTACCGAATTTTTTTTTATAAGATGTCAAATAATGTCTGTTACAACATTACAGAAACCATTTATATGGAAAATGACAAATGACTGACTTATTAATTTTCGAGCATGTAATGAATATATGCGATATAATATTTATTTCTCAAATTACAATGCAAATTTTCTAAAATAATAATAATTAATTGCCTATGTACTGTTTTAGTACATAAAGAATAAATAAATAATTAATTAAATAAATTTTCCACAAATAAGTAATTTATTGTTTTTAAATTAAAATGATGCTTTATTATTATACCAATATTGATATTATACTAATTTTATTAAAAAAAAAGGTTTTTTTTTGGAAATTCATGAAAAAGCCGATGCAAAATTTCAACACTAGAGTATTCAGAATCATGTACTGGATACCTGGTATAGGTTTTCGGTACGATGTCCCTTACACCCTGTATATGTAATATAAAATACAAATATATAAACTTTATTATTATATACTATTATCAATATCAACAGTAAAGTAAATTTGATTTGATTTGAATATTATTTTGGTATTGATAATAATAGTTCTGTGGCGTTATAGTCCAGTGTAAGTAAAAATGTCTGTAATTTAACTTTTACCTCTGAAAAGCTGAAGTTTGTTATTTCACAAGACTTGTTTATTTTTAAGTAAATAAATGGAAATAAGAAGCTGCTAAATCGTTGTGCAAAGACGGTTTTAACAAGATAATATTTAACAATAAGTCGTCTACTTTGCATACTTGTTTTATAATCTTTAGATGAAATAAAAGTACTATGAAATTGAAGTACTGCTTTATGTACATAAAGTTGACGCTCAGTAAGAACCCCAGATCAACTAATTTGATCATCTTGTTAGTGAACTGGACTGTTAAATTTTACTTCACAATCGGTACCTATGTTAAAAAAACATAGCTGATACAATTCTGAACAAAATAGACAATGTGACTATTTAAAAATACGTATTCGTCATGTTAAACTAAAAATGATCATAGATTAGTAAATAATCCTCTAATAAACATTTCAGAAACTCGAATTGACAAAGCTTCTCAAGTTAACAGTTATGTTAGTAGAATAGTCAGCCTTTATTATTAATTAGCTTTTCAGGAACATTTTGTTTATATGTTTCTTATGTCTTTGCATCGAAATCTACATTCAATATTAATCTATTGACAGAATACGAGGTCAATAAGTTCGACCAAACTTTTTTCAGTTTTATCAAAATATTAATACGTTCTATATATTTATGTAGTTTTCTAATTTATGTGCGTAGATAACTACTAAATTATTATTTGCTGATTATGTGTCGTGTCTATATTAAAGTGTTGTATAATGTTACAAAAAACAATATTTTCTTTGTCTTCCTATCTGCAAACGTTGGTCATAAGAAATGATGCCTCCCGCAGCAACAATACGCCGTATTGTGGAGATGCCAAACACATTATTCATAGTGCTTAGCAAAGCCATTACTTAAAAAGCTTTGTTACAGGTTCCCAGCGCGATCGCTGGGAACGCATTATGAGGGTCTCTAGAGATAACCCTAGAAATAAAGGTAAAGAGCATAGCAAAAGTGTATGTAGGTATCTATAATGGATCTTCTATGTATATACATATATATTCTATGTATATTTGCCATTGTTTGGTTGTCTTGCTTCCTAATCTTTAGCTCGACAGGGTCGTCTACCGTAATGCCGTTGTGGCCCCAAAATGATTATGGATAAATTAATAGTGTTATCCTTAAAGCTTTGCTGCAGAATCGATGATCGTTTTGGTAGACTGGTTCTCGCGTGAAGACCACTTATAATTGGAAAACATAGCACAGGATGCCCTGTAACCAGCTGATGGCGCGACGATATGGCAAGATCTGAAGATTTTGGTCGGGTTGTCGTTTATAGACACAGGCCAGGGGCTTTGCACAGCAGGATATGAATTGAGGCTGATTATGATGAACTTAAAAGTTCCGTAAGACTGATCCGATTACAATACTTGTGTTACAAAAAAAGGAAAGACCCGGCTGTGTGAAAATGGCCTCGAATTCGTAATATATGCAAAACATACACGTGTCACATATTTCTATTCGTTTCATAAAGGCATTTCACTTCATAAAGACTTGTTACCCATATAGATGTTTTGAGCATATTTCCAATATTCATCATCTTTCATGTTGTGTGTTATGAGTTTGTATACGCCCGCGTGTATAACTCATCTGCATTTGTAACTGTGGCTTATGTTTGTAGATATTTGTTTAAAAGAATATTACTCATTTTGGCTAACCTAATTTGTTGTTGTTTTGTACACAGCTGAAATCAAACAACTGAAGAAATATATTTCTAGTAAAGTACGGCATACACGCGCAGGTATACCTGACAGGTATACCTGTGCAGTTAAACTGTACAGGTATAATTGAGCTCCATAGAGACCATACACGTAACGGTAAACCTGCACAAACTCTCAGTTGAAACCATGGCCCCGACAGCGGCGCATGACTGCGACGCAGTAGCGTTAGTTTGTTTTATTAAAGAAAAGGATATTAAACGACGACACCGTGAACAGTGGTGAAAAGCAAACAGTACTTACTCTTATGTCGACTTATTGAAGGAATTGAAATTTAAACCGAATTATTATTACCGCAATTATCTACGAATAATAATAATATTCTGGGACAATCCACACAGATCACAAATTAGGCAGAGCCTATACTATGGAAACTAGATGACTTTTTCTTGTAAATACATACATAAATAGATAAATAACACCTAGACACTTGGCAGGAATCGAACCCACTACCTATTGGGTAGCAGCCGGCGTGACCACTAGACCAACAGGCCCCAATAAGATGAAAAGACTTTTCTCGATGATTTTTTTCTTACAATTTATTATAATTGCTGCTACTTTTTTATTTTTAAAAGATTAAGAATCATTATTTGTCAGCATATTTTTATGTTACAATAATAGATGGTACCAAGTATTCTACCGTTTCCGGCGTACAAATGTTTTATCGTTACAGGGTGACATAATCATGTCAAGGAATAAAATTATTTAAATTTTATCTTGATAATCTTTACACTTAATATGCCAAAAACAATGCTCCGACTTGTACATGTTTATAAATTCTTCCATTACTACATTCCGCTTACGAGACGACATACTATATTAGAGCGCCGCGCGTCCTTTCCCTCTAACAGTCATCGGATAACTGACGCCTGCGCAGGCGAGCGCCATACACGCTCAGTTTTGCCTGCACAGGTAAACTGCACAGGTATACCTGCGCAGTTAAAAATATGAAAATTCATATTTTTTGACTCGCCTGTACAGGCGTGGAAACCTGCAGTTTTGCGGCATACACGCTCAGGTTTACCTGCGCAGTTGAACTGTACAGGTATACCTGTCAGGTATACCTGCGCGTGTATGCCGTACTTAAGAGTTTTTAACATCAGAATCTGCAAATAAATAACTTAATATTAGAAATGAGGTGTACAAAGTCACCTTGAATGGTTCAATCCTTAAGTACGGCATACACGCGCAGGTATACCTGACAGGTATACCTGTACAGTTCAACTGCGCAGGTAAACCTGAGCGTGTATGCCGCAAAACTGTGCAGGTTTCCACGCCTGTACAGGCGAGTCAAAAAATATGAATTTTCATATTTTTAACTGCGCAGGTATACCTGTGCAGTTTACCTGTGCAGGCAAAACTGAGCGTGTATGGCACTCGCCTGCGCAGGTGTCAGTTATCCGATGACTGTTAGAGGGAAAGGACGCGCGGCGCTCTAATACAGTATGTCGTCTCGTAAGCGGAATGTAGTAATGGAAGAATTTATAAACATGTACAAGTCGGAGCATTGTTTTTGGCATATTAAGTGTAAAGATTATCACGATAAAATTTAAATAATTTTATTCCTTGACATGATTATGTCACCCTGTAACGATAAAACATTTGTACGCCGGAAACGGTAGAATACTTGGTACCATCTATTATTGTAACATAAAAATATGCTGACAAATAATGATTCTTAATCTTTTAAAAATAAAAAAGTAGCAGCAATTATAATAAATCGTAAGAAAAAAATCATCGAGAAAAGTCTTTTCATCTTATTGGGGCCTGTTGGTCTAGTGGTCACGCCGGCTGCTACCCAATAGGTAGTGGGTTCGATTCCTGCCAAGTGTCTAGGTGTTATTTATCTATTTATGTATGTATTTACAAGAAAGTCATCTAGTTTCCATAGTATAGGCTCTGCCTAATTTGTGATCTGTGTGGATTGTCCCAGAATATTATTATTATTCGTAGATAATTGCGGTAATAATAATTCGGTTTAAATTTCAATTCCTTCAATAAGTCGACATAAGAGTACTGTTTGCTTTTCACCACTGTTCACGGTGTCGTCGTTTAATATCCTTTTCTTTAATAAAACAAACTATTAATCTATTAACGCTACTGCGTCGCAGTCATGCGCCGCTGTCGGGGCCATGGTTTCAACTGAGAGTTTGTGCAGGTTTACCGTTACGTGTATGGTCTCTATGGAGCTCAATTATACCTGTACAGTTTAACTGCACAGGTATACCTGTCAGGTATACCTGCGCGTGTATGCCGTACTTTAGATAATTTTACTGACTGACCAATCTTTTCACCACAACCAGAATAAGCCGTAGTATTAATGTTGATATGAAAATAAGAAGATGAAGATATCATCTTTAAAAATCTAATATCTGTAAATGGAAAAAAAAAACATAAAATTAAAGGACTATCCTAACTTTCTGGACTCGATCCTAGCCGATTTGGTCCTTTCCGTATTTATTTTACTATCTAAATACTTACAGCGTTTTCAGTTGTTTTGTTTTGGTCAGAAATTGAAATCCTTTATACAAAAGGGCGGGTAGAAAACACTGCTACTACGTGGCAAAATATCAACCCTGGATCAAGCTGTAAAGTCTTTTACAGGGGTACTTAAGTCGGGACCTCAATGGAATCCGAAATAGGTTCGTGATGAAACTGGCAATATTCTCAATAACGTATACCTCAAGTCACTACTTTAGTTACTGTTTTCTTATACACCAATAGTAATGTTTTACTATGAACTGCGTAAAACTGTAAATGATCAGGATTTTTTAAAATTAATTACACAGAGTAAGTAATTTGAATTAAGTCTTTATTTAATCACTTTTACTGCATTGAAATGAAACTAATTTTACGGAATATATCGCAAAAAAGAAATCGTAAAATTAGTTTCATTTAGTACTTGTATTAATTTCATTCTGCCTAAATATTAAATTTTATATAGTATACAGCTACTTCTATGTCACACAGTTCTTAAATAATGGTCATGGATTCTGAATTCATTGCACCGGAAAATTAAATAATGTTGAAACACTGTAGTTAGTAAGTTAAGTACATTGTTTAATTTGTATGAAACATTTTTACACTTTAATAAATAAACCAGATTCAGTTAATAACTTTATAATAACAAACTTTATTTACGAAACAAACTACATTATTAATTTGTATGAAACATTTTAATTAAATAAACCAGATTTAATTAACAAACCAACTAAAAGTAAACCAGCATTTAAAAATAAAAATAAACTTAATCAAAAAACTAAATCGTGATAAACGGAACTATAAAAAATAAGCCTAGAAAAAGAAAATCTGTTCACAATGGGTGAAGCAAGCTGAGGTAATTCCCTCCCACGGCGGAGTATTATAAGCCCTATCCGCAAACATTCGTAATAGTAGTTCAGAGACGGATTAAAGGCAAGCCCGGTGACCTTGTTAAGTTACTCAGACATAGTCAATAAGCCACCGAAATGAAATCGTAAATCTCGACTGAAGGGAGTAATATTTGTAGTATTTCACATTTTCACTGATATTATTATAAACTAGCAGTAGCCCGCGGCTTCGCCCGCGTTTACTTTGTTACTCAAACGTGTTTAGAATTACGGATCGAGGTTTTTTAAAATATTGTTTACACTAATGTTGTCTTTTATTTACGCGAAGGCTACACATTGAAATCATAGTTCGATTTCAATGTGTAGCATTCGCGTTAGTTAAAACGTTCGTAATAAATTGTTACTTACCAATCTATCGTCCATGTATTTGTGGATTTCCATTAATCCTTTAGGCAGTGATAATCTTTTTGATATCGTGCATTCCAAGTTTCAAAGGAGTTCCCAAGGACAACATTTACCGTTTCTGTATTTTGAAGCCAGCTTCATAAATAGTAAGCTTATTGTCTTTTACTTACGCGAATATTACACATTGAAATCAAACTACTTTTTACGGATTTAATCGCGGTTTATTTTAGCTTTTTTCTATCCCGACGTTTCCGATGTTTTGCAGCACCCATAGTCACGGGAGAACTGAGATGTTGAACGTCCTTATGTCACAATTATGCCGATGTACCCTCAGGTCTTCTTAGTTATTATTGTTGGTCCGATCTTCGGACGATCGATTTCGATATTTTCACACTTTTATTAACTCTGATCTAATCAAAACATTCTTAAATATTTACTTCTTTGTTTAAAAAGATACTGTACTTATTTTGCAATTCCATTAAAAAACATATGAGATTGTTAAGTGGAAACCATTTGGTAACCCCCATTGGTAGATGCCCTTAGCGGTTGATTTTCGAAAAATGCTGGAAATAAGTTTATTCAACAGTTTTGTTTAGTTCATTCACTGAGTTTCGTTACCATAGTTGCATTATAGCATTAAATGGAGATCTTTCTTCACGCAAACTTTAGGGATTCTTGTATGCAGTAGGTACATAAAATAAGTCATGTGGCTGTAGGAATAAAATATTTTTTGGAAGGAATTCAATTGAACGCTTTTAGGGGTTAATTTAAAAAAATAACATGGATTGCTTCAATATGACGAATGTATCCGCAGTGTAATCAGTGCAGCATGGATTTTTTTTCTCGTATACTCAAAAATCGTGCCAAAACCCCGTTAAGGGTGATTTTCAAAACAAATGTGTTAGACGTATTTCTCAATTTTTTTGATGAGTAGGTACACTGACAAAGTTTCGTGTCTGAAAAAAATATTTTCTTACATACAAACTTTGGTACCTCATTTGTCCCACGGGTTGATTTTCAAATAAAACATTGCACACGACACAACAAAAAAAATGAACCATCTTCAACAACACTAAAAAGCATAAAATAATTTAAGTGTTATTGAAGTTGATGTTGACGTACCTACTGTGTATATTTTCTTCAGGAACGCTTTATCCGGTCCTAATTAAATTTGCATGAAATCATACAGTAGTTTACTCCCTTGAATAAAAAAAGAATCATCGAAATCGGTTCATATTTGTCAGAGTAATGTAACGGAGAACATCAGTTTCATGTTTTTTTAACCGACTTCAAAGAAGGAGGAGGTTCTCAATTCGTCTGTATATATTCCTTTTTTTACCAGATAAATTCCTCCACATCAATCATGGTTCTCCAGGAAGTTCTTATCTAGTTGTGATAAAATTTATACATATTCATTACAGTGGTTCCTTCTTTCGCATATAAAAGAATTATTGAAATTGGTAAATACTCGTATTTGCCAGAGTTTGACCACTTTCGTCCTTAAAATAAATGCGATAGAAATATCATCTTTTAGGCATTCCTACAGTTTTTTCTGAGTCGCCATTTTTGTTTTTTCAGGAGCTTATTCCTAAGTAATTTTTTTATGGGATCAGTGGAGTGGCCTATCCGTACCAGAAAGATTTTTTGAAATCGGTTCATAATTGCCAGAATCATGCGCGATCATACATAGAAAAAAAAATGTACAGACAAATTGAGAACCTCCTCCTTTTTTGAAGTCCGTTAAAAATGCTGAAAATTAGTTTGTTAAATTGTTGTGTTGAGTTTATTTACCGAGTTTCGTGACTGTAGCTGTATTATAAATTAAATGGAAATCTTTCTGCATGCAAACTTTGAAACCATTAATTGATCTTAGGGGGTTTTATTTTTCGATGAATGCAGGAAACAGGTTTCTTAGATTATTATGTGCAATACATAAAATCAGTCTTGTGACCGTAGGGTAAAACAAAAGGATTTGGACCACAATTAATCCCTTTTGGGAATCAAATAAAAAAAAAATTGCACATGGATTTCTTTAATTTCATAAATGCATCCGCAGAGTCATCAGTCATCGGTTTTCCGAATTCATACTCAAAAACCGTGCTAAAACCCAATCAAGGGTTGATTTTCAAATCAAATGTGTCAGACGTGTTTCTCAACTTCTTTTGATGACTAAGTTTTGTGTCCGTGTGATGAAAAATATTTTCTTGCAAACTTTGATACCCCATTTGACCCAGTTAGGGGTTGATTTCCGAAAATTGCAGAAAATTTGTTTGTTGTTATGTTGAGTTTATTTAATGAGTTGTGTGACTGTAGCAACATTATAGCTAAAATGAAAATCCTTCTTCATGCAAACTTTGCAACTTCATAAAATGACTTTAGGGATTGTTTTTTGAAGAATGCCTGTAATACGTTTCTTAGATTATTATGTGCAATGCATAAAATAAGTCTTGTGACTGTAGGACAAAAAAATATTTTTTGGACCCAATTAGACCCTTTTAGGAGTTGATTTTCAAAACAATTAAATTGCTTTAACTTGATCAATTTATTCACAAAGTTTCATCAATGCAGCATGATTTCCTTTCCGCGCTTGATACTCAAAAACCATGTTAAAACCCCTTCAAGGGTTGATTTAAAAAAATAATGTGATACACGTGTTTTTTATCAGTACACTGATAAAGTTTCGTGTCCGTGTGCTATGAATATTTTTTTTTTCATGGTATTTTTGATACCCTATTTGACCCACGTAGGGGTTGATTTTTGAAAAATGGTGAAAATAAATTTGTTAAACTGTTTTATTGAGTCTATGTACCGATTTTCGTTACTCTAGCTGCATTATAATTTACTGAGTTTCGTTACTCTAGCTGCATCATATCATGAAATGGAAATCCTTCTTTGTGCAAACTTTGCAACCCCTTGATATGACCTTAGGGGTTGTTTTTCAAAAAAATGCAGGAAAAAGGTTTCTTAGATTCTTGTGTACAATATATAAACTAAGTCTTATGACTGTAGGTCGAAAAACATTTTTTGGACCCCAATTGGACCCATTTCGGAGTTGATTCTCAACACATGATTATTTACACATAGATTGCTATAATTTGATAAATATATTCGCAAAGTTTAATCAATGCAGTAAGTATGTTTTTTTTACGTTGTATACTCAAAAACCATGTTAAAACCCCTTTAAGGGTCGATTTACAAAAAGTTGTAATACACGTGTTTCTTTATTTCTTTTGTTTAGTACACTGACAAAGTTTCATGTCCGTGTGACGAAAATTTTCTTTTTTCCATACAAACTTTGGGAGCCCATTTGACCCACTTGGGGGTTGATTTTACAAAAATGATCAAAATTAGTTTTTTCAATTGTTGTATTGAGTTTATTTACCGAGTTTCGTTACTCTAGCTGCATCATAGGATGAAATGGAAATCCTTCTTTGTGAAAACTTTGTAACCCCATTAAAAAACCTTAGGGGTAGTTTTTTGAAAAATGCTGGAAATAAGTTTCTTAGATTCTTGTGTGCAATATATAAACTAAGTTTTATGACTGTAGGTCGAGAAACATTTTTTGGACCCCAATTGGACCCCTTTACCAGATGATTTTCAAAAAATGATTATTTGCACTTGGATTGCTACAATTTGATTAATGTATTCGCAAAGTTTCCAAAAACCAGGCTAAAATCCCAATATGGGTCGATTTTCAAAAAGTGTGATACACGTGTTTCTTTATTTCTTTTGTTTAGTACACTTACAAAGTTTCATGTCCGTGTGAAGAAAAAAAAAATTTTTTCCATACAAACTTTGGGAGCCCATTTGACCCACTTAGGTATGGAATTTCGAAAAATCCGTTCTTATTGTTCACCTAGACTATTTGAATAATGTTGGTTCCAAATTTCAAGATTGTACGTAATATGGTTTTTGCTGTATCGTGATTCCTAGAAAACACCCTGCTCTTTTATTAATATAGATGTTGTTGATAATGTTGTACATTCACTTAACGAGTAGTTGACACCTGTAGTGATAACCAAAATGATAATATGTACGGAAGTCAGAGAAGTTCATCACTTTTTTTTATGAAAGTCAAGTATTTTTTTGATAAATTGTGTGATATTTATTATGCTTCAGATAACGTTTTTACGCCAAATTAGTCAATCTTTATGACCAGGGTTGTAAGTTCGGCTGCTAATAGTAAAGCTCTAGAAGCTCAGTGACCAAATCAAGCAGAGTGTCTATGGGTTTTCTGTCAAAACATTTTCAGCAAAAGCTCTCAGCTTGGAAATGTCAATAGACACGATATATTAGCATGATAAATGACGCTATTGTTAGGTGGAATCGTTTAAAAAAAAAGAGAATCATGTTTACAAATCACTATATTACTTTAATAATAATAATTCCAGTCCTTGTTTTTGTACGGGCACGGGCCTCCCCTCAAGATAAGGGGCTTACGCCATAGTCCACCACGCTGGCCAAGTGTGGGTTGGCGGACTTCACACGTTATTCGAAAGCTAGTTAGGCTTTCTCGGACATGTTGGATTTCTCACGAGGTTTCCTTCATCGAAAGCTAGTAACAATCGCACAAAGACGATTCGCACGTGAATAATTAAAGAAATCATAGATGCAAGCCGGGGTTCAAACCTACGCACCTTGTTTCCAAGGCAAGCGCTAGCCCACCGAGCTGTTACTTCATTATCATATTATACTCTACTAGCAATTTCCTGCGGCTTCGCCCGCTAATTTTTTTACACACCCCCAAAGGTTGTTTTTGAAAATTCGCGAAATACGTATTGATTTATTTTATTTAAGGGGGTAACAACGGTAAAATTGCAAAAATAGCCTTTGTTTAAAGAGTTCGATGGATCAATCCGCTATTGCATTGGCTATGAAAATTATATGTACTTATATCTTAGATCTTCAGCAAATAGTTTTATTGATTAGATATTTGATTAAATATAACGTTTTCAAGCAATATGTATTTAAAAAATGTACTACGTTGGATATGAATTGTGTTAGCGTTCAATATCCGTTCATCGGATAGACGTCAAACTTGGACTATAAAAAGCATAATAACCTATTCTACAATTTGTATTGATTACATTTCTTAATTTCATTCATGTTTTACAAGAAATTATAGAAAAACCACGTACGCGATGCATTTCCCCTTGCAGCGCCCCCGCGATCGCCTTCCATCAGTCTTTCGTGGACTGTTATGGAGGGTGGACGTGCTCGATTTTTTTTTGACAAGTCGAATTTAATTTAAATGATTTTGAACATATTTTTAATTAAGATATGTTACATATGGTATAATTATAACATTATAAATCATTTCAAACGAAATCTATACTTCTATATTTAATTAAAGATATTTTTATAGTAATACCATATTTTTGGTTCATCATAGAGTATGCGAAAGTATCGTTGCCGAGTATTATGCCGAACCATTAAAACGTATCAAAGTCGTATATGATCTTACTAATTGAAATCGTATTTAATACTGTGTAGGTCGACAAAATGACATACAATATGATGTCCTTTACATTATGATTTTTTTGTCAAAACATTAACGGTGATTATTACTATCATGTTGGTTTTTGCAACTTAGCAACGAGTCGAGTACCTGGGTGGTTGGCTTGGTGGTAAGCGACACGCTTACCTACGGACAGTTGCATTGGACATTTGCTCGTCTTTTGAGACATCTGGGTGGTTAAGTTGGAAGGGACTCGTGTGCTATCTAAGTGGCGCCACTTTAATCTTAGATTTCTTCCGCTATGTAACATAAGTAGAAGGTCACTGTAGCTGGCAAAATAACTATCGGACCAAAAGGCTATAATTATAGTTTTGGATGACAGGGACAGGAAGAGACTTTTCTATGGGTGGGTGCTTCGATTACTACCGTACATACTTCGAGTAATACCTTGTTACTTAACTAAGTTGCGTAACAATAAACTGATGGTGTTGTTGGCAGGCACGAGAAAAAATACCACCGCGTTAAAATGTTAGTTACTCTAAAACCAGATTGCTTATTGGAATCAATGTAAATTAAATATCTATTTAAATTTTACATTACCTATGCACCTACCACTATTACCCTCTGCATCATCCAAACGTAGACTGGCAAAGAATGCCTAAGGCATTAAGTCCGCCTTGTACATATTTAAGTGTGCTAAAGAATAAATAAAATGTCAAATGCTCCGCGTAGTTCAAACCCCGCAATGGGTACAGAACTCAAGGTGAAGTTACGTTACGTACTCTCGCGGTCACGAACGGTCTATCACCTTTAGGACGACAATCGCTTCCACGTGCCGGCCCAAAATACATGCGGGCGGTGTAAGCGCCCGGAACGGCGTTCAAACTATTTTGATTGAAAACTGAAACTTACACTAAAAAGACTATTACTGAATTCGTGCGTTCAAACAAACAGTGCTACGGATTCCTTTGGCAGCCACGTATATTGAATAACAACACAGGTCCGTTGATTTTGTAGTTTGCTACCCTGGCCGCTGACCTTAAGATCTTGGGGTCGATTCCCACACTGGACAAACATTCATGTGCATGAACATAATCTGTTTGTCTTGGGTCTGGGTCGTTTTTACCTGTACTTAATTATGGAAAAAGTTAAGTATCTTATCATAGTTTCAGTTCGATGGCCATTACGGAGTCGATCACGGAACTCATCTACATCATCATCAGCAGCCGAAACGTCCACTGTTGTAAAAAGGCCCTCTCTCCCTTAAAGGGGAGGGGTTGCCATAATCCCCACGCCTGGCAGGCGGTTGGGGATCGCAGATAGGTGGTAGGTAATCCAATAAAAAGACGCTGCTGCTCGTCTTCTTGTTTTTCCTTAGTCGCCTTTTACGGACACCCAACGGGAGGAGATGGATGGGTGCTATTATTCTTATCATGGAAAATTGTCACAATAAAAATAATTTATGATTTTTGGTCTGCACGACTTGGGTCAACGTTGGGTATCTGGTCTTGAGTAAGGTTGGAAGCTAGCAAGCTTCCAAGATTCGGGTACTTGAGCCGCTCTTAAAGATAATATACGCATTAGAATAGGAAACATTACAGTTACACGCTTCTTTAATAATACCGCTAGCATCTCATCAGGGCCACTGGCATGTATTGCAGCATCTTAAGTCACTCTCTTTGTCATACTCGAACATCGCAATCAATCATCAATTTGCTTTTAGTTCATTTTTCATTAATCATAAAGCTCAACTATCAGATGGATGTTTATTGGTTAGAGAATTTGGAACTAATTTAGGAAATATATTAAAAAGGTTCCTTTATTTAAAAAAAACTATATTTTGAAGGCTCTGTTAAACGCTTTCGTTTTGACGTGCAGAACAGAAACCTTAGAACTTTGTGCATAGTTTCATTTCAAGTACGATTACAGTAGTCACGGCAAGACGCTGCGCAGTAGCTCTTTTTATGTTTATGTATTCAGAACTCACAACTGTACTTACGCAATGGTTCGTCAACCCTAACTTCAGACTTCAGACACAAAAATCCGCTGTGACTGTAAGTTAAAAGTAGTACGAATATATATGGATTCCGAATGGCAGGCACAATGTATTCAGCTGGGACGAAGTGCGTTCCGGTTGTAACCGGACCTAATAACCACCAACAATAGAATAGAAGTATGTATAAGTCTCACTGGTCAGGCATTGGCCATTCTATAATAGACGGACTGAACCTCTTGATATGAAGTTTGGAATATGAAATGCAATAATCCGTATCCTGATGCAACATGTCAACTACGTTACCACTGTAAGTGGTTGCGTTGTCAGATTGTAATTAGGTGGCACGCTAAGGTATACATCAAAATATAAAACAGTGGGTTACCGTTATTAAACTGCATCATTTCATTCTATAACGGAATAGGCAAAATTAACAAAACTCCATTCGACACATCTGCATATTTTTAGTCTATGATTTTTCAAATGTAATTTTCATATTTGCTGGTAGCGCCCTCTACGATGACAACTCTCGGCCGGAGCGGCCAGATTCTCAAGGTCATTGGCGCATGTTACCCCCTTAAAGTCAATCGAACCATATAATATAAAGTATCATACAAAAGAAAACACCCCATTTAACCCCTTTAGGAGTCGAATTCACAAAATCCTTTCTTAGTGGATGCTTACGTCGTAAGAAGAACCCACTGTCCAAATTTCAGCTTTCTAGGTCCAGCGGTTTGGCCTGTGCGTTGATGAATCAGTCAGTCAGTCAGGACAAGTAATTTTATATGTATAGATTAACAATATATTTTTTAAACGTAAACGTATAAACGTTGCTTCTTCTTCTTTACGGGGAAGGTTGAAAAAACAAAATTGTCAATGCGAATTACACGCCTCTATCAAGAAAGTCAACTTCAAACAAAATTTTGCTTAATTATGTTGCAGACAAATGTATAGAGGTGAAAGATCAATATGTATAGGTACGATCAAGAAATCTTGCTTCAGATACATGTTGAATGCACGAACACGCCAACATCGCTCGAGCGAAAAATGCCGGAAATCTTGAAAGCTTCCGATTGCTCTACGAAAGCCTTGAATATGCCTCCAATCTAGCTGAGTGCTCCGGCGAACTCATATTGCCTCCCAATGACTGGCTCTTTTCTATATAATTTTGAATGCGAATTTCTCCTTGGATATTCAAGCCAATTTTAAAGAGAAAAGGAGGTAGACGGGCACCTTATTGACTTACATACGTCACACCGAATAGGTATCTTTTTATAGATGGGAGAATTTGAATCGTGTAGGTAACTGATATTCAAACTTTTTTTTTTCAGAATTTCATTAATTACAATTATGGGTTCAAATAGATAAGAGATCGATGAAGATGGTGATTTGTGTGTGATTTGATGGATTAAAAATATATAAAAATTAATAATGACTTTATTAGAAGAAATTAAAGAGACATTCTTGACTAGAACTCTTTTTGATCTACATAAATATACGTAGAAACACATATATAATATATGAGTATATTATATAGTATTATAAGTATACATATTGTTATATATTTATATTGATATAGTGTGTATCATTTAGATAGTTACATTTATTATTCTATCTTATTTCAACCTTTTTAAATTAAAGTCTTTTTTTTCGCTTTCTTTCTTATTTAAATTATAATATTGTTTTTGCTAGTACACTTGGTTTTGCCCGCATTCATTCTGTCACGCTCACTTTCGGTTTGCTGGAAGAGAACTCACGTGTTGAGTTAAGCTCGCCCATTATGTTACTTTTTTATGTTAATATTTCTATTGTATATTTTTTTTTTGTGTACATAATAAAGAATAATAATAATAATAGAAAGTAAAAATATGATACACTTCTTCGTAAAAATATGCTAAACATATGTTTAACCACTGATAGATAAGTTTTTTTAAAGTGAAAAGTGTTTCACATTCGATACACAAAATGTTACTAATTAAACTATACATAAGTCAGTATTTAACTATAGGTACCTACATTATAATCATTTATTATATAACATATTATTCAAAATATCGATCATTTTTTCTTCAACAGGGCTAAGATCCTGACACAAGTAACCATACCACAACCTAGCATTAAAATGATGTTTCCATTTCATGGACAGGCACGCTTATGCACGAATCCATGAATCACTAACAGCGGTATACGTATAGGTTTCAGTGGAGTCAGGAACAAATCTAGTTTTGCTCCGATTCAACGTTAAAAGCTACGGTTTACAGTCCAATTTCAGTGTTTTCTCATATGTGCCAGTAAAACTGTATACCTTGCAGTTTGCGATTGATAGATTACTTGATTAATTTTTATTAGCTTTTTAAAATAAAAAGTATTTTAATTTCATTATTATTTTCTCCGATTTAAGGTTCATTTTATAGTGAACAATAATTTGAGAGTACTTCTATACGGATACCTTATTTTTTGAAGTTTTGAGCTCAAAGATTATTTTAGAAAAAATAAATAAGTACCTATATTAAAAAGATTAAAAGATTATTAACCAACTTTAATTCACTATCTCAGTTATTATACTTATTAAACTTAATTCTAATCGGGAATTAACGCGATTTACCTTATATTTTGGCTTGACGTTTCGGCCGGGTTGCACCAGCCGTGGTCACAAGCAGACTGGTTCAGCGAGACGGCTCCGTGCGGGAGGCAGAAATATCTTCATCTACCCCCGTTCTTTCACTTGTAACGTTAAGCCCACTACACACTACACTCACAGTATCTGTATATTTAACCGCCGGCAAATAGCGAGGTTTTGTCATTTTGATCACTGGTTCCCAAGCATCTGATAATCTAAAGCCATCTTCCCGGTTGAAATTTTTATATTTCTTTATTTCAATCGCTTCACGAAAAATATAAGGTAAATCGCGTTAATTCCCGATTAGAATTAAGTTTGATAATGGAACGCGAAAGTCTAAAAGTATATATTGTACTTATTATTGTGTCAGCCGCTCATAGGCAGTTGCAACCACTGTTCGGTAAACGATCAGTCTGGTAACGTCAGGCAAGGGCAGTCCTTAGATGGGTGGCTGTTTAGTGGTATTTGAACTGAGCGTCTCCGTGCTTCGGACGCGTAAAAAAGTGGTGGGGGGGGGGTCGTAGCAAATATGCACACTCCCCCCGGCACACTCGCGGGGTACGCGATAACGCAAATCATACACCGTGTCTTCGCCTGCCTCGGAAGGCTTCTCCAACCTACTTGTAGTATGTAAATTGTACACCCACCGACACCTGAACCTAGACTGTTTGGACTTTTAACTATTAAGTAGAACGCTGCGAATCGCGCGAGAGGGTGCGATATGTTTGCTATTTCGTTCCACCCGGCGTGTGTGACCGGTAACCTGCGCGACCCGGGCTGCAACCGCATATCCCGTACCTTTCCAACAATTCTCTGTGTTGTATGTAACGTAGTTACCGTTTTATAGGGTGTCGAACTTCATGTGTAGCCGTTTGTACCTCCACCTTTTACTGATACATGGCGGTCACAGGTCACTACAGACCCTATTAAGTCATTTTAGCCGCTCTTCTCTTTGTTACAATATCTATGATATAAAGGCCAAAAATATCTCCGATAACATTTGAATTATTAATACCTCAGTTAAAATCGGTGGTACTAATTCAAGTACGATGTTTTTTAATGAAAGTTTTAATATATTTTTAGGTAAATTTCATTTCTAAAATAATTTTAATTAACTATAAAACGTTTATTTTCACAGAAAACTTTCACAATAACACTTTAAGATTTAACGATTCGTAAAATATTATGGATGCGAATAATTTTACATTTTATTTACGATAATACAAAGTTTAAGTACTTCGTTAGACACAGAGGTATGTATAACGATTCGTGTTGGACCTTCGTTTATTGAGGCTAGTTAGATATGCCGGCCATTATGGGTAACCGTTACATGGAATGGGCGTGCACCCTGGGACTAATACTGCAAGTAATACTGGTTTAAGTGAATTTAAATTACATTAAGGTCGATTTATAGGCGACTGTTTTGATGACAGCCTATTTCAGACAAAATATCGTTCATTTGATATCCATTCCTGCCAGACCATAAAATACATCACCATCAGCCTGAAGACGTCTACTGCTAAACATTGACTATTTTCCTCCTTAGAACGCTATAATAAACGACAATTGGCGATTTGCGTCCACCGGTTGCCTGCGATTCGCACAATGTCCTAGTCCACCTAGTGGGAGGACTGGCCTGGCAACGCTGTGTCTTCCGGTTCGTGGTCGCCACTCGAGAATCTTTCTTCCCCATCAAATAACGGTTTTTTGAGCGATGTAGCCTGACCGTTGCTACTTCAACTTGCAGATTCTGAAACCTATTTCGGTGACCTTAGTTCTTCAGCGAATCTCCTCATTTTGGATTCTGTCGCGTAAAGAAGCTCCGAACATAGCTCGTTGTGTGACTCTGAGCTTGGCTAAAAGGTCAGCAGTTAAGGACTTTAAAATACATCTCGGTCGACGGACTTTAAAATATAAAAAAATATATATATATGGTAGGTAGCCAAGTTGTACGGTTTTATGGTACGTAGTTCTGAATAAAGAGAGTTTTTGTAAAAGCTAATGGGCGCACTTGCGGTCTGTGCCTGATAAAGATGTTCAGTGCAGGCCAGCGGGTTTAAAAAGGCCACTTTTGGTGAATCATAATATGAGTAAGTTACGGTTTAATTGTTATTCTTATGGCATCATTAATACCACATATGGAGAAAGTACTGGAGTCTTAAAGAAATAATGAAAAGTAACGATTACAATATGAACACAAAAAGGAAAATATTCAACACTTGTATACTACCATGCCTTACATATGGATGCGAAACATGGTCGCTTAGCAAGGTCCACAGAAACAGACTGCAAAGCTGCCAGAGAGCTATGGAAAGAAGCTTATAGTGTATACATAAAAGAGACAAAGTAAACAGTGCAACTATTAGAGCTAGAACGAAGATAATGGACATCCTGACTACAATTGACCAACAGAAATGGCGATGGATAGGCCACATGATCCGTAGCAAATATGACAAATGGAGCAAAATAGTAACGAATTGGTACCCAAGAGACGGCAGAAGAACAAGAGGAAGGCAGAATAAGAGATGGGAGGACGAGATAAAATTGGCAGCTGGACCTTTCTGGAGAAGAGCAGCATTAGACCGATCACATTGGAAAGAGCTAGAGGAGGCCTTTGCCTGCAGGCACTCTGAGATAAGGGACACAATATAGGAGGAGAAGAAGAATAAACAACAAAAAAACCTCAGATAAAAGGCTATAATAATAATAATAATAATACGACACCACGGACCCGAGTGCTCCAGAGAGTCGGTCAGGGCCTCCACCTCGGCGTGTCTTCGTCGGCCGAGTGGAAACCCAAGGGGGTTCGCAGGACTCTCAGCTCTGGTTTGCCTTAATTGGCCGTCCAGAGAGGAGCTGTTAGAGCTATACGCTCCAGGGGTGGAAGTGTTAAAGGGCATAACGCCGCGAGTAACTTCGGAGAAAGCGCAGCACACCTCTCGACACCCCTGAGTCACTCACACCGGTGTTGCTCCCTGTCGTCATGGGACGATCATTTGGGGAGCCCATCTAGTGGGTGGCAAGCCACCACTTGCCACAAAATAATTATGAACGTAATTATGGCAAGTGACCCCGGCCTTTGCAATAACCCAGTCGCCAATCCACCAAAGCTCAACCCCATAAACCTAGAATTCTATTCACATGCTTGCAATAGTCCTTCCCACCTACCGAGGTCAACTGCTGTAATTTCATCATTGTGGCAGTTAATCCCGGGAGGTGTTCTAACCACCATTTATTTCCTAAAAAGGGCCTCTGCGTGTTGGATCCGTCCCCACGCAAGCCTCTAAAATAACCGGGTATAACCCGTGATAAATACTTACTATAATAATAATAATAATACCACATATGAGTCTGCTGATTAGTGCTTATAAATTAATAGAGTATTGTTACGACCGGGACATAAAAGTGTTAATTACTCCGTTAATTATTACTTAATTGCAATGATCGCAAAACGCAGTGTTAGTCTATTATAGGTCTACTATCGATCCGTACCGAAAAAACTAGACTTCTCAATAGAAAGTAGTTCCCTTCTTATTCGGCGAGTACTTAGGTTATGTACCTACCGCTCGCTCGCTCTTAGTTCACTGCCCCCGCCTATTGATCGTTTTCTCGAACTATTACCTCTATTGTATCGGCTCGCGAAAACGCTAGACTAAGTAGGTATTTACGAGTAACTTCTCGAATCTTCCACCCCTCTATTAATTTAGCTATATAAGCCGACGCATAGAGGCGTTCAGACAGTTTGTGTTTACAAGCGACAGCGGAATCATCATAAGGAAGCGATCAAAGAGAATTGTACCAGTAACCCTTGCGACGACTTTGGACTACTGTGAAGTACTATGTGACTCGGACTACTATGCCTTGTGTGTATACAGTGTGAGTGTACGTGGAATAAAATCTTATTTTACGTTAATCGGCATTTTAATACCCACCCGCACGTAACAGTATGATTGACCTAAAATGTGAGATTACATTACGAAAATTACAGGAATTGCGAAGAATTTGCTGGGAATGCAAAATATGAATTCCTTACAGATGTAATGCTGAATGTATCTTTTTTAGGCCCACAGTTAGAAGGTACCACACTTGTAGACTTGGCCGAAATATAGAAACGTTATATTAAAATTTTAAAAAGTAATTAAATTTATTTTATTTTCCAACATAAATTACACATACAAACTAAGCAATTACCGTTATCAGGTCTCTGTGCATTTATTCTTATAGGAGAACACAGCATGCAATGATAATTATAGAAAAGACAAGAAGAATTTCATAAAGATAGAAAACAGTGAGAGATTTACATTAATAAGAACAATCGTATACAAATTGGTTACAAAATAAAAAATAACAATAACATAATCATCATCATCATCAGCCCGAAGACGTCCGCTGCTGAACATAGGCCTCCCCCTTAAAACGCCACAATGAACGACAATTGGCTATTTGCATCCATCGGTTACCTGCGACGCGCACAATGTCGTCTGTCCACCTAGTGGGAGGCCTGCCAACGCTGCGTCTTCCGGTTCGTGGTCGCCACTCGAGAACCTTTCTTCCCCAGCGGTTATCGGTTCTTCGAGCGATGTGGCCTGCCCATTGCCACTTCAACTTGCAGATTCTGAGAGCTATATCGGTGACCTTAGTTCTTCGGCGGATCTCCACATTTCAGATTCTGTCGCGCAAAGAAACTCCGAGCATAGCTCTCCATGGCTCGTTGTGTGACTCTGAACTTTTCTAAAAGGCCAGCCGTTAGAGACCACGTCTCAGTACCATATGTCATCACTGGCAACACACACTGGTTAAAAACCTTCGTCTTCAGGCACTGCGGTATTTTGGACGAGAATATATCGCGTAGTTTCCCGAACGCTGCCCATCCGAGTTGGATTCTTCGGGCGATCTCTTTGTCGAAGTTGGACCGACCTACCTGGATAGTTTGGCCTAGGTATACGTAGTGGTCAACAACTTCGAGTGTATCGTTCCCAACAACTACCGGTACGGGTGCAACATGGACATTAGGCATGATCTTCGTCTTGTCCGTGTTCATTTTAAGACCCACCTGTTGGGAAACGCTACTGAGATCGCTGAGCATCGTATTGAGGTCCTCCAGTGACTCTGCCACAATGACTATATGATCGGCAAAACGAAGGTGAGTGATGTATTCGCCATTGATGTTGAACATAATACTTAATAGAAATTAAATATTGAGAGCGTAGTCCTTCATTGATGTTAAGATACAGCTAATAGGTAACTAATTAAAATAAATAAATATATTGATCATAATTATATCATAAGCTATTATGTCGTAAAGTATTGTTAATGTAATGAGAAGCACGAGCCATAATTTTATTAATAGCATTATTTATTAATATCTACTAGGTACCATGTTCCAGTTATTTTATTCTACTATTTTAATTATTATAAATTATTTTCAAATATTTCCAACGTTTTATGTACAATGAGTTCTTACAAAATGTTTAAATTTACCTTCTGCGTTGCTAAGAATGTCTAAGTGATCCGAGATGTCTGACAATCTGTTGTATTCCTTTGACAATCGGACAATTGGTGAATGTAAACCAAGATTGGTGCGTTCGAAGAGTGCTGAGTAAATGGCAAGGATATCGAGGAACCCGGCGAAGTACATTATAGGTGATTTTACTCAGTAAGATTAGGCAGTCGAGTCCATTATTGAGCAGTTTATAAAGAAACATTTGGTCCGCTATAGTACGACGAGTCTTGAGTGATGTCAAATTAAATTTTATTAGTACTTTAGGTGGATTATCTTTTCTCGATAGTTTGTATAATAAATGGTGTTGTATTAAGTTACAACCTAGCTTACTAGGGTCGCTCTAGACTACCAAAGACGTTTAACTGCTTAGGATTAGTCCTGAATAGTTAAATGTCTTTGGTATCAAAGTTATTTGTTTATTCTGTGGTAAAACTATAATCACTTAATATTGTTACGGTCGTTAAATTTTCAAATTTGTTTAATTTAAAATGACTGCGTTTATGAACAATACAAATATTTCTTACTAGCTGACCCGCGCAGCTCCGCCAGCGCTTAATATTATTTTTCTTAACTGTTTTCATGGATTTTCCAGATATTTATATTTTAAACCCTCTGGCCTAAAATTTTAACGGCCAAAAAGAGTTCCAGAAGAACAGTTTGCTAATTATTTTGTATATGGCATAAGGTAGCGTTAGTTATGCAATGTACATTCTATACATTCTATTCTATTCAATGTCAAGCAAGGCCAATCCATGGATAGCCGTCGACATCCGGATTTCTTTGTACGTTTGAACTAAGCTTCCCTGTGCTTCGGAGCGCGCGAAAAAAGACGGTTCCGTATGTTGTAGACAGTAGTCGTTACCTTCGGAGTCGCCCTAGGACGTCCATTGAGTACGGCGGTGACTCAGAGTAGGACGCCGGCGGGATTGCGACCCCGTTCCCGTGAGCACCGTGTCTGGTTCCCGGGAGGCTATAATGTGTCCCCCGGCGGCGGGCTCAAAGGCAAGGCACTGAGGGGCAGGGGGCTCATGGCGCAGTTCACATTGGAAAGCCCGGGGGTCCCCTCTCATGTGCCGATGCGACAGATGCGGGTGTTTTAGTGGGTAAGTTTCCCTCATATCTCGGTCGAGCCCCACAGCTCCCGGGGACCTAATGGATGTATGGGGTAATGGATTCTTTAGCAATTCAAGCAATTCTGATTTTAAGAGATTCTGGAAAATCACTAATAAATTGAATCCTAGACGTAGTACTCCTGTGAGTGTCGACGGGATCTCCGACCCCAGAGCTATTGCTGAAGCGTTTCAGGCTCAATTTGCTGTTCGGCCAACGCTGTTAGAAACGCAAGGACAGCGTTTCGATACGTGTCCTTTGGATGTAATTGTTCCAACAGTTTTCCTTGAAAAATACATTAGACAAATAATAGAAAGCATGACGAGAGGCAAATCACCAGGACACGATGGGCTCAGCATTGAACATCTACAGCATGCTGGGCCTCATTTGCCACGTGTACTCACTTTATTTTTTAACCTGTGTCTTTGTCACTCCTATCTGCCTCCTGATCTGATACAAGCAGTGGTGGTACCAGTAGTTAAAAATAAAACTGGTGATGTATCAGATATTTCTAATTACAGATCAATATCTCTAGCTACTATCATAGCTAAAATACTTGACAGCGTGCTTAATTCACATTTGAATAGGCACGTAAAATTAAATGATGCTTAGTTTGGTTTCCGCCCGGGGCTGTCGACGGATACCGCTATTCTTAGTTTAAAACACGCTGTCAGGTATTATACAGACAGACAGACTCCAGTGTACGCGTGCTTCTTAGATTTGTCTAAGGCCTTTGATCTTGTTTCGCACAACATACTTAGGAATTGAAACAGACATCGCTGCCATCAGAGCTCGTCTCTCTCCTAAGATGTTGGTATGTAGGCCAGAAGAGCATAGTAAGATGGGCTGGGCAGCTTTCAGAGTCATGTAGGCCGGAGTGTGGGGTCTGGCAAGGAGGACTTACTTCACCTTTACTCTTCAACCTGTACGTGAATAAGCAGATCGAGCGTCTTGGTAGTACACATGTCCGCTGCTTTATTGACGGAGTGTGTTATAATAACTTGAACTACGCGGACGACATGGTACTGCTTGCCCCTTCGGTTAGCTCATTACGTAAGTTGGTCAGTGTATGTGAATCATACGCTGCTACTCATGGATACAACAATTGTAAAAAGTCAGAGTACATGGTGTTTGCAGCTGGCACCAAATGTCCCCTAACAGTTCCTCCTATTCTTTTAAATGGTGTCCCGATTAACAGGGTGTACAAATTTAAGTATTTAGGGCATTTGGTTACAGTGGATCTCAAAGATGACTTAGATATGGAAAGAGAACGCAGAGCATTGTCGGTGCGAGCGAATATGTTGGCCCGTAGGTTCTCCCGTTGTACAACAGAAGTCAAGAATTTACTGTTTAAAGTATATTGTACATCGTTGTACGGGGGAGCCCTATGGTTTAAGTACACCCAAAAGGCCTACAATGCTCTGCGGATTCAATACAATAATTCATTTAGGGCGTTGTTGCAGTTACCACGTTTTTGTAGCGCTTCAGCGATGTTTGCAGAAGCAGGCACTGATGGTTTTGACGCAATATGGCGTAAAAGAGTCGCATCTCTGCTAAACAGGTTGCGCGGCAGCTCCAACAGTATCCTGCGAGCGATAGCGGCGCGAGCCGACAGCCCACATGTCTGGGCAATGGTCTATCGGACCAAATCACTGTTAGTTATTAAGTATTAACATAGAATAAGTTAAATTGTTACTAACATATCGGACCAAATTGTTGTCCTTAAATAAAGTTTAATTATCTTATTATATAAAAGAGTAGACAAAAACCCACTCATCACGAAATCTCAGAAACTACAAGTGCTAGGAGTCTCAAACTTTGCATGGGGGTTCCTTTTAAGACGTAGGTGCTCACTAAGACTGGATTTTGGGAAATTCAACCTCTAAGGGGGTCAAACAGGGGGGCAAAGTTTGTATGGGAGAACGCGATTCCTTGGTTCTATTGACTTGAAATTTTGCACAGACATTCGTTAAGAAAATTAATTGAATTAGTATTTCATATTTTTTATAATTTATCCCTTTACAGGGTAAAAAAGAAGTATTATTACTCAACCGACGGCAGTACAAATATATTACAACAATAAGATACGATAATTTGAAAGATTAAATAAAAGTTCCTTGGCCAAGTGGTTACGGAAGCGTCCTCTAAGTACGGAATGTCCGGGTTCGCTACCCCTGCTCGGTTTTTTTTTTTTGTATTATTAAACTTTGTTTTTGATTTTTTTATTTATATTAAGATTCGATGTTTTAAATATTTAACTCATATTGACTCCGGCACTTTTTATCTCTAATATATTTTTTATATTTAATGATTTTTTTAAATTTAAAATCATGCATACGTAGTTAACTTCTCTCTAATGTTATGATTTAGTTATTAGTGGAAAATTGATTTTTTATGTACTATTGGATCTTATATTTAGTAAAAAGTGGTATCATTTGTTTGTTTCCCAAATATAACAAAATAAAAATAAAATAATGATAATATATTTTCGAAATGTCTGTTTGGGTAGGAATACAATATGCATGCACCTATTGTACGTATGATATAAAAAAAGCCAAAACTTTATTGGAATTATTGTCTGTCTGTCAGTCAGGGTTTTTTCTATAGGTTGGCTGGTGTTGGGGACCAACGATGTCAAAGTATATTTACATAGTGTGAAACAAAGCCGCTATCCGAGTCTGTCTATATCCGATAGCACCTCCTAAACCACGCAGCGATTTTCACCATCGGTTAGCTAATTTTTCATTGAAGGTTTTAAGTTTTATCTAAGTAAATAAACTTACATAGCTTACATTGACTAAACCTAACCGCCCAAACCCACAACCCACCGGAGAACCCCCTCTCATGTGCCGATGTGACAGCCACGAGAGTTTTAGTGGGTAAGAATCCCCCACAGGATCCCAGGGACATATTAAACGTACCCCCCACCACCCCTTTAACTGTGACAACGGTGACAGATTCCCGGGGGGCTATAATGCGCCCCTGGCAGCGGCTTCAAAGGCCCCTTGCCTTGCACTGAGGGGTACCCGGTGCAGCCCCATATTTTTTGCGGACAGCCGTTTAGAGGGTAAGAATCCTACACACCGCGGTCAACCGCCCGCAGGATCCTGGAAGCCTATTGGAGGTCTACCCGTGGTCCCCGAAACTTTGAGCATGGTGACAGGTTTTTTTTTATTGTGCCCCCCGGTGGCGGGGTCAAAGGCAAGCCATTGAGGGGATCTTTTTTTTAATTTATCCCTTAACAGGGTTAAAAAGCAGTATTATTACTCAACCGATGGCGGTACAAATATTCTCACACTCACACTCAGATTTGCTTAGTACGTAAATTAGGTACTGTACACGGATAACTTTAATACATAAGGTAAAATATCACGCATTAGGGACTGAGCAGACATATAACAAGAATATGATCAAGTAATTTGAATAATAGAAGAAGAATAGCCGTGGTCTGGAGGTTACGGAAGCGTCTTTTAAACACAGCAGGGACTGGGTTCAAATCTCTGTTTTTTTTTGTGTACTTTTAAACTTTTTATTTTTGATCACTTTACAATTTTTTTTTAATTTTTCACTGAAGGTTTAATATTAATTGAATTTATTTAGAAGTTGTATCTATACCGAGGTCTCATTGAAAAAATACTGAAATGTACAGAGTCCACTTCGAAAAAATACTGATCAAGAGCGAGCTGGATTTGCGCACCGAGGGTTAGTTTCCTATTCATCTAACACCTCAGGTAGCAAAAAGACTAAACCGCACAACTAAGTTTGTTTATCAAAGATTTTAAACCATTTCTAAAAAAAATATATGCACAAGTAGCGCATTCTCAAACATGTTTTATTTTGCAAAACAAAAAACATCAACACTTACTATTACACCAGTAATCTTTTCAGAATTTATGTCAATAATAAAAAAAAGGCCCAACCAATATTTTTTTAGTGTTCCCAAGGTTTGTGTTCATACACACTATATACGGATCTAACTATCCCCTCCCACATCCCCTCATACAACTAAAAACTTAAAGTCCAGACTCTGTTAAGCATTGTGTACTTAAATAACAATACAACACAGCAGCCTGTAATGTTTTGTCTCTAATTTATTGAACCACGCTCATAAGTGTAATATAGAATATGTTTGGCCAAGTCCCTGAACAATTTTCGCGAGGACAACTGCTTACAATGTTAGCATATTTTTTTCCCCAGTAAAAATACTGACTTCCAGCAAAATACCGATAAAGATCTTCAAAAACGACGTTAAAAAAGAGTGAAAAAGTATTAAAATACTGAATCTGGTCACATTGTATCATTCCATATAATATAAGGTAAATCTGGGATATAATATGCTTGCCCCCCGGCGGCGGACTCAGAGGCCAGGCACTCAGGTTTCCCTCTCATGTGCCGATGTGACAGCCACGAGAGTTTTAGTGGGTAAGAATCCCAAATACCCAGTTTGACTTCCCCACGGGATCCCGGGGACATATTGGATGTTTCCCCCGCTACTCCCTTAACTGTGACAACGGTGACAGATTCCCGGAGGGCTATAATGCGCCCCCGGCAGCGGCTTCAAAGGCCCTTGCCTTGCACTGAGGGATACACGGTGCATACTCTTTTGTGTGGACAGCCGTGGGGGAGACATACTATATACATACCTACAGTTCCTACTCCTCCTACATAACCCGGTTGACCGCCAACAGGGTCCCAGGGACCTATTGAAGGCTTCCCCCCTGTAACAGTGAGCACGGTGACAAGTTCCCAGGTGGCTTTATTGTGCTCCCCGGTGGCGGGGTCAAAGGCAAGCCACTGTATCATGATGCAGATCCCACCGGATAGCCCAAGAAGGGGTTCTTATGTGCTGATTGATCTGCCGTTGGGGGTTTAGTGTATAAGAATCCTACATACCCGGTTGACCACCAACAGGGTCCCGTAAATCCCATTAAAGGCTTCCCCGTGCCCCTGTAACCGTGAGCACCATGACAGGTTCTCAGGGAGCTATAATGTGCCTTTCCGGCGGCGGGTTCAAAGTCAAGGCACTGTGTGTTGTCAGCTGGTGCAGATCCCGACAGATAGCCCAGGTCCGCCCTCTAATGTGCCGACGTAATAGCCGCGGGGGTTTTAGTGGGTAAGAATTCCCCGACTGACCCCCGTTTACGTCTTAACGATAAAACCGAACAAGGAAGCCCGTATTGCTTCCATAAATTGGTTTTAAAGAAATTGTGTCATTTTCCTGTTCTTAATCCACCCAAATTGTGCACCGGTACACGTCTGCAGTTTATAATAAAATTATAAATACAATTAACAAATCGCAAGCTCAGAGATTCAACGTTGCAGGCTTAAACCTAAGCGTTGAGTACTTTGCCCATGGACAAGCAGCTATACGTAGCCCTTTCACGCGTCACTTCTATACATAATTTGTTCATATTGCGTTACGAAAAGTCAGCTATTACAAACATTATTTAACAAGAAATTCTATAATCAAACGCAGTAACTTTAAATTATTCACTTCTTTTTTTCTCAATTACACCCGTGCGAAGCCGGGGCGGGTCGCTAGTTATTATTATAAAGGTATCAATAACATCTGTAATACTTCAGGTAATCAGGATGGTCACAATAATCAACACATATGCATTTGACGGTCAATATATATTATATATATTTTATAAACAATCGTGCAGAGTTTCCACTTACAACTGTTCTCAACGACGGTGACAGAATGACTCACTCGAACGTTGTGACACTTCTGTTTATATAGACAAACAGATAAGCTAATCAAGAGTCATACTTATACAATAACTATTACATATTTATCAATAATTAATACTATTTAGACTGGATATTGAATAAGAAGAATTATCAATTAATAATACCTTTAAACATAAACTAGTTTAAATATTACTCATAATGTGTATTTTGTTACGCCGGAAGCTCTCAAGCGGACGGCGACATAATAACATTTTATTTAGTAGGTTAGTAGGTAGTTAGTAGGTAGTTTAACACAAATCAAAATAATGCAAAGCTACAGAACAAATAAGATCACAAATATAATCGATATATAATTATGTAAGTGCACTACAAAGTTGGGCTGGTGTAAACAGATACCGGAAGTCTGTAACACATCATCTGAATGAAGACGGAACTTTTATCAACATTTAAAATATAAAAAAGTACTTGTAGTGACATAACTCTAATAGTTAGACATATGGTATGGCGGACTTTTTTGTAGATATTGATATATGTTCTATAATATTGTAGAACATTTTTTTGTTTTATCATCAATAGTTTCCGCAGCGCATGCAATGACAGACATTTTATGACTGAGTTTTTCACACCTTGGGTTACATTATTTTAATTTTAGTAGGGATCCCTATTTTTTTTTAAATCTGAAATGACCATGTTACTCAGTGAAGATGTAGCTTTCTAATGGTGAAAGAATTTTGGAAATCAGTTCAGTAGTTTTCGAGCCTATTCATTACAAACAAACAAACAAATCTTTCCTCTTTATAATATTATATTATGTAGATGTAGATAAATAAAACATGATGTGTGCAATGGATGTACTTGTATAAAATGTTTAGTTCGCGTGACTTTTTTAATCAGTATCTACATTTAATTACGCACGTCGGCCATTGTGTCGCAAATAGTCGCGGTGTGCTGAACAACGCAATCAATCATTTTATGGGCGGTCCATTTTTCGATGTAAATCATTATCCGTTTAATTATTTTAAGGTTAATTTATGAATGCCGGTATCCATAATTTATTATAGTGAAATGCTTATGTACAATAATTTAATAATACACACGGTACGGTAGAGACGGGCAACCGTAGTGGCACAATGAGAAACCGCTTGCTTTGCAAAACGGAAGTCGCGAGATCGAATCCCGCAGCGAGGAACAACTTTTTGTATTTGTCAGTTACTAATGGTGGCTAGTCACCTAATAACCTGGAAAGTAAGATGATACATGCGTTGGATGGACATGTAAAAAGCTCTCCGTGTCTACGCAAGTACTTGTACATTTTAATATCTCCCGCGTAGATGACTGATCTTGTGAAAGATTGGCTGCTTTGGTCGTATGAGCCAGGAGGACATTATTTATTTGAGTACTATAATTTGAGTACTAATATAAAAAAAAATCTAGATATTAAAATCAGCCCTTTGAGTTTACGCATTTGTCTACTGACTTATTACCACTGGTAACAAGTTTTGTGGATAAAATTTAGCTTGCTACGGCCGATCTACTCCTAAGTACTTAAATGTACAGCCAATAATTAATGCAATCCATTTGGTTGTAGTCGCAATAGCAGACGACAGGCATTTTTGTTATTGTTTTAACCTTACCTACTTAACCTTTTCTAAATTATTTTCTTTACTTTTACCTAAATAGAAGACAGAGAAAGTCAACCCTTTTTATGCGATGAATATATTTAAAAGATTATTATTCTACCCAGCTCTAAAGGTCTATGGTCACTGCCGTTTTGGTTTTAATATTTCAGGATTTATAGTCCCGGAGGCGACATTCATTTTGACACCGCTTTACATTTGAGGTCACAAAAAAGTATACACTCTTGATAAATATTTCTTTTTATTCAACATAAAGACACGTCAAGCAAGATGTTAGTCAAAAGGTAAGCAACACGCCTGCCTATAGAGAGCTATATCACACTTGACACACGACACATAAGATATTAAGTCTCTTGTGTCCGGTAATTTTACCACCTAGTGCATCGCAACACAGAAATTTTGCGCACTGCTGTCTGGTGGCAGAATATTTGCACAAGGAACCTATCACCTACCTGGACAGTTCCTTGCACCAGTAACCTATCACCTAATAAAGTTACATTTAATTAGTCAATATTATTTTTTTATTTGGATATTGATCATCTTACTTTTTTGGATAGTAAATTAATCAACCGGTGTACTGCCCTAAAAAGAAAAATTCTACTGCAGCAAAAAAAAACAACTACGCAAAGCTATTATACGATAAAGGATAGAAAAGTGGCTTTACTCAGTACGCTACGAAGGTTCAGTACGGTTTTTTTTATAAGTACCTGTGAATTTTACAAACTTTAAATAATAAACTATTTAAAAAAAATAAAAACCGGTTTCAAAGTAAATTATCTAAAAAGCATAAAATAACGAAAATATATTGAAGTCGGTGCTAGCACATCATGTTAACTAACACTATCACCAGCTGACACCGACTTCAATATATTTTCGTTATTTTATGCTTTTTAGATAATTTACTTTGAATTGGTTTTTTTTTTTAATAGTTTAAATAACACTTTTTATAGAGTGTCCAACCGTTTATTTTCTTTTTGACAGCACCAATAGAACGTAACTGCGTCATGTTACGCAAAAGTTCACTTTTAAAAGTTCACTTAAAGTGAACTTTTAAAAGTGAACTTCACTTTAAGTGAACTTTATAAGTGAACTTTTTGTTTTTTTGATCCACAGGTTGCATGCGATGCGCACAATGTCGTCGGTCCACCTGGTGTGATTCTATAATTACCTACATATTATTGATGTGACCATGTTATTTTGTCCTCTAGTGTACACAAAAGTATACGAAGTAGTTACCTGCTCTGTTACCCAAGTAGCATCCCTTAGAGGGTGATACAACATTTTCGGGAGTATATTAAATATGACCCCTAACTGACCTGCGGCTTTGTGCGAGAAGATTCCCCTCATGAGCCATCCTTATTTACACAGGAACGTGTATTTACTTATTCTGTTAGAACTAAGAATACACTACCTAACATTTCTGATGGTGATATAAGTACTCGTACATAGAATAGTTTACCTTACTTAATTAGGTATAAAAATGTTTCAAGATTTAATGAACTATGTATTTTATTTACGCGAATACTACACATTGAAATGAAACGAACTTTTCAACACATTTGCTCGTAAAGTGAGCCTTATTACTACATCGCTTTTAGGGCCATAATAAACCTAGCTATAAGACACGCGTGCGTTATGATGACATTACGCACTAGTGCGTAATAGAATTAACCCTACAAAGTTAAATTAGTACCTTACTGCAAGTTGTATTCGAGTAAACAGAGCATTCATAATTTAACCAGGTAATACATTTTTTATTTAATCATTGTAGAGGGTTTGTGCCGCTAGAAATCCATACACATTTTTGGAATAAATGAATGTGTTCGTCCTTATGTAAGTCAAACAAACATTTAGTATTATCTCATTATTCATAATTAACAATAATTTGTTAAAAGTCAAAAATAATTTATTTCAAATAGGCTTAAAGTTAGCACATTTGAAAGGTAATGTTTTTTTTTAAAAAAAGCTACCACCGGATCACAACGTGGCCTCCACTGAGAAGATCCGGCAAGAAACTCAGCGGGCTTGTCATTTTGTCACTTTTTTTTTAAAACAGTGTGTCATGTTACAATTAGATCAGAGCGATAGTGTGTCTTGCCGTTCAAATGATCAAATAGGAGAGAAAATAAAATAATTCATCAAAATCGGTTCAGTAGTTTAAGAGATATACGCTTGTTATGTTTTTACTAAGTTACTGTAACGTAGACGTTCGAGTTGCGTGATAGTGCTGGTACCTACTTTGCTAAAATAAAAGTCACTAAAAAGGGTTAAATAAACTATTTTTCAAAAAATAAAAAACGACTTCAAAGTAAATTATCTAAAAAGCATAAAATAACGAAAATATATTGAAGTCTGTGTCAGCTCGTGCTAGTCTTAGTTAACATGATGTGCTAGCACCGACTTCAATATATTTTCGTATTTTATGCTTTTTAGATAATTTACTTTGAAGTCGGTTTTTATTTTTTGAAAAATAGTTTATCATATTTTGTTTTTATCGTATAAGTCGCTGTGTGGTAAGTTATTTTGGTTTTCCTTTTAAATGTGTTGAAAAACGTCGTATGAAACTCGTGAGCTTTTCTCGTTAGGTATACACTCGGCTGAATTACGCAACCTACAGACACAGTATAAATCCATATTTATACTGTGCTACAGCCTCGTGTATAATGAGCAACATAGCTCACTTGTATTCATTATATACTATTACGGATTATATCCCAGTTGAAGAGCCTATATAAGGTAATGTTTTCTGTAAACACAAGTCACAATCTAAAAATCAAATTCAATCTGCACTTCCATAACGGTCGTTAATCCGTTTAGAAAACTTTTGCTGAAAGTTTTCTCCTTAATACAACTAAAAGCGTGTAGTGACATCTATATTAATAAAAGAGCAGGGTGTTTTCTAGGAATCACGATACAGCAAAAACCATATAACTTTCAATCTTGAAATTTGGAACCAACATTATTCAAATAGTCTAGGTGAACAATAAGAACGGATTTTTCGAAATTCCATACCTAAGTGGGTCAAATGGGCTCCCAAAGTTTGTATGGAAAAAAATTTTTGTTTCGTCACACGGACATGAAACTTTGTCAGTGTACTAAACAAAAGAAATAAAGAAATACGTGTATCACACTTTTTGATAATCGTTCCTTATAGGGATTTTAGTATGGTTTTTGAGTATGCAAGGCGGAAAAAAAATTTCATACTGCATCGCTGAAACTTTGCGAATACATTAATCAAATTATAGCAATCCAAGTGTAAATAATCATTTTTTGAAAATCAACTCCTAAAGGGGTCCAATTGGGGTTCAAAAAATGTTTCTCGCCATACAGTCATAAAACTTAGTTTATATATTGCACACAAGAATCTAAGAAACCTATTTCCGGCATTTTTCGAAAAACTACCCCTAAGGTCTTTTAATGGGGTTTCAAAGTTTGCACAAAGAAGGATTTCCATTTCATCCTATGATGCAGCTAGAGTAACGAAACTCGGTAAATAAACTCAACACAACAATTGAAGAAACTAATTTTGAGCATTTTTGTAAAATCAACCCCTAAGTGAGTCAAATGGGCTCCCAAAGTTTGTACGGAAAAAAATTTTTTTTCGGCCAAGTAACTTTGTCAGTGTACTGAGCAAAACAAATAAAGAAACCCGTGTATCACAACTTTTTGAAAATCGACCCATAAAGGGATTTTATCATGGTTTTTGAGTATGGAACGCGGAAAAAAAATTTCATATTGCATTGCTGAAACTTTGCGAATACGTTAATCAAATTATACAATCCAAGTGCAAATAATCATTTTTTGAAAATCAACTCCTAAAGGGGTCTAATTGGGGTCTAACAAATGTTTCTCGAGCTACATTCATAAGACTTAGTTTATGTTTTTCACACAAGAATCTAAGAAACCTATTTCCGGCATTTTTCGAAGTACTACCCCTAAGGTCATATAATGGGGTTCCAAAGTTTGCACAAAGAAGGATTTCCATTTCATCCTATGATGCAGATAGAGTAACGAAACTAGGTAAATAAACTCAACACAACAATTGAAAAAACTAATTTTGAGCATTTTTGTAAAATCAACCCCTAAGTGGATCAAATTGGCTCCCAAAGTGTAAACAAAAAAAAATTTTTTCGTCACATGGAAACGAAACTTCGTTACAGTACTGAGCAAAAGAAATAAAGAAATACGTGCATTACAACTTTTTGAAAATCGACCCTTAAAGGGGTTTTAACATTGTTTTTGAGTATGCAACGTGAAAAAAAACATACTAACTGCATTGATGAAACTTTGCGAATATATTTATCAAAATAAAGCAATTCATGTGTAAATAATCATGTTTTGAGAATCAACTCCGAAATGGGTCCAATTGGGGTCCAAAAAATGTTTTACGACCTACAGTCATAAGACTTAGTTTATATATTGTACACAATAATCTAAGAAACCTATTTCCGGCATTTTTCGAAAAATTACCCCTAAGGTCATTTAATGGGGTTTCAAAGTTTGCACAAAGAAGGATTTCCATTTCATCCTATGGTGCAGCTAACGAAACTTAGTAAATAAACTCAACACAACAATTGAAAAAAACTAATTTTGAGCAGTTTGTTAACCCCTAAGTGGGTCAAATGGGCTCCCAAAGAAGGCATGGAAATTTTTTTTTTTCATCACACGGTTATGAAGTTCTGTAAATCTGTAAATATACTAAGCCGAAGAAATTAAGAACCACGTGTATCACAACTTTTTCAAATTCGTATCCCGTAAAGGGGTGTTAGCATGATTTTTGAGTATGAAACGCGGAAAAAAAATATCATGCATTGATGAAACTTTGCGAATACATTTATCAAACTAAAGCAATTATTGTATAAATAATCATTATCTGAAAATCAATCAATTCTTTAAGGGATCCAATTAGGGTTCAAAAATATTTTTCGACCTACAGTCATGACTTAATTTATGTATTGCACACAAGAATCTAAGAAAGCTATTTCCGGCATTTTGCAAATAATAACCCCTATGGTCATTTAATGGGGTTGTAAAGTTTACACGTAAAATGATTTCCATTTAATGCTATAATACAGCTAGAGTAACGAAACTCGGTACATAAACTCAATAAAAATATTGAATAAACTAATTTTCAGCATTTTTCGATTTCAACCCCTAAGTGGGTCTAATGGGGTCTCAAAGTTTGTATGGAAAACAATTTTTTTTTCACCACACATACACGAATATTTGTCAACATACTAAACAAAAGAAATGAAGAACCCCTTATTAAAACTTTTTGAAAATCGACCCTAAAGGGGTTTTAATATGGTTTTTAAGTTTGAACCGCGGAAAAATATTATGCATTGATGAAACTTTGCGAATACATTAATCAAACTAAAGCAATCCATGTGTAAATAGTTTTTGAAAATCAACTCCTAAATGGATCCAATTGGGGTCCAAAAATGTTCTTCGACCTGCATCATAACACTTAATTTGTGTATTGCACACAAGAATCTAAGAAACCCATTTCTGGCATTTTGCGAAAAATAATCACTAAGGTCAGGTCATATAATGGGGTTGAAAAACACGTAGAACGATTTTCATTAAATGTTATATTGCAGCTAGAGTAACGAAACTCGGTACATACGTACAACATACATACATATAAACATAAACAAAACAATTTAACATACTGATTTTCAGCATTTTTCGAAAATCCACCCCTAGGTTGGCCAAAAGTTACTATGGAAAGAAATATTCATCGTATGGACACGAAAATTTATCAGTGCGCTGATAAAAAACACATGTATCACTTTTTTTTTAAATCAACCCTTGAAGGGGTTGATGAAACGATTTCATTTCAAAAAAATATTACCTACTTACGAAAAAGCAGTTCCTGAAAAAACAAAAATGGCGACTCAGAAAAACCTGTAGGAATGCCTAAAACATGATGTTTTTTTAATTATCTCTGGCAAATATTTACCTATTTCAATGATTCTTTTTTATTCGAAAGAAGGAACCGGATAAGAACTTCCCGGAGATTCATAATTGATTTAGAAGAATTTATCCGGTAAAAAAAAATACATACAGACGAATTGAGAAACTCCTCCTTCTTTGAAGTCAGTTAAAAAACCATGAATCTGATATACTCCATTACATTACTCTGACAAATATGAACCGATTTGATGATTCTTTTTTTATTGAAGAGAGTAAACTACTGTAATGATTTCATGCAAATTTCATTAGGACCGGATAAATTGTTCCTGAAGAATATATACACAGTAGGTACGTCAACTCCAACTTCAATTATTAGCTTTTTAGTGTTGTTGAAGTCGGTTTTTTTTTGTTGTGTTGTGTGCAAAGTTTTATTCGAAAATCGACCCGTGGGACAAATGAGGTATCAAAGTTTGTATGTAAAAAATATTTTTACAGACACGAAACTTTGTCAGTGTACTCATAAAAATATTGAGAAACACGTCTAACACATTTGTTTTGAAAATCAACCCTTAACGGGGCTTAAGCACGGTTTTTGAGTATCAAACGCGAAAAAAAAATTCATGCTGCACTGATGACACTTTGCGGATAAATTCGTAATATTGAAGTAATCCATGTCTTTTTTTTTAAATTAATCCCTAATAGCGTTCAATTCAGTTCCAAAAAAATATTTCATTCCTACAGCCATACGACATATTTTATGTATTGCATACAAGATTCTAAGAAACCGTTTCCGACATTTTTCGAAAAATCCCTACAGTTTGCGTGAAGAAAGATCTCCATTTAATGCAACTATGGTAGGTATGGTAACGAAAATCAGTAAACGAACTAAACAAAACTATAGAATAAACTAACTTCCAGCATTTTTCGAAAATCAACCGCTAAGGGCTATGGTTTCCACTTAACAACCTCAAAAGTTTTTTAATGAAATTGCAAAATAGTTACTGTATCTTTTTAACTAAAGAAGTAAATATTTAAGAAATGGGAGCTATGATAGCTTACACAAAAATACAGGCTACATACTCGGTACCGATTAGATCAGGGTTAATAAAAGTGTGAACAATATTGAAATCGATCGTCCGAAGATCGGACCAACAATAATAACTAAGAAGACCTGAGGGTACACCGGCATAATTGTGACATAAGGACGTTCAACATCTCAGTCCTCCCGTGACCATTGGTGCTGCAAAGCATTCGAAACGTCGGGATAGTAATAGCTAACATAAAATTAGTTTGAATTCAATGTGTAGCATTCGCGTAAATAAAAGACAACATTAGTGTAAACAATATTTTAAAAAACCTCGATCCATAATTCAAAACGCGTTTGAGTAACAAAGTGAACGCGAGCGAAGCCGCGGGCTACAGCTAGTAATAATATATAATATCTTGGGACAATTCCACACACGGTCATCCGATCCCAAACTAGGCAGAGCCTGTACTATGGAAACCAGACAACTGATACTAATACTTATATACTTTTTTTTTGTAAATACATACTTAAATAGATAAACAACACCCAGACACTTGGAGGGAATCGAACCCACGACCCATCGGTTAGCAGGCAGGGTGTCTGACCACTAGACCAACGAGCCCGTCTTGACGTCGCCCGACATAGAAAAGCTAATTGAAGGCGCCACGGGCACCGGCGAGCCGTGCTGAGCCAGATTACATGCAGTAAGCCGCTTAGAGCGGTCAAACACCGTGTTTTAAGCTTGCGTCCATCCTATTCACCAAATATTCAAGTAGGTATGAAGGAAAATTGTAAAAACCTACGACACATGAACACAAACAACTAATAAACCAAACACGATCAAATATTACAAAATCTATACTTATAATAAAACTGTAACAGGTCCAATTCTGTACATTGAAGTTATTTTGAAAATTATTTTTGGAGGGCATTCTATAACCGATACTGAGGCCGAACATGTATTTTTTTTTTAATTTTTGTCCGTCTGTCTGTCTGTCTGTATCACGGCTGAGCATCACGCCGAAACTTCTGAATGGATTCAAATGAAACTTGCCATGATTTGAGATCTTACTACGAGGGAGGACATAGGATACTTTTTATCCCGTAATCTAGCACGGTTCTTTCGGGAGAGGGGATTAAAGTCAAAATGGGTACTTGGTTATACGCTTGGTCAGATTTTATCAATTTTTCTTTATAATATAATAAATATTAGTAAGGGAACACTCATAGAGAGTTGTTATCAAGGTTTTGTAATCGATCGGGTTAAGCAACGTTAGGTAAGGTCATTAAATAGATGGGTGACCGTTTAACGCCATTTGAACTAAACGGGTCCGTGCTTCGGAGAGCAAGTAAAAAGTAGGTCCCAGTTTTTAACCGACTATAAAAAAGGAGGTTATGTATTCGATGCTAATGTCTGTTATTAAAAGTTTAGTTAACGTAAAAATAGCGCAGACGGAGCTGCGTGGGTCAGCTAGTCTATACTATAATAAAACTCAAAGAGCACTTTTTGTGTACATTGAATATTTTTCCAAAATTTCTATGTACTATACTATCGACATAGAGGCCAAAACAATTTTTTTTGGAATTATTGTCTGTCTGTCTGTTTGTCTGTCTGTCTGTCTGTCTGTCTGTCTGTCTGTCTGTCTGTCTGTCTGTCGTTCTGTTCGTCCAGGTATCATTTGAAAACCCGTGGATGGATTTTGATAGGACTTTCACTGATGTGTTGTGTAGAAGTCAAGGTATAAGTTGGTATATAAAACATCACGCTATGTTTCATAGGGGCTAAGCAGTGAAACATTATTTGCACATATTACCACGTAATTTCCTTTGTATGTGATTAGGGTAATTATAGACTGCTCAGTTAATCATTAAGATATGTATTATTACGCTATATACAATAGGGACTGAGCAGACATTTAGTTTGCATAAGATATGGCATTGGCGAAGGGTCAATTTTTGTAAGGGGTAAGCCGGTTCGGTACACCCAGGACATTTTCATTAGATTTCTGTATTGTTTCTAAGTACTTTGCTGATAGCAATATGACATTATATCTTTGAAAAGTTAAAATCTGTAAATCCCGAGCGAGTCCAAACTAGATTATGTATGTATTACAGTCGCAACAATAAAAGATGCGGAAAACTTAGAACTTTCATTATGGAATATCATTAGACAGTAATTTACGATGTTAGCGTGATTTACATTATGAACAGCGCCATCTATCGGTGAAATTGAACATACAATAACTATAGAACTTTAATCTATATATTATATCAAAGAACGTCGTGTTAGTTACACTATTTATAACTCAAGAACGGCCTAACCGATTCGGCTGAAAATTGGTGGGGAGGTAGCTTAGAACCAGTAAACGGACATAGGATACTTTTTATCCCGTTAGGTTAAGGTTAGCAAAGTTAGGTAAGGTCATTAAATAGATGGGTAAACCGATTTGTATGAAAGTGTGCATATCGGGTAGGTCTGAGAATAGGTCATACAGTATATTTCATACCGCTAGGTTAAGGTTAAGCTACATAAGGCAAGGTCATTAAATATATGGGTGAACCGATATGTATGAAATTTTGTGTGCATATCGGGGAGGTCTGAGAATAGGTCATAAAGTATATTTAATGCCGCTGATACCATGATTGACGAGGATATATAGAACGAGAGGAGGGTACAAGAGAGGAGAAAGAGGGAGAGGGGATTCGAGGAGGGGGCGATGGGGTGAGGGATCGGGGGAGTTATGTGGAGTAAGGGGGGAGTGAGAAGGAGCAAGTTCGTAGAAGACAGAGGGGGAGAGGGTTCAGAGAGGGGATAACAGGGTAGGAAGAGGGGGAGTGTGACGGAAACCGAAGCGGGAGGGGGAAAGAGAGAGGAGAGAAAGAGCATATAATTAGATTTTAATTATAAGAGAGAGACATATGGAGAGAGATAAATCTAGGGAGGAGGGAGAAAGGGGAGCAAAATGTAATAAAAGCGCGGGCGGAGCTGCACGGGTCAGCTAGTATATTAATAAAAATGTATCTTAAGAACCGAGTATGCAGTGCACTTGTTTTATTTTTAACCGACTTTAAAAAGGGATTTCACTTGCTCACTGCACTTGTTTTCTTTAATTAATCATGTGCGAATCGTCTTTGTGTGATTGTTACTAGCTTTCGGTGAAGGAAAACATTGTGAGGATACCTGCATGTCTGAGAAAACATACTAGTTTTCGAATGACGTGTGAAGTCCACCAAGCCGCATTTGGCCAGCATAGTGGACTCTGCCCTAAGTCCCTTTATCTTGAGGGGAGGCCCGCGCCCAGCAGTGGGACTTAAACAGGTAATTCTCAATTCGTCGAGTATATATTTTTTTAATGTAAATGTTCACTTTTAATTTATATAATCATTTAAACCAAGTTGATTTGTTATTATTTGACAACGTTGACATTTGCGTGGAGCATAAAAATTGGGCAAATCAGAATAAATTTAATGTCCATAACATTATCATTACCATAGAGTAATTTTACAAATTTCACACTATTCACAGCATTGCATTGTATTATTAGCTGTCGGATAAGATGCATGCACGGCGCGGTGCGCGACTACTAAACGCTTGGAGACTAAACGTGTCAAAGCGGGTAATCAATAGTCTCTCGAATTCTGTTCTTAGTGATTAATATCTGTACCTATTTTCGTCCAGAACCGCTTGCGTAGATTTCTTTTTCACACGGAAGTGTCAAAATATTTTTGGGAAAAATCCAGTGCAAATTATATCAGACTATTTAATTAATCTTTAATTTTTTTTAAACAAAAATATTATTCTACATATTTTTTACTATAATGTAAGATACGCATTTCTAGACTAAATAAAGATTGAAATTGATGTTAATATTTTTACAACTAATGAAGACCTGTACACTTTATAGGGTAGGTTTAGTGGCATCTTAATTTTATTAGGCGTATGGTACAAAATGTATGCAAAATCAGATATTTTTCATAATAATAACTCGGGAGGAAATCTCATTCTAAGTACCCGGTCATGTTCTATCAAGGCTAGTCCCTGATAAAAGGGTGGAGGGATCTCATTTCCGTTGGCGCGTCCTTGTGTTGGACCGAAAGAAGGAAATGATGTTAGGTACCCGGATTATTTCGGGGAATTCACAAATGTAGCATAACGCTAACTTCATTAAAAATAAATATGCTTCTAAATAATAGTGGCTCAGCTGGTATACGAAAAAGTTGATAAAGCTTTAGTTAAATATGTATGAGGAGGTGGCAAGCCTATTGGTACTCAGTTTTGTTTAGCCAACTGGGTAATTATTTAATAATAAGTTGGTCATAAATAGGACATTGTATAATATATTTAGGAATGAAAATTATAAAGATTTTATCTTTTTTTTTTTTAAAGACTTGCTTGATCAGTCTACCTTTTTAGAGCTTTTGTGGCCCGAGGGTTGTTGCCCAGGGTTGGTTATACTGAGCCCGCATAAATTATTGTAGGTATAATTTTACTATGGGTAGTATATTATTATGTATTTATGGGGTAAAAAGGTGAAAACATTTTACCGTTCGGTTAACATGCCTTGAATATGGTTTTGCATGTAATTGTCAAGTTACAATATAAATTACACAAAATTGTGCTTTTCTTTAAAAAAAAAAACCTTCAATAGTAGAGTCGTTGCTGATCCCGAGGTCATGAGTTGATTCCGAGGTCGGAAAATTCTCCGTAATGTACTCCGTAACGTAGGACTAATAATAACGCAATAGGCAGACTCTCTATGAAGATAATGTTTATTTATGTTTAAAATGAGATCCTGATTATCATTAGGTAAAAAAAAGGTACGTTGTGATGTGGGAAATGATTTTATTTGTAACTAGCTGACCCACGCAGCTCCGCATGCGCTATTTTTACGTTAACTAAACTTTTAATAACAGACATTCGCATCGAATACATAACCTCCTTTATTATAGTCGGTTAAAAACTGGGACCCACTTTTTACTTGCAATCCGAAGCACGCACCCGTTTAGTTCAAATGGCGTTAAACGGTCACCAATATATTTAATGACCTTACCTAACGTTGCTTAACCAGATCGATTACAAAACCTTGATAACAACTCTCTATAGGTGTTCCCTTACTAATATTTATTATAATTATGAAGAAAAATTGATAAAATCGGACCAAGCGTATAATCAAGTACCTACCCATTTTGACTTTAATCCCCTCTCCCAAAAGAACCGTGCTAGATTACGGGATAAAAAGTATCCTATGTCCTACCTCGTAGTAAGATCTCAAATCATGCCAAGTTTCATTTGAATCCATTCAGTAGTTTCGGCGTGATGCGCAGCCGTGATACAGACAGACATACAGACAGACAGACAGACAGACAGACAGACAGACAGACAGACAGACAGACAGACAGACAGACAGACAGAAAGACAGACAGACAGACAGACAGACAGACAGACAGACAGACAGACAACAATTAAACAAAATACATTTTTGGCCTCAGTATTGGTTATAGAATGCCCTACAAATATAATTTTCATAATATCTTCAATGTACAGAATTGGACCTGTTACAGTTTTATTATAAGTATAGATTTATAAAAGGTGAAGTCACTGAAAATCCAATTCATCTTTTAAAAATACCGATCAAGTGCGAGTCGGTCTCGCGCACCGAGGGTTCCATACCATATTTGGACGTATTAAAGTAATTTTACTATTCATGTAACACCTCAGATAGCAAAAAAACCCAAATCGCAAAACTAAGTTTGTTTGTCGAGGGTTTTTTAGGATTACTAAAAAACTGTAACTACTTAGATAGATCATTTTATTTTTCCGGTAAATTATAGATAGACGTGTATGACCCATAATTATTTCAGATTTTTCCCTCCACAAATTTCGGAGATAAGGGGGGAACGGTATTTTTTTGTCATTTTTGATTATCAGCCAAAAACTACGTGACATAAACCAAAATAAAAATCTGTTTTGAGATGTGAATATAGTAGTCTCACTTTGAAATTTTGATAACCCATTTCGACCTCCATTATAAAAAAAGTTAAAGAAAAAATATATTTTTTTTCATTTGCGATGAGGTTGGGTAAGTAAAACTAAAAACTAAAACTTTTCCAAGTTTCAACCCGATAGCATCAGTGGTTCCGGAAATATATAGGTGTGACGGACAGACAGACAGACGAAGTCAGACCGTAAGGTTTTTTTTACCTTTTCGGTATGGAACCCTATAAATGAAAGAATTTAAAAAGATGAAGCTAATATATTAAACCGTAGCGAAGCAGTCCTCGCAGGTGCGCCATCCATTTATATTCTTCGCAAATCTCAAATTGGGCATTATAATGTCTCGTTTCACAATATGACAGAGAATTTGCACTTCATAAACGTAAAATTGGTCATTAGGCCTCCCCGTCGTCAAATAAGCGTAGCAATAAACTGTGCAATATTTATTATAACGCCTCCGCTCCGTAGTGAAAGGAGGGAATATGTTCCATAATATTCATGTTTCTCACTTTCGCGTATTATTATTTTTCTTTACATTCTTGAAGGTTACGAAAGTGTTATTTTTGGAAGGATAAAAATGTAACATAATAATGTAGGTACAGGGATTCTCTTTGCAGTCGCTGTTCGTTCGGGATGTGGGCCCTAGACAGACGTCTAGGGCCCACCTGATACCCGGATACCTGTACTTCATAGACATGAAGTACGACGGCGACTCCGAGGAGGACGGTGGCGGAGTCTCAACTACCGTACTCGTGAGCACCGTGAAAGGTTACTACCAGGGAGCTATAATACGAAGAATATCTGGTGCAGATCCTACCAGAGAACCTTTTTCCTACTCTCATGTGCGACAGCCGCGGTGGTTTAGCGGGTAAGAATCCCACATACTTGCCGCTAGGTTGCATAATGGTAAGACGCTTTTAATAGCGCTAGATCAAAAGATGAACGTACGAAAAAGGACAACTATTTTCTCAATGTAAAGAAAACACAACCTCCCCAGTATACATACACACCACTCGGCAAAATTGAAAAGTCCACAGGGAAAGAGCTTCCGTTTAGGCTGAAGGTACAATAATAATTCCAAGTTCTGTCGGTAGCTCTTTAAACGGGAATGTTGAATGTCAAACAGGAACTACAAATATTAAGACTCTTAATATAGTATCTATGTAGAAAAAGAAGAAATATTTTTTATTTTGACAATCACAAACAAAGTAAGATGTTAATCTGTCATTCCTTGGGAAGAAACACACTAAATAAATATACAAAAAAACAACATAAACAAAAGAAATTCATTTTTAAAGCAGAATATTATACAGGGTGTAAACGTCCACGTACCGAAAAAAAATTATAAGACGTCAAATAATGTCCGTTACAACATTACAGTAACCATTTATATGGTAAATGACAAATTACTAACTTATTAATTTTCGAGCATGTAATGAATATTTTATGCGGAATAATATTTATTTTTCAAATTACATTGCTAATTTTCTAAAATAATAATAGTAATTTCCTATTAATTAATTGCCTATGCACTGTTTTTGTGCATAAAGAATAAATAAATAAATGAAAAATAAAAAAATCCACAAATAATTAATTTATTGTTTTTAAATTAAAATTAGGCTTTAATAATATACCAATAATGATGTTATACTAATTTTATTTAAAAAAGGGTTTTTTTTTTTGGAAATTCATGAAAAAACCGATGAAAAATTTCAACACTAGGATGTTCGTTCAGAATCCTGTACTGTATCCCTGGTATCGGTTTTCGGTACGATGTCCCTTACACCCGTTATGTATCTCATCAAATGTCGTGATAAAATCTTATGTTCTTTCGTTAATTATTTTGAACGGGCCTCTGTTGGTCGTTAGACACCATGGCCTGCTATTATTTATTGGTAAAAGTATGTATTTACAAAAAAGTTAAATTTGCAAAATAAAATGTAGTCACATTCAGTAATTTTATCATAGAGCATGATTTGGCAATGTTACAACACGAAATATGCCTAATATTACACTCAAAAATAAATTTTCTCTGTTTAGAGTTTCTGTTAAAGCACACATTCCTGTTGACTTATTACAAGTGTAACAAGTTCTTGATGAAATTTTAGCTCTTTAAGGCTGGTCTATAATATAAAGCTCCGTTTCAAGATATAGGTACTTACAATATTCACTTCTATTACAAATGAGCAACGTTTTGCATTACAAATAATGTACTTATATATCTAAAAATCTTACAATAATATTATTATTAATTAATTTGTGTGTCCTCTTTTATAGGGGATGCCATAATTCCCACGTTTGGCAGGTATTCGGGATCGCAGTAGGTATAGTCTATTCAATAGCAAGACGCTGCTGCCCGTCTTCTTGTTTTCCCTTAGTCGGCTCTTACGACACGCAATGGGAGGATATACGAGGGTGCTATTTTTACACGGACACCCCACCGGTAATTATTATAAATATGAAGAAATTATTTAACGTACCTAACCTATACATGTAATAATAACTTGCTTGGTCCACTGACACGCCCCAAGCGAGTTTGGGCCGAGAGCCAAACTTTGTTCATTAAGTGTTTGCTTGATACAATATGTATTATGTGGACTTTCATTATTTTCTTATGTTTACCATAACTTTTAATAAATTATCATTCCGATAAAGTTTAATGAGCCTGTTCGAATCAATAAACAAGCTGTTTTTTTCGACTGATTTTTGTCTTCGACGGATAAACCGTACACTGATAAACTAGTTTACTGATATACTAGTTTATCGGTGTGAACGTCGCGTCGACTACTAAACTTTTCGTCAACAGTATTAACTAGTCTAAACTTAAGACTATTTTATAAACGGGTTAATCATTGACGATAAACGGTTTTGATGACTGTAAATGCGACGACCCCTCACTAATTCTTAACCTGTTTTCGAAGATGTGAAATAATGTTCTCAGAGAATAGTGATAGGCTCACCTGTCATTCTTCGGAGCCTCTGGACTTTGGAGTGTAGGTCTTAGACGTCCATTGTGTATAGCAGTGACTTCAAGTAGTGCGGTCCCTTTGGGCTCCTCGACAGGAACCCAGGGAACTACACACATCAAAAGTGTCTAGGGATCAAGCATTTTTAAGCGGATTTCTTGAGATTGAGATGTGGCTTTGTAATAAATTTATGATTTTATAAATTTATATGGATCCTTTTTGGTGCATTTCATAATTTGAATCAGGAACTGTGAATCAAATTCGAGTAAAAGATGAAAATCAGCTGTCAATATTTTCCCTATAAAAACATACAACGCATTGAAGACATTATTAGTGCTACTGTTTCCCTACTACTGATTAAAACCAACGTTATTATGGAGCGGCGACGTCATTTAAGCAGGGAAGAAATGCTCAGAGCCGTGGGAATGATAGAAGCTGGTTCCCGGCAACGTACTGTGGCTTTAGCTCTGAATACAAGTCAGAGTGTTATCAGTCGACTTTGGACACGTTACCGAAGCACTGGTACCGTGGCTGAGCGCCATGGAGGACGGTATCGCTGCACCACACGGAGACAAGACCGATATATTCAAATCTTAACTCGAAGAGCTCCAACAATAACTGCCATGATGTTAGCCGTGAGGCTTCATCACTCTTCAGGGAACTTAATTAGCGACCAAACAGTCAGAAACCGCTTGCATGAAGTGAACCTTCATTCCCGAAGACCGCTACGGGTACCACCTATAGCAATGCACAATCGTAGGATTCGATATCAATGGGCTCTTGAACACAGAAATTGGGCAGAAGAACAATGGCGTTTCGTGTGCTTTTCTGATGAGTCTCGTTTTGGTATGAGACCGGATACAAGACGTATACGACACTGGAGAACCCCTGGACGCCAACAGCGATTAAAATCCTGCCAGGAAGTCCATCCTTATAGTGGTGGAACCATCATGGTATGGGCGGGTATTTGGATCGGCGGAAGAACTGAGTTGATTTGGATCAGAGGCAACCTCAACGCTCAAATTTATGCTGAGACGATTGTATCAGACGTCATCGTTCCTCTACAAGTGCAAATCGGTCCCTTATTTCAGTTAATGCATGATAATGCACGACCGCACACCGCAAGAGTTGTAAGACAGACTCTCGCCGCAGCTAACATCAATGTCCTGCCCTGGCCTGCTCAGTCGCCAGACTTGAACCCGATTGAGCATGCATGGGATATGCTACAGAGAAGAGCTCTGCCGAATATGGAGGGTATCCAGTCGCAAGAAGACCTTTTTTTGTTGTTGCAACGAACATGGGTGGCCATTCCACAGCGTGATTTGGATGAACTCATTTTGAGTATGCCAAACCGATGTTCTTGTGTTGTTAGTGTTCGCGGTAGAAACACGGATTATTAATTGTTTAAGTTACCCAATAAAATTTTAAAGAAAACTGTTATTTCAGTCTTTTTTTCGAACTTTTGTGTTAGTGGTTCAAATGTCAAAAATCCCTTTATTAGGAAAATGGCAAATTTCTTTATTAATGCAAAGGTGACTTGGTTTATCGTTACTGTGACAAACGAAAACACTTTATTTGATGAATCCTTAAAGAAAATTTTAATTAATATCAATCAGGAGAAAAGTTATTGCAAAAATATATGTTGATCCCTAGACACTTTTGATGTGTGTATAATGCGTCCCCGTCGTTGAGCTGGAAGGTAGGAGTACGGTTTCAGAACCCACCAGAGTAGGGACAGGTAATGGACTAACACCGTTTATGTGTAGATATTATGATAGCCCAAAAACTACAAAGCATGGTAATATGTAACAAAAAAACACATTCAAATCCGTCCACTCGTTGGAGCGCTGCGATGCCACAGACAGATATACATACAGACACACACACACATACAGCCAGACATACTTACAGACAGACGACAAACATACATACAGCCAGACAATCCAGACATATATACAGACAGACATACATACAGACAGACATACAAACAGACAGACATACATACAGGCAGACATACATACAGGCAGACGTACATACAGACAGGCATACATACAGCCAGACAGACGTACATACAGACAGACAAACCTGGACATAGGCGTCAAGCTTATAACACCCCTCGTTTTTGCCCAGAGGTTAAAAATGCAAAACAGGCCCTGACATTTTTGTTTAGGGAATACGTTACCCAGTTCATAAAGTATGCACGTACACACGAATACGTGCGAATCTAAAACACGTGAGTCATAAATATAGTCTCTTTTTAAGATATTGACAATTAAAAACGCTGCTTTTAAAAGTCCCCTCCATTCTTGCTTTGACAAAATGCTTTTAATTCCTAGCTGACTTTACGCAAAAGCCGTCGCTTTAGAAGACATGGGTGGAAATGAATTTTAAATGCACGAGCAATCTGCTCTGCAATTTTAAACGCGGTTTAATCAGTTATCTTCAATAAGTGTGGCTTGACTGAAATATCTACTCGAATACCATTTCGAAAATGTAATTGTTACATTTATCAAATTCGCATCAATTACGCTGCATTTTGACTGTTAGTACACTTAGTATCTATTTCTCAAATTATGACCCGATTTAAATCTATCCCTTAATAGTACCAGCCCTTATTTATGTCCCACTGTTAGGCACGGGCCTTCTCTCAAGACGAGAGGGCTTAGGTCATAGTCAACAACACCAAGTGCGGGTTGGTGGACTTCATACGTTATTCGAGAGCTAGTTAGGCTTTCTCATACATGCAGGTTTCTTCACGATGTTTTATGTCACCGAAAGCTAGTAACAATCGCACACGGACGATTCGCACATGATTAATTAAAGACATCAGAGGTGCGAGCGGGGGTTCGAACCTGCGCACCTTATTTCCAAGGCAAGCGCTTGCCCACTGAACTGTTACCGCATCGTAACCTCTTGATAAAATTATATCATTTAGATTAGTATTTATTTGCCCATGTCCGGATTAGAATACCACCTACCCATCTACTTTCGTTTGGTTTGGTTGGAGCGTGTTTCTATTGGATCACCTACAATCTAATGAAGCGCTGAAACAAGGGCGACTGACTGACACCAAAAACGTACAAATTAGTAGAAAACCAACATAAAAGTCGAAGTAATATAGTGATTTAAATTGCACAATATATGGAAACTGGAAAATTATAATGTGAAATGAACTTATACGTAAAATAAATACAATATAGGTACCTATAGCAGAGAGCAAGAAACTATACAAAGTAAGACTAAGAAATGGGAGAAGGCACTCAGTAGAAAGAAAAAAGGACAAGATAGAAGGAGGAAGCGAAGAAAGGCATAGAACGAAGTAATAAATTAATAGTTTAAAATACTAAAAATACACGCTTTTATAAGGATTACTGCATTAAAAAGCTATAAATAAATTATCTAAACCGTGTTTTCTTTCTTTCTACCTCGTGTTTATAATTTATGGATTATATCTGTGTGTAAAAGCGTGGGGCGCTTTTTCTCTATAAATGATTTCAAATTATTGTCATGCGAATACAAATACTTAGCGTTCTTGAAATTTGACAAAAATGTTAAGCTGTTATTCAGAAAAAGCGCCCCACGCTTTTACACATAAATATAATCCATAAATTACAAACACGAGGTAGAAAGAAAGAAAGAAAGCACGGTTTAGATTATTTATTTATAGCTTTTTAATGCAGTAGTCCTTATAAAAGCGTGTATTTTTAGTTTTTTAAACTATTAATTTATTTTATACTTTTTATTCTTAGAAATATTCGCCTTAACTACGAATAAAATTAGCTCAAGTATTGATTTGTTCGTAGCTTGAATCGTAGGCAGGTTGTGGCAAAACATATTTTTATATACGCGTAGGTATCTGATTGAGTTAGCGAAGTTTAAGAAAGCACTACGTATTTAACCTTTAAACAGTCGAAAGTAAGCCAAAAGTCAATAGTTTTACTAGTAGTATTCAAGGGATATCTAATGGTATAACTGGTATTAACTAGTACCACCTATACCATTGCAGGTATAAATGGGACAACTTAGTACCATTTATACCATTAATGATACAATTCAATGGCATAACTGGTCCGAAGCCATTCGGTGGCTTACCAACCTTCCGGGTTCATCAACGTCCACGTTATTAGGCAAAGTAAATATAACTTCTTAATACAAATCAAATGAGTCCAAGCTACTAGTAAACCCATCGAGGGTTACTAGTAATCATTCCATGGTTCCGTCAACCACCTTTCGTTTCAATCATCAACCCTGATTATTGGGCAAAGTAAATAGAACTCTTTAATACGAATCAAATGAGCTTAAACTCGATGTGTTTACTAGTAGCCGTTCCAGGTTTCCGTCACCAACCTTCCTGTTCCATCATCAGGTCCTCATTAATGGTCAAAGTGAAAAGAACTCTTTAAAACAAATCAAATGAGTCCATACTCGATGTGTTTACTAGTAGCCATTCCAGGGTTCCGTTACCCACCTTCCAGTTCCATCATCAGGTCCTCATTAATGGTCAATATGAAAATAACTCTTTAAAACAAATCAAATGAGCCCAAACTCGATTAGTTTACTAGTAGCCATCCAAGGGTTCCCTTATCCACCTTCGAGCCCCAGCATCAGATCAGCTCGAGGATACCATATTATTGTATTGTGACCGGTCCTTGATACACGTGCAAAATTTCAAATGTTTTGGATGTGTAGAAGTGGGTCAAAATTGCATCGCAAGATTCCATTACCATCATAGTTACATAGTTAGGTACATACTAGTGATGTGAACCGATTACAATTTTCAACACCGGTTTTTATCGATTACTATAAAAAAAACGGTTTTTTTAAGGTTTTTTTAGGTTTTCAATGAAATACACTAAAACAATATCTAATCATACTGGCTTAGTGTTTATTTATCATAAGATAATCACATTAATTGTACTTTAGAAAATAATAATCGTCAAACATCAGTGGATAACTTGTCTTGCCCTAATAATTGTCAGAAGCTATAGAAGAAATCGTGAAGGGAATAATATGTATTATATAGTTACAATGTATTAACTTGGTAAAACAGAGCCTAAAAATGTATTGAACCTTAATACTGTGCAGACGTGACAGTTCTTGACATCTCGTGGTATTTTCTAGTGATGCTCCATGTTTAGATCTTGATGCACATTTTTCATTAATGCACATTTTTTGAAGTCACAAACTCATGATTATGTTCAGTTGTCCACTTTAAATTGTCTCTCTCTGCTATCTTTGTCTTCATGTTCTCCTTTCTCTTTGAGCTCGGTTACTGAGGGGTTTAGGAATTATATCATCATCTACACTATCTACACTTCTACACTAATATTATAAAGAGGAAAACTTTGTTTGTTTGGTTGTAATGAATAGGCTCAAAAACTACTGGACCGTTTTTAAACATTCTTTCACCATTCGAAAGCTACATTATCCACGAGTAACATAGGCTAAATTTTATTTTGGAAAAAATAGGGTTCCGTAAGATATTTGGGTTTTTTCGGACACAAGGTGTAAAAAATCAACCAGAAAAGTTACTTATTTTGCGTACGCTGCCTAAACTATAAAAGATAGAACCATAAAATGTTCTAATTAATTGTAGATCTTATAAATATCTACAAAAAAGTCTGCGGCACACGCGCGTATCTATGTCGAGTGAGGCCCAACAACCATTTTTTTAATTAAAAATCTTGAATTTTGTTTGGACAACATTTAAACGCATTTATTTTACTCATGCTATTAATCCTTATCCAAATAAATTATTTCATCATTAAGTACAGTTTATGTAGATAATATTTGGTTTGTGAATGATTAAAATTGGACATTTGGTTTTGAAGTTATGGCGAAATTAAAATATTACTGCATATAAATTAAAAGATTTCTGCTGCATGGCCCGTTGCGAAGTGAGCGTCACCAAGGCGGGGGTGCGCATGCGGGAGGGGAGTTTAGATCTATGAGTAAGGTACCCGCGCGGCTTAGACGCGATTTTTTCAGGGGTAACCAACAGTTATTTTCAGGGTTAATCTACAGTTCTTTTCAGGGCTAAACAACAGTTCTTTTCAGGGCTAAACAACAGTTCTTTTCAGAGCTAGAATATTACACGGTATTAGCATTTTCTTAAACATTTGAAAATGCCTAAGAGAGCCAGGTCTCAACTTTCTAAACATAGTTCTCAAGCACGGGCAGCAAGAATACGTCGTATGGGAGGATCTTCACCTGAACGTGCATAACGCCTTGCTGAACAAAATCAGAGAAACTCAGGTACGCGCACGAGAGTCGAGTGTCGAACGTTCGCAACGCCTTGCACAACAAAATCTGAGAACCTCTGAGTTACGTGCACGAGAGTCTGGTGAACCGATAGGTATGAAATTTTGCGGGTAGGTCTGAGATTAGGTTATAAAGTATATTTTATGACGCTGATACCATGATTGACGAGGATATATAGAACGAGTGGAGGGTGCAAGAGAAGGAGAGGGAAGGTTGATCGAGTGAGTGATCGGAGGAGTTAGGTGGAGCAAGGGGGGGGGGGGGGGTGAGAGGGAGCAAGTTGGGAGAAGAGAGAGGAGGGAGAGGGTTCAGAGAGGACAACGAGGAGAGGAAGAGGGGAAGTATGACGGGGACCGAAGCGGGAGGGGAAGAGAAAGAGTATAGAATTAGATTTTTCTTATAAGAGAGAGAGGTGGAGAGAGATAAATCAAGGGAGTAGGGAGCAAAGGGGAGCAAAATGTAATTAAAGCGCGGGCGGAGCTGCGCGGTTCAGCTAGTAGTATTGATAAAATTGTTGTTACCTTGACCAATACTTGTCCAAGCTATCACTCAGCTATCAAGTGGTTTGATCGTATTCATATCTTCGTGGGCGCTCCCAATCTGTCCGCTTTGAGGAGACATCATCTGTGGGCTTGAGGCGGGTGTTCCACTGGGTGGCGTACTTTCTCCTCTTTTCCGTTTTCATCAATATCATCACGAGGGTTTTCTAACTATCATCTCTATGCAGATCATATGTAGCTTTATCGTCATGCCGATATTGATAGATTATCTTGGAGAAGCGATATATACGCTTAATAATGATTTAGATAGCATAAGTAAGTGGGAAAAATCGTTTGGCTTGTTAGTGGACCCTACTAATTCTCAGGGTATATTTGGTGGCAGATACATGATGAAACTGATTGTCATTAACTCACTCTCTAGTTTAGTTTTCAATTCCGTACCAATTGCATATTCGAATAAAGTTAATTCTTGAAGTTCTGTTTCATTCTAATCTTTCTTGGGAATCTCATGTTGGAGAGTTATTATTATATGATATCAGTCTCACAAACGCCTTCAAAAATTTCTTCCGCGTAAGACAAAAATCTTTTTAGCTTAAACTTTACCTTTTTCCGATTATGCAGATGTATGTTTTCTAGATCCAAATGAGGAGCGATTGCAATATTTGTGTATTCGTTTAATCTTTGGCTACGGATATAATATGGTTACATTATATCATCATGGAATTTCGGACTCAACTAGAATGGCTGCCAATCCGTCAGCGACGGGACTGGCATATATATATATTTTTTCTAAATTGTATACTTATGAATCTTAACTCTCCTCTTTATCTTCGTGAGCGTTATTCGTTGCTTGAATCTTGTGAAAAGCCTTGGTGTTCCACTGCATCTCTTATTTTTAAGTTCCTCCTCATTATTCTAGTCACTATAACGTTTTTTTACCATGCAAGCAGTGCGGCTATGGAATTCTCTTCCACATTCCTTGTGTGCTAGTTGCAAATTAATCTTAAAAAACAATTTAAAAAAAAACGTCTCCTCTCCAGATAGATTTATTTTAATATTTAGTGTATTTATAATAATATAGTTATTATTAAATTTATGTACGTACCAGCTCAGACTTTTCCGCCGCCGCGCCGTCGCTCTCGGCCAGATCAACCAATAATCATTGAAATCGCCCGGCCTTGCTCTGACTGGCGCACACGCGTCCCGCTAGCTCTCCTACTTTGTTTTGATAAAACACTGTATCTTGCAATGCACGAAGATTATTTGGACTGCATCTTAAATTGCCGTGTTTAATTATTTCAGGCCTGAAGTTTTAAGTAAATACAGTGTAATGTGCATTGCAATATCTCAGTATTTTTCAGACAAAGTAAATAAACTATGAATGCCATAACATCAAACAGGTTAATTAAAAGAAATCGAATGAACGTTGTTAATTCAAAACACTGTATCTGAAGTTACAGTGTATTGCATCGATATATAATAAGTAACTCTAAATAATATATCGATGATGTATTGGATTCTAGGGTACTATTGTAGGTATTTAATGGCTAAATAAATGATTATTGTCGGACCAAAAAGCAACCGCACTTCTGAGAACTGTTGTCATTGTCTCTCTACCTAAATATATCATTCTCTTAATGTTATCCTTTGGGTTGCCTGGAAGAAATCGCTCATTAGTGATAAGGCCACCTCAATGATTCTGTTTTCTTTTTATATGTATTCTGTAATTTGTGTTTGTACGAAAGTGTAAATGAATAATATTGTTAAAGTAAGCTTATATATTTGAACAAATATCCATAACGTGTGTATCGTGTAACTATGTTGATTTTTTGTTCTTATTGGCGATACGCTAGCTGAATGTCATGCCATCTTACTGGATACATATAATTAATTTAATTTAATTTATTTCAAAAAAAAAAAACACACAGTAACACAGACACACACACATAGGTAAGGTTTTTTGAATAAAAAACCGATATTAACCGATATTATTGTTTTTTATCGGTTTTCCTAAAACCGGTTCACATCACTAGTACATACATACAGGTCAAGCTAATAAAAGCGTGTTAAAAAAGGACCTGCAACATAAAGTAGAAGAAAAATTCACTAACACACACATACACTAAAACACAACAAAATAAGCAAAAACTGATTAACAGCAAAAACAGGCTCTAACCATGTTAGAGGTACTCAGAAACTTACAAAACAAAAAAAAAACTATACTGTAATGCCCAAGACGTCCACCGCTGAACAAAGGCCTCTCCCTTCTAGGGAGAGGCCTTTGTTCAGCGGTGGACGTCTTTCGGCTGCTGAGTTGATGACTCATAATCATTCGCATAAAAATTCATTATTCAATCGGGCACGCTTCCTTTCCTATAATTTCATACGAACCCTTAAAAAAACTATTTTATAAAAAATAAAAACCGACTTCAAAGTTAATTATCTAAAAAGCATAAAATAACGAAAATATATTGAAGTCGGTGCTAGCTAATCATGTTAACTAACACTATCACCAGCTGACACCGACTTCAATATATTTTCGTTATTTTATGCTTTTTAACCGACTTCAAAAAAAGGAGGTTCTGTATTCGACGCGTATGTATGTAATATTAATAGAAATGCGTGATATTCATATATGTTAGTCTATGTAGGCTTCTAAACAAATTTACCAAATTTCACGAGTGTATGTATGTATGTATGTATGTATGTATGTAGGTTTGTCCACGGATTTCTCAGAAACTACGAGTCCGATTTCGAAAATTCTTTTTGCAATAGTTAGAGTATTTTTCAACTTAGGGTAGAGTACAAGTTTCATCAAAATCGGTCCAGTAGTTTAAGAGATATTAACTTTTTATGTTTTCAGTAAGTTACTGTAATGTAGACGTTCGAGTTGCGTGATAGTGCTGATACCTATCTTGGTAAAATAAGTCACTAAAAAGTGTTAAATAAACTATTTAAAAAAAAATAAAAACCGACTTCAAAGTAAATTATCTAAAAAGCATAAAATAACGAAAATATTATTGAAGTTGGTGCAGAATATATACAGCAGGTACGCTAACACCAACTTCAATAATATTTTCGTTATTTTATGCTTTTTAGATAATTTACTTTGAAGTCGGTTTTTATTTTTTTTTAAATAGTTTATTAGATAATTTACTTTGAAGTCGGTTTTTATTTTTTATAAAATAGTTTATTTAACACTTTTTAGTGACTTATTTTACCAAGATAGGTATCAGCACTATCACGCAACTCGAACGTCTACGTTACAGTAACTTACTGAAAACATAAAAAGTTTATATCTCTTAAACTACTAAACCGATTTTGATGAAACTTGTACTCTACCCTAAGTTGAACAATACTCTAACTATTGCAAAAAGAATTTTCGAAATCGGACTTGTAGTTTCTGAGAAATCGGCGGACAAACCTACATACATACATACATATATACATACATACATACATACATACATACATACACTCATAAAATTTGGTAAATTTGTTTAGAAGCCCACATAGACTAACATATATTAATATTACGCATTTTTATTAATATTACATACATACGCGTCGAATAGAGAACCTTCTTTTTGAAGCCGGTTAAGAAGCCGGTTAATAACATCGCACATGGAAGCGTTTGCGTATCGGTTTTCAATACATTGTAAGTTTAGGACGACCCCTATAGCTTGTTACTTAGCCCAAAAAAGATTTGAGCCAAGCCCAGCAGTAGATAAATGGAGAAAAGAAAATAACTTTTTCAATAAATAAAACATTAACAGCTTATTGGGCGAACGCTTGCCTTGGAAACAAGGTGCGCAGGTTTGAACCCCGGCTCGCACCACTGGTTTCTTCAATGAATCATGTGCGAATCATCTTTGTGCGATTGTTACTAGCTTACGGTGAAGGAAAACATCGTGAGGAAACCTGCATGTCTAAGAAAGCCTAACTAGCTCTCGAATGACGTGTGAAGTCCGCCAACCCGCACTTGGCCAGCGTGGTGGACTATGGCCTAAGCCCCCTCATCTTGAGGGGAGGTCCGTGCCCAGCAGTGGGACATAAACAAGGGCTGGTATTATTAATAAATAAAAGTATCAGGAATAAAAACCGAATATGATGTTGCTATCTTATTATATAAAAGAGTAGACAAAAACCCACTCATCACGAAATCTCAGAAACCACAGGTGCTAGGAGTCTCAAACTTTGCATGGGGGTTCCTTTTAAGACGTAGGTGCTCACTAAGACGGGTTTTTTCGAAATTCAACCTCTAAGGGGGTCAAACAGGGGGGCAAAGTTTGTATGGGAGAACGCGATTCCTTGGTCATATTGACTTGAAATTTTGCACAGACATTCGTTAAGAAAATTAATTGAATTTGTATTTCATGTTTTTTTTTAAATTTATCCCTTAACAGGGTAAAAAAAGGAGTATTATTACTCAACCGATGGCGGTACAAATATGATAAGATATTTCGAAACATTAAACAAAACGTTCTTGGCCAAGTGGTTACGGAAGCGTCCTCTAAACACGTATTGTCCGGGTTCGCTACCCGTGTACGGGTTTTCATTTTGTATTTTTAAACTTTGTTTTTGATTTTTTGATTTATATTATGAATCGATGTTTTAAATATTTAACTCAATTAACTCCAGCACATTTTATCTCTAATATATTTTTAATACTTTTTTAAATTTAAAATCATACATACGTGGTTAGCTTCTCTCTAATGTTATGATTTAGTTATTAGTGGAAACTTAATTGATATTTGTACTATTGGATCCTATATCAATATTAGTAAAAAGTGGTATCATTTGTTTGTTTCTCAAATATAAGTAATAAAATAAAAATAAAATAATGAAAATATATTTCCAAAATGTCTGTTTCGGTAGGAATACAATATGCATGTATTGTACGTATGATATAAAAGCCAAAACTTTATTGGAATTATTGTCTGTCTGTCAGGGCTTTTTCTACAGGTTGGCTGGTGTTGTTCCCTATCGACGTCAAAGTATCTTTACATAGTGTGAAACAAAGTCGCTATCCGAGTCTGTCTATATCCGATAGCACCTCCTAAACCACGCAGCGGTTTTCACCATCGGTTAGATAATTTTTCATTGAAGGTTTTAAGTTTTATCTAAGTAAATAAACTTACATAGCTTACGTTGACTAAGCCTAAAGAGATACATAGTTAACAATTAAGTTAAGAATCCCCCACAGGATCTCGGGGACATATTAAACGTGTCCCCCGCCACCCCTTTAACTGTGACAACGGTGACAGATTCCCGGGGGGCTTTAATGCGCCCCCGGCAGCGGCTTAAAAAGGCCCTTGCCTTGCAATGAGGGGTACCCGGTGCAGCCCTCCCGATTTTGTGTGGACACCCGTGGGGGGTTTACCGGATAAGAATCCCACATACCGCGCTCGACCGCCCGCAGGATCCTGGGAGCCTATCGGAGGTCTCCCCCGTGATCCCCATAACTTACATAACTCCCCAACTGAGCACGATGACAGGTGTCTTATTTTTTTTCGTGCCCCCCTGGTGGCGGCTTCAAAGGTTAAAAAGCAGTATTATTACTCAACCGATGGCGGTACAAATATTCTCACTTAGTACGTAAATTAGTTACTGTACACGGATAACTTTAATACATAAGGTAAAATATCACACTATATGCATTAGGGACTGAGCAGACATATAACAAGAATATAATCAAGTAATTCGAATAATATGAGTAGCCGTGATCTGGAGGGTACGGAAGCGTCTTCTAAGCGCAGCAGGGTCCGGGTTCAAATCACTCTATAGGATTTTTTTTGTGTACCTTTAAGCTTTTTATTTTTGATATATTTTTTTTTTTAATTTTTCACTGAAGGTTTTTATATTAACTGAATTTATTTAGAAGTTTTATCTAAGTTAATAAATTTAATTAGCTTACGTTGACTAAACCTAAAAGAGGTACATATGTACTTAACAATCGAGTATTATAGAAGTTCATTCTATATATCATTCATTCCGTATAATATAAGGGAAATCTGGGATATAATATGCTTGCCCCCCGGCGGCGGACTCAAAGGCCAGGCACTGAGGGTCACCTGGTGCAGATCCCACCCGAGAACCCAGGTTTCCCTCTCATGTGACGATGTGACAGCCACGGGAGTTTTAGTGGGTAAGAATACCAAATACCCAGGTTGACTTCCCCACGGGATCCCGGGGACATGTTGGATGTTTCCCCCGCCACCCCTTAACTGTGACAACGGTGACAGATACCCGAGGGGCTATAATGCGCCCCCGGCAGCGGCTTCAAAGGCCCTGGCCTTGCACTGAGGGGTACACGGTACAGCCCCCCTCTTTTGTGTGGACAGCCGTGGGGGACACATACCGCAGTGGATCACCCGGAGGATCCTGGGGGCCTATTGGAGGTTTCCTTCGCGATCCCCGTATTTTTGAGCACGATGATAGATTCCCGGGTGGCTTTATTGTGCCCCCCGGTGGCGGGCTCAAAGGCAAGCCACTCAGGGATCTTGGTGCAGATCCCACCGGATAGCCCAGGTCTCCTTCTTATGTACTGATTTAACGGCCGTTGGGGGTTTAGTGTATAAGAATCCTACATAACCCGGTTGACCGCCAACAGCGTCCCGGGGACCTATTGAAGGCTTCCCCCATGACCCCTGTAACCGTGAGTACGGTAACAGGTTCCCGGGTGGCTTTATTGTGCCCCCCGGTGGCGGGGTCACAGGCAAGCCACTGAGGGTATCATGGTGCAGATCCCACCGGATAGCCCAAGAAGGGGTTCTTATATGCTGATTGCATGGCCGTTGGGGGTTTAGTGTATAAGAATCCTACATACCAGGTTGACCACCAACAAGGTCCCGTAAATCCCATTAAAGGCTTCCCCCGTGACCCCTGTAACCGTGAGCACCGTGACAGGTTCCCGGGGAACTATAATGTGCCGTGCCGTAAATGGCGGGTTCAAAGTCAATGCACTGAGTGGTATCAGCTGGTGCAGATCCCGACAGATAGCCCAGGTCCGCCCTCTAATGTGCCGATGTGATAGCCGCGGGGGTTTTAGTGGGTAAGAATTCCTCGGTTGACCCCCGAAACCGAACAAGGAAGCCCGTATTGCTTCCATAAATTGGTTTTAAATAAATGGTGTCCTGTCCTGTCCTTAATCCAGCCAAAAAGTGCACCGGTAGACGTCTACAGTTTCTAATAAAAATTATAAATACAATTAACAAATCACAAGCTCAGGGATTCAACGTTGCAGGCTTAAACCTAAGCGTTGAGTACTTTGCCTATGGACAGACAGCTATACGTAGCCCTTTCACGCGTCACTACTAAACAAAATTTGTTCATATTGCGTTACGAAAAGTCAGCTGCAAACATTATTTATCAAGAAATTCTATAATCAAAGGCAGTAACTTTAAATTATTCACTTCTTTTCTTTCTCAATTACACCCGTGCGAAGCCGGGGCGGGTCGCTAGTATTCTATAAAAGTGTATTGAATAAAAAGCTTTACCCGAGATCTAATGGAACATCCATTAGATCTCGGATTCTGTGTATCTCGTTTTATTAATTAGTGACGTATTATACTTATAAGTGTGTATGTGTGTGTTAAAAGTGCATTTAATTACTCGTACGGTGAGTGTCAAAGAGCTTTTAGTTCCGGACGTCGGCGGTAAACGGTTCTTTCGTATTCATTTTTTGAAATTCTTTTACCCTTCCCTTACCTATTAATATATTTTGTACTAGCTATTGCCCGAGCCTTTACTTCTCGAAATTATAATTGTATGACCAATGCAAAGAGCTTTGTTCAAAGTTATTTCACGTGATAAAATCCGGAATGGATTTGCCGAAGAACAAGTCACCGACAGACAGCTTTAAGAAGGCAGGCCACATCGATAGCCGGTGGGGTAGAAACAATGATATTATGTCTAAAAAGAAGTAGATAGGTTATAGGCGATCCGATAGTAGCGACAAAAAGGTGAGCTAATTAACACAACTTGAATCAGTAGCACAACACCCACGGAAGCATTGACAGTGTCACTTCGTTTAATTTTTTTGAATAATCGCATCATAAAATTTTAAAATACTATTAAGTATATATTATCTAAATACACAAACAAATTTTATAGAATATAATGCATTAGTGTGATGTTGCAAGGTGTGTGAGTGCTGTGCCACTTTTAATCGTAGATTTCTTAGTAGGTAACGTAACTATTACTTATAATATCATTGGGTAGAAAGGTTCTCGAATGCCGATAATGAACCGGAAGCCGCAGTGGAGGTAGAACGTCCACTAGGTAGGTATCGTCAAGGCCTACCAGAAATATGACAAGGAATGGGGCTCTTAGGACGCAGAGGGTGGGGCTCTGTAATCCCTACTAAATGCAAACCTGAGACAGGCGATAATACGCTGTAGGCGTTGCAGCGCGGCGAACATCGTGACGGTGCCGTGCGGGAGTATGCATTCTCTGTTCCCCGGACGTGCTCAAGCGAGTGCTCGGCGCTGGAGTGACACTGCTGATGTCCGCACAGAGTGCGCAGCGTAGTTTTTTGACGACGTAGACGCCACGGCGTCGGAAAAAGCTGCCAGCAGTTGTTTTAGTAGATAAAAATCCCACATAACTCGACCCCCCCTGAGAAGACAAGAGGGAGACACATTTTGATGATTTCCTCTCTGACGACAAATATAGTTGGACTGACGACATTGTGCGAGTTGTCGTCCATTCTAGCGTTCCAACGGGAAGACTATGTCTAGCATGTTTGAGTACTCGACAGTACCACGTATCATCGTATAATTTAAAAATTTCATATAAAATATAGGCTCTTACGTTCATATGATTTTCGTGGACGAAATCAAAGAGCTAAAATTACTCGGAACAATAAGAGTACCGTTGTACGGTACGGAACTCCTAAAGTTGCTGTTTACTATCAATTTAAGCTTGTGCTTGACTATGTGGCCTCAGTCTCATTACAGCGACTTCCATAGACATAACTTCTCTCCTAAGGATTTTCAGGACCCACCTCGTCTGAAGAAATGTATGACTAAATGTGGCTATGTATTAAGTATGAGAAGCCCTTATATGTAAAATAATGAGGAGTAAGGTAATAAGTAACACGCACGTTACTCAGAGATCCAATATATTAAGGAATCCCTTCATATAATCGCCTAAAGGTCATCACTTACTATCACAACAACGCTCTTACGCAACTAATAACTTACCATTCACGTAAGCGTTTTAAATTGTGTGCATTAAAGTATATTTTATAATAACAAGATTTATGAGTCTACTGCAACGGAGGGCGCGCTTTCTAATACCACACATCGTAAAGGCGCTACTATCCTACTCCTCTCGCAGACCGCGCGCAGCCCACTCCCGCCCCAGTATCATTTTTTGCTGGCATTTGGTTGAGCTTAATATCCGGAGTTAGTTGGCCAACATGCTTGTTTGGCGTAAAGTTAACATGGGCCAAAAGAAATGGCCAACTTTGGGGTCCCTACGAAATCCCAACGGCAATAAAAGTGCGATTGGATGTTGATTCGTTTTATAGGCCATTTTCAAACAATAGGTCGCTTACCTAGAAACGAAACAGAAGGTTAGCAAGTGCAGCGTGACGCCTGTGAGCGATATGCTTGCATACGCCGCGCTACACACGCGCTGTCTACTCGCAACGCCGTGGCCACCGTCGGTTGTGATGAGTGATCACCTTAACACTACCACATCTATAAAATAATATGAGAGGTTCTAACCGTAACTGTAAACCGTATTGCTCGAGTGTTGTTTATTATAAACGTAATAATACAAATAAAACAAAATTGGAATGTCTGTAATTTTGGAATGTTTTAGCTTTGATGTTTTCTTTGGTATCTTATACAAGGTATACAAGGTATAAGATACCAATGAAAACATAGATTTGGGGAACCAAATCTAACGTGGAAACATTTTCACCGTCGTTCTGTCTAGAATTATTATTTAACTCAAGAAATACATGACAATTTAAAGTTTTTTTTCCACTTTGATCACCTTGGTGATTAAAGTGGAAGAATTTACTCCACTTTGATCACCTCAAATGATCACCTGGGTGATTTTAACTGGGTGATTTGAGTAGAATTAATTGGTCTATTTTGATCACCTTGGATTCAAATCAAATGGGTGATTCAATCAATCAATCAGTAGTGAATACGATTTTGATTTTTTATATTGTATCTAAATAAACTTGTAAAGTCAAATAATGCCACTTATCCAACAATTTAGTAGTATAAAAATATTTAACATGGTTATTCATCACCAGCCGGAAGACGTCCACTGCTGAACAAAGGCCTCCCCCTTAGTCCGCCACAATGAACGACAATTTGCTATTTGCATCCACCGGTTGCCTGCGACGCGAACAATGTCGTCGGTCCACCTAGTGGGAGGCCTGCCTACGCTGCGTCTTCCGGTTCGTGGTCGCCACTCGAGAACCTTTCTTCCCCAACGGTTATCGGTTCTTCGAGCGATGTGGCCTGCCCACTGCCACTTCAACTTGCATATTCTACGAGCTATGTCGGTGACCTTGGTTCTTCGGCGAATCTCCTCATTCCGGATTCTGTCGCGCAAAGAAACTCCGAGCATAGCTCTCTCCATAGCTCGTTGTGTGACTCTGAGCTTCTCCAAAAGGCTAGCTATTAATGACCACGTCTCAGTACCATATGTCATCACTGGCAACACACACTGGTTAAAAACCTTTGTCTTCAGGCACTGCGGAATTTCTGATGAGAAGATGTCACGTAGTTTCCCGAACGCTGCCCATCCGAGTTGGATTCTTCGGGCGACCTCTTTGTCGAAGTTGGACCGACCTAACTGGATAGTTTGTCCTAGGTATACGTAGTGGTCAACAACTTCGACTGTATCGTTCCCAACAACTACCGGTACGGGTGCAACATGGACATTAGACATGATCTTCGTCTTGTCCATGTTCATTTTAAGACCCACTGAGGTCGCTGAGCATCGTATTGAGGTCCTCCAGCGACTCTGCCATAATGACTATATCATCGGCAAAACGAAGGTGAGTGATGTATTCGCCATTGATATTGATGCCGAATCCGTTCCAGTCCAAGAGCTTGAAAACGTCCTCCAATGCGTTTGTGAATAGATTCGGAGAAATAACGTCTCCCTGTCTCACACCTCGCTGCAATGGGATTGGTTTCGTGCTCTCGTCCTGTAGTCGGATTGACATGGTGGCGCTGCTGTACAAACACTTCAACACTTCGATGTACCTATAGTCAATATGGCACCGCTGGAGGTACTGCAATACCGCCTAGGTCTCGATTGAATCGAAGGCGTTTTCGTAGTCCACAAACGCTAGACATAATGGCCGATTATACTCCTCGGTCTTCTGTATAATCTGGCGGAGCGTATGTATGTGGTCTACGGTGCTAAAGCCTTTTCGGAACCCCGCTTGTTCGGGAGGCTGGAAGTCATCAAACCTGCGTTCGAGACGGTTCGTAATGACTCTCGAAAACAGCTTGTATACATGGCTCAGGAGTGAGATGGGTCTATAGTTCTTCAACAACGTGTTATCACCTTTTTTGAAGAAAAGAACCACCACACTCCCGTGCCATGCTTCTGGCGTAGTACCCTCGAGTAAGACGGAATTAAATAACTTCTGGAGGACTAAAAGTACTGGTTTTCCACCCGCTCTCAGAAGTTCTGTTGTGATTCCGTCTTCACCCGGCGCCTTGTTGTTCTTAAGCTGTTGAGAGCCATTCTAATCTCGTACAGGCTGATGTCTGGGATGTCTTCAGTGTAATGTCGGGTTAGTTTGGCTCTGGTGTCCTGAGCTGTTCTGGCAATGGGATCCCGTGTTGAGGTGTATAACTGTCCGTAAAATCTCTCAAGCTCTCTCAATATCTCCGGTTTCGATGAGATGACACTGCCGTCATCGATCTTCAACTGTGTCATTTGGCTACGCCCAATAGACGAATTCTTTGCGAACACTTTAGAGCCTTGGTTCCGCTCAATTGCGTCCTTAATACATGCTGTATTATAGGAACGCAAGTCGTGTCGCACGGATTTCGAGATTCGTCTATTGATTGAAATGATACTAATTTTACGGATTATATCGCGGTTTATTTTTGATTTTAATTTCCCGACGTTTCGAATACTTTACAGCATTCATGGTCACGGGCGGACTGAGGTGGTAGCTGTCCATATGTCATAGTTGTCTTAGGGTACCCTCAGGTCTTCTAATTATTATTGTTAGTCCGATCTACGCAGAAAGAGCTTACAGTATCTTGAGGTCTTGCAGTGGAATGCTTGTCTTTGGATTTGACTATGTTTATCACGGGATCCCAAGCTGGTGGTAGCACCCAGCCATCTTCTCTATCGAAATTTGGATGCTTTTTAATTTCAATAGCCTCACGAATCATCCTTGGTAGGTAGCGCAGTTCTTTTGCGAGGATTTGTGGTTTGTCAAATCTAATATAATGGCGGGTGCGATCCTGAACATGTTCACAGACTGCAGACTTCGTATAGCGTCGATGTTTAACGTCAGCTATAGCAACCACAAATCCTCGCAAAAGAACAGCGCTACCTACCAAGGATGATTCGTGAGGCTATTGAAATTAAAAAGCATCCAAATTTCAATAGAGAAGATGGCTGGGTGCTACCACCAGCTTGGGATCCCGTGATAAACATAGTCAAATCCAAAGACAAGCATTCCACTGCAAGACCTCAAGATACTGTAAGCTCTTTCTGCGTAGATCGGACTAACAATAATAATTAGAAGACCTGAGGGTACCCTAAGACAACTATGACATATGGACAGCTACCACCTCAGTCCGCCCGTGACCATGAATGCTGTAAAGTATTCGAAACGTCGGGAAATTAAAATCAAAAATAAACCGCGATATAATCAGTAAAATTAGTATCATTTCAATGTGTAATATTCGCGTAAGTATCAGAAATAATTATTCGTCTATTGAGTTTGGCATAACCCGACATATCAGCTGAAGATTGCGTTCTCATCTCAGTCCGGTTTTCCATTAGCTTAATGGTTGTATTGGAGAGCTTTTGAGGCTTTGTACGGCGTGGGGTCTTAAAGAACTTGGACCCCACTGCGTGGACAGTTTGCACCAACCCATTGTTTATCTCGTCCGCAGTTTCGCATTCGGCGAGGCACTGGAAGCGATTATGCAGTTCGAGTTGAAAGTCTTCGGGGTTCTGGATTTGGGCGGATCCTGGACGGAGCGTGGACTTCATCAGACGAGACCTTTCGAGCTTAACATTGATGTTCAATGTGCCTCTAACAATACGGTGATCACTCCCGGTTTTCACCCTGCCGATCACGGAGACATCATCGAATATATGCTTCTTGGTCGTCATGATGAAGTCTATCTCATTTTTGGTTAAACCATCGGGGCTTATCCACGTCCACTTCCTGGATGGTCGCTTCATGTAGAAGGAGTTCATCGCAAAGAGTCCCTCCTTCTCCATGAAGTCGACCAGCCGCTGGCCCCTTAGGTTCCGCTGCCCGTACCCATATGACCCCACTCTCAACTCATCGCCATTCCGTGTGCCCGCAAGTCCCCCATAACAACGGTGAAGTGTGTTTTGGAGGTATGTATGGCTTCTGCTATCTCCTCATACATAGCCTCTACTTCATCGTCAGGGTGTGCCGAGGTTGGTGCGTAAACCTGTATAACCTTCAACGAATACCGACTGGTTATTCGGAGTATAAGGTACGCTACCCTACTCGACACACTATCGACCTTTACCACGTTGTTAATAAGGGACTTACGGACGAGAAACCCGACACCACCCTGGGATTTCCGGTCTCCTTCCCGGAAGAAGAGCATGTTGCCAGAATCAAGGGTTATCGTATCCTGTCCCTCTCGCCGGATTTCAGATAATCCCAAGATGTCCCAACGCAACTTGCTCAATTCTTCCTCCAGCTCGACAATCTTCTCATCGGTCCTCATCGTGCGGATGTTGTGTGTTTCCAGGGCCTAAGTTCGGTGGGGGTGGTAGCGGTTAGCACCCCCTGCTCGACCGTTACCCCGCCTGCTACCAAGGCGAGGAATAGAGGAGCCGCCGGCGACTGGGGGCCGTATGCAATTTCCGTCTATCATTGTTTGGGGGGGGGGGGTGTTGCCATAATCCCCACGCTTGGCAGGCGTCTTGGGGATCGCAGTTTGTGTGTGAAGAGATGGAACTTTAAACAGAAGACGCTGCTGCCCGTCTTCTGATTTCCCTTAGTCGCCTTTTACGTACACCCAAAGGGAAGAGATGGGTGGGTGCTATTCTTACCCGGACACCCCACGGGTAATGGCTATTAACAATTAACAAATATTTGTTACAGTACCTACATTAAACTGATAATACTTATAAATTGTGTTTGTTGATTGGGATCATATTGAGATTATTATAGGCCACTTTTTAATCTCCCATTCTCAAAGAATTTTTTTATGGCCCAATCCTTACTTACTAAGGTATTCTAAAATATTTTAGAAAAATTTTCACTGCTATACTATACACGACACTTTTTGACATGAGCAACTGTTAGCAGAGCACGAAATTATCCCATACCTGCAATAATATTAACTGATTTATTTTTTACTAGCTGACCCACGCTGCTCCGCATGCGCTATTTTTACGTTAGCTAAACTTTTAATAACAGACATTTGCATCGAATACATAACCTCCTTTTTTATAGTCGGTTAAAAACTGGGACCCACTTTTTACTTGCTCTCCAAAGCACGGACCCGTTTAGTTCAAATGGCGTTAAACGGTCACCCATCTATTTAATGACCTTACCTAACGTTGCTTAACCCGATCGATTACAAAACCTTGATAACAACTCTCTATGTGTGTTCCCTTACTAATAATTATTATAATTATGAAGAAAAATTTATAAAATCGGACCAAGCGTATAACCAAGTACCCATTTTGACTTTAATCCCCTCTCCCAAAATAACCGTGCTAGATTACGGGATAAAAAGTATCCTATGTCCTACCTCGTAGTAAGATCTCAAATCATGCCAAGTTTCATTTGAATCCATTCAGTAGTTTCGGCGTGATGCGCAGCCGTGATACAGACAGACAGACAGACAGACAGACAGACAGACAAAAATTAAAAAAAATACATTTTCGGCCTCAGTATCGGTTATAGAATGCCCTCCAAATATAATTTTCAAAATATCTTCAATGTACAGAATTGGACCTGTTACAGTTTTATTATAAGTATAGATAACAAATCATGTCCTAAAAATAAATAAGCTTAAGGTATTGTTGCCAATATCGCGATTACTGAACAATTTCTCGCAGACGAAGCCACGGGCAATGCTAGTATATAATATGTAAATCATAATATAATTTAACATTTGTTGGTGTATATTATCTTAGTCAAGTAAGTGTTATTGCTCCACCGGTTCTCCAAGGTTCTCATTACTCCGCCGAAATTGGACTACGAAAAGCTTACATTAATCTTTAATTTCGAGACGAGATCTCATTTGAGATGTCAAGAATTTGACTGAACGATGAACCTTGCGAACTAAATCCGTAAAGCTCCTGTAAAATGAAACAGTTGCACGGTGAAACATAATTAATACTACCACGGCGGATGTCTAACGGATTTCTTCGAGTTTATTCAGCATGGTACATGGTATAAGGCGCTGACTAAAGTACCTACTGCGATGCTTCCAACTTATAACGTTTCATGGTCTCGATGGGAGCTCTCGAGAACATTCTTTGAGCTGTTTTATTAAAACTTTCGTGAAAGTTAGTTGTTCTTTTTCTTGAGCTGCTTTGAATTAGCCCCCTTTACCAATAAACTAGGTACCATAGTTGAATATACACAACTTTGCAGTGCTTTCATTTATAAATATGAAATAACTTATGATATCTTTGTAAAGTTTCTATGAAAAAAGAACAGAATTGTTTCCATTGAAATTTTCTGTTTGTTATCGTTGTTATACAGAATGTCCCAGAAATGGGTATCAGCCGGTAATGACGCAATGTGTAACCCACAAGCAATCAATTTGTGAAATAAAATTATGAAGAAACTCAACAGTCTTGGTGCAGTGAACTCATCGATATAATATACATATAAACTAGATAAACATTCACGAACAAAATGACATCTAAAATGTGGTCGCGGAGGTTGCAAACTTATCTGTGCTGGTGGCGGAAAGGTGAACTAACGATTTTATAATGATAATGACTTGTAGTTTCACAGTTTCATATAGACAGTAGCGACACCCCTATCGGCAAAAATGAATTTGTCGGGATGTGGCTTGTAAAGAAATAGCGACACAAGGGCGCTATTTCTCGCTACCACTTTTTGAACCGTGACACCAAATCTAGTTTATATATTATATCGATGAGTGAACTCGATATTTTGTTCGTTATTTAACCGAAAATGGATAAATAAAAATAAAAAATATTTATACAATTTTTTTCCGTAATTCAAAAATAATTTTTTGCCGCTTTTGCCGTTTCTTTCGGGATTTTTACTATCATTACTATACATAGCTATTGGCTTGATATACCCTTTCCGGGACAGCCAGTATATAGTAACAAACCAATTTTTCCATTCTAAGAAGTCGTCAAAATATGTAGGTATATTCAACACTATTCGGAGGGCACGTTCGCGCGTTCTCATAAGTTACCTTTTAGCGCGAACTCCATTTTTGCTATACACCATATTCCACCATTCAAATAAATTTATCGCTTTAGTAATGCTTGCTGACATCTCATTATACTAACAAAATTTTATCACATACAATAATTCACAGTTCGTATGCTCTATATGAAAATGGTATTCCCATATTTATGTATGTGCTTTGTTAACAATAACTTTATAATTCTAAGCCTTTACAGTACTCTAATTATCAGTAAACTTAAAATAAATGTGTTTAGCTGTTGTTACTATGAGAGGTGTGAGGCTGGTTACCCTGCGTATTTGCAAATTAATCCCAATTAAGTTAGGGTTCACTAATAAGTCTATTCCCAGCAATTTTATGCTTCAGAGATTTTCTTGGACCTTCGTACATTACTTAGCTATGAACGCATTTGCATCGAGCGAGCGTAAAAAAACTTAATTTTGTACTAATACATGGGGGTGAGATGGCGAAGAAGATGTGTAATATTCCCGTACCCGTGCCGGTTTCCGGGTAAGAATGCGACTAAGGGAAAACAAGAAGACGGGCAGCAGCTACATTTGTTATTTCGTGGGCAGCAGACTCCTGTTAAGGTGTAGAGATTATGGCAACCCCCTAGCTAGCTTGTAGGGACGAGGTCTTTGTTCACTTTCGTCTGCTGATGATGTGTAATATTCGTGTGATCCTGAAAATTAAAAAAAATCTACTCCACGCGGTTATTATGACAAAATTAATAAAGAACGGCTTTGAAAACCAAGCTGAAGGAAAATGTGAAAGGATTTAATTATATTATATCAGTGTAAACAACTTGAAAAGTGAATTGTACGTGACTGGAAAGTAAGGCGGAGTGTAATATTTGTGAAGCTGGACGGTCCACGTCCTTTTATATATTTTAGAGATAATGCTAGTTTAGACTAAATAAAAGAAACAAATTAAAACTGACGTTTAATATTAGGTTTAATTTGTATTACTTGTAAATAGAGGAAATAGGATAAAAAGAGAATAATAAGTTGTGGAATTTCTCAGTAAGATTTTCCAGGTCTGATTGTCTAGGATGTACCCGGCTACTCGCCTGGTATAAGTATAGGTATAAGAGCTTGATAAAAATATTAATGCATTTTGGTTAACATTTAATACAAACTAAATAGATGACTATTTATATAATATGAAAATTGAGAGCGCAAACAAGAAAAAACGTGTTAAAAGTTTTTTTAGAGCTAATTTATACATTCGCTACTCGGTATGATAATAAGATCTTCAAGCAACGAAATATACTGTTCATTTTCTTCTGTATACGTAACTGAACGAATGCTACTATCTATTCGCTGATTCTAAGCCAAATACCAAATACTGACTGTTACTGTTTAAATATAATACACGGCTCAATGAGCAGACGAGTCAATCATCTCGTATCGTGTGAGTTTGCCTTTACGGCACTCTGCGTCAGCCCTCTCCCTGTTCCCAAGGCTTGTTTATCACGATTATCCAGAACATTACTCGCGACGATCTCGTGTTACGTCCGTAAAAGCGAACGAGGTGATATCTCTCTTTCCTACTTAACGTTATGTGGCATCTTATGGTTTGTTTTAAGAACGTGGAGTAACCTTTTTATAGACTTCTAGTGCAATGTTCTATGTTTACGCAGTGCACAGCAAGAAATTAAATTGATAACAAATTGTTATAACAATCACTTGTTTTTCTGATTCTTGCGTTATAGCTGTATAATAAGTAAGTAATTCAATTTTGTCAAGAATGGTATGAAATTGTAGAATAGAACAGAATAGAATAAATTTATTTGTCAGAATATTGTTTACATTGGTGATAAAATACCATAATATTCTGCTATCGCCAGCGTACAAATGTTCACATAAGGTATTATTATTATTACATATGTCAAGTAGTTATTATTTACGTTTAATTGATATCAAATAATGTATAATCATCAGCCAAAATGTATCCTAATAACATTTCTGTAGTAAAAAATAAAATAAAATATATTTAAATGTCTATTGAATGTCTATGTCTATGTCGTTTTGTGGCGCACATACATAATATTATAGTATATTGAAATTAAACTACTTTTACGGATTTTATCGCGGTTTATTTATTGATTTTTTTTAATCCGTAAAAGTAGTTTAATTTCAATGTGTAATATTCGCGTAAGTAAAAGAGAACATTATATTATAGTATAGTTTTTTTTTTTTTCTTCTAAATCTGCTTTATGTATGTAAGTGTCATAAATAAAAATTTCTTTTCTTTCTTTCTTTCTTTCCTTCTTTCTATAGTGGTATTTTCATTAATATCGGCTCGAGCAGCAGCAATTACTATTTTATTGTATTAAAACTAAACACTCATAATTACTTTAGTACATCTGAAACAACCGTATTTTGTGAGTGTTAAAGGAAGAGATACTGCGCTTGTTTTTTTTTTTTGGGAATGATAGACGCTGTTGGCCGCAGATGGCCATTACAGCTTCACGAGGCGAGCGCTTAAAGCGCTCTAGCCTTTACGGCAGAAGTAGCGACGAGCTCAAGGGCACCTCAGGGAGGCACGGCCTCAGCTTGGGCTGTCGCTTAAGAGAGGGCTGAGTTTACCACCGGTTCACAACGCGCCCCCACTGAGAAGAACCGGCAAGAAACTCAGTGGGGTGATGCACGTCGTTGAGGTCGCATACGTACGACCCTTCGGCCTCGCCGGCGAGACCGGTGTCTGATAGCTAGTGTAGCATACGGTTGTCGGGGAAGGATTCTGCACTTGTGTTTACGCTAGTCCTTACTTAGATGGCTGATCTCGTGTAATATCATTGTTATAACCTATTTGTTACATATAGCTAGAACATGTTAGAACATGTTCTAGTTTTTATGTAGCGTCCGTCATGCATGTGCTACAAAATAAATTTATTTCTTCCTTTTCTTCTTCTGTTAGTTAGGCAGAAATTATTTTTTTACTATATTTGGATCTATTTATTTAATCACTAGTAATTTTTTTTTTCTTATAACAACCGTACCGAGTCCTAGCCAAGTTGTCCTTCTACAATACGAAGTGCTAGAGAATATAAATCAAATGTATGGGAATGATATATAATTTCGCGAAGTAAGTCATGTTAAGAGATGCGTTCCGTATTATATAATGACAACTTGGTTAAGCCTAGCACTCATGTGCCTATAATGTCCTCCTGGCCGATTCGACCACAGCTGGTAATAATTCACAAGATAAGCCATCTACGCGGGAGATATTATAGTGCACGAGTGCTTGCGTAGGCACAAGTGCACTCTCTGTTCCTTTAAACATCTCACAATCCGATGGCCGACACGGCCGGGGCGAGGTCAGGCGCAGACCGACTTTGATATACCCATCCGACGCTGGATAATCTTACTTTACAGATAATTTGGTGATCAGCCTGCATCGTCCTAGCCAGTAAGGAACCACTACCCAAAGTGGTTGTCCCCCGCGGGATTCGTATCCGTGACCTCCAGTTTGCAAAGCAAGCGGTTTCTCACTGCGCCACGAAGGCTACCAACATTATATACCTACATAACATTTAATATATATATTTACATAAAAGCGTAGGAAATAACTATTTTTACGATTTCAGTGTGAATATTCGCTTGACCAATAATAACTTGTGTCCGTAAGGACGTCGACGCTAGCGGAAATTTGATTTCTTCGATACGCGACGGGAATTCTTTGAATATTTGATTGATTGAACTGTATTCTGGCTGAAGAAGTAAGGAAAATAATACTTATCGATTTACTCATTCTACACGTCGAGATCACGTCGAAACAGTAGGTACATGAGAACATCGTGTGAATTTTCGCAGGTGTTTAGTCATTCTGGTATTATTATATTTAATAATCCACTATAGATATAACCAAAAGAACCACACAATAAATAAAAAACAATATGTACCTACTTACATCTTTTTCTTCCCTGTATTATTGGGCAATGGTCTCTGCCTGGATAATTAAAAATATCATATTCATTCTCTCGTCATTGCCATTTTGGGCCAATCTTTTTGGAAGGCACTGAAGTGAATTAATTATTTTGTTATTTATATTTCTTATACCCACTACGTCCCATTTCTTTCTTCCAACTTTACACTCGCAGGCCTGCTGGAAGAAATTTCTTTATAAATAAGCTGTGCATTTGTTAGTACAAACCGTTTGTTTATAATTTTTGCACACTAAGAAAGAAGAAAAGAACGGAAATATAGAAAAGAAACTATTCTTTTCTATATTTCCGTTTTCCTGTAATCTTATTGTGTGTACAAAAATTATAAAATAAATAAATAATTCATCACAAGATGGACAAACCTCATAAAATCATCTACAAAGTGTTCCCTTACTGAATGTACACGCAGTGCCACGATTAGGGAGAGATGGTGAAGTCTCGCAAAAGCCGTAACCAATATACCAGACAATCCATGACCACGACCACTCCGCCAGGAGTGTAAGACTAAGTAGAAGTCATGATGATTTCTAACGACCCAACGATTCCTTAGCCTTCTTTGTTGACGACGCCAGTAGCGTGCACAGAAAGTAGGCAAAAATATCTGAGAATTATCTGTACTCTGAGCTATTTGTTAGTGTGCCACCACAAATATTCTTATACTAACTAACATTACTGACGTATCCATTTACATTTTAAAACATCACGTTAGAAAGTCTTTTTGTGTGTATAACCAGCCCTTGTTAATGTCCCACTGCTGGGCACGGGCCTCCCTTCAAGATGAAGGGGCTTAGGCCATAGTCCACCACGCTGGCCAAGTGCGGGTTGGCGGACTTCACACGTCATTCGAAAGCTAGTTAGTCTTTCTCAGACATGCAGGTTTCCTCACGATGTTTTCCTTCACCGAAAGCTAGTAACAATCGCACAAAGACGATTCGCACATGATTCATTGAAGAAATCAGAGATGCGAGCCGGGGTTCGAACCTGCGCACCTTGTTTCCAAAGGCAAGCGCTCGCCCACTGAGCTGTTACCGCATTTGTGTGTATGGATCCTCTGAATATTCTTATTACAGTTTTGAAATGCAAATTAATATGTCTATAGAATCAGCTAACTTATGGATATTTAAAATGGTATACATATTATGATAGGTTAAGCAAGTCGAATACGTTTTTTTTGCCTACCCTCTGTGCACGCCTCTGGACGTTGCCTATCCTTCGGTACCCATTGCGTAACTGGACCGTCTCTATACCTTCATTTAACATACATATATGTCGCTCCCAGCCCCACTTCAAGCTGCAGTTTAAAATTGAGTTAATTAAAAGCTAGGAAGCTAGGTATTCGTGTAAAAGGTCCGGCGGTACTTTACACCCGGAATGCTTTTGGTGTTCTATAAAGTGCAAGTCCAATCGAGTGTGAAGTACTGTAGTCATGTATATGGGCTATCTATCTAAGAACTGGCTGGTTTTCCTTACGTGTTGATAGTTCTTTAAATCCTGACGATTTGCTTCACTATTGGTAATACGTAAAGCTAAGGATTGGCCGTCATTTATGTAAATACAATGCATATATTTTCAAGGCTAGGTTGAATAAGGTTTTAATGCGCTTTATTATCTTCAATTGCATTGCCGCTTTCCATCAGGTGACTTTGCAGTCAAATACTGGCTCTATGTAATTAATAGTCTCCCTGTTGCAGTGGGAAACCGCATGCTTTGCAAACCTGAGGTCGTGGGTTTAAATAAGTGGGCAACAACTTTGTGTAGTTTTTCCTTACTGGTTAGGACAATGCAGGCCGATCACCTGATTTTCTTAAAAGTGAGATGATCCATGCGTCGGATGGGCATGTAAAAAGTCTGTCCTGCGCCTAACCTCTCCGCCGGTCGTGTCGGTCTTCCGTCCCATCGGATTGTGAGAGGTATAAACGAAAAGAGAGTGCACTCGAGTCTACGCAAGCGCTTGTGCACTATAATATCTCCCGCGTAGATGGCCGATGTTGTAAAAGATTGGCCGCTGTGGTCTTATCGGCCAGGAGGACATAATATTGAGTAATCTAATCTAATCTATTGGTGGCTATAAATCGGGCCCGGTTTCCACCGGAACGCACTTCGACCCAGTTGGATCCATTGTGCATGCCCTAGCCCTTACTCTGTTTCTGGCGTGTCGAAGAGTTCCCTCAGGTACGCAACGATTGCGCCAGCTTGGAGCTGTGCATAATCACCTGGTGCAGGATAAGCTACCCCCAGATGCCTCAACCTACGTCTCGCAAGAGCGTCGCAGCCACACAAAATGTGTCGCATTGACTCTTTTTCACCTTTGCAAAATCTGCAAGTATCGGTAGTACTTAGCCTCATTCTGTGAAGGTGCTTATTGGTGCCAAAATGTCCCGTGAGTGCACCTATTAGGTGCCTTATCTGTGATCTGTTGAGTTTTAATAATTTAACCCCACAGTCCACCCTTGTGCTGGAGAAAGTCTTGGAGTGGTTTAGGCCTGGCGCTTCCCTCCATTCCTTTAAGTGTTCATTCCTAGCATGCGCATATAATGCTTGGTGGTACGTTCCATACGGAATCCCCACAAATGGTTCAGGACCCACCAACTGTCTTTGTGAGCCGGCCCTTGCTAGTCTGTCCGCCTTCTCATTACCCTCGACACCTTCGTGTACAGGTACCCAGATGAGGCTGACGTTGTTGTGTCTTCCCAGGTCATTCAAACCTGTAACACCTTCTTTAACCAGTTTAGAGTCAACTCGGAAGGAGTTTAGAGCCTTCAGAGCTGCCTGACTGTCACTGAGAATGTAAATGGTTTTACCTTTAACATTTCTCCTTTGCATTTCTTTAATGCTGGCAATTATTACATAGGTCTCCGCTTGGAAAACCGATGCATAATGCCCCATGCTCTGACTGACCCTGCAGTCCTTGGAATAAATTCCTGCCCCAGTACCTGACTCCATTTTAGAGCCGTCAATGTACCATATGAGGTGCGTTCCATCAACCGGTTTGAGTCCCCGCGTCCACTCATCCCTTGATGGTATGTGTACTCGATACCTCTTATTAAACATGAACACTGGATTAATATTGAGTAAATAAAACAACCTTATCAAAAAATATGTAGAAAGAAAACATACGTGTATTATATGTACCTACATTAAACTTTATATCTCTAAGTGGAATGCGATGTGGAGAAATTCGCAATACGGAGCCCATCCGAGTACCTATGTAAAGGGGACCGTACAGTGATCTATCATTTTTATGAGCTACCCATAAAAGCTGTAAGCTCGAAAGCCGAGTGTATGTAACAGCCTATATAAAACCATTCTACCGAAGAATTCGGTAAAGTTCACTCTATGGTATCCGCTAAATTTAGCGATTAACTGTGGACTATGGCTGGTTCGTGAATGATTGTCAACATTTTCAATGTGCTGAGAATATCGTGAATATTATTAATTAAAGTACCGCCGCACTCACTAGCGGCAATTAACGTTAATTCTAATTAAGCCGTTTTATCTAATCTAATCCCTATCTTCTCTCATTGGGTGTCATAAGGAGCGACTAAGCGAGAACAGAAAGACGGGCAGCAGCGTCTTTCGTTAGGATTTATCTTCCACCTATACTGCGATCTCCAAGCCGCCTGCCAAGACGTATTTCGGCTGCTAACGAATAATGAATCTAGTCTAATAATTGCGACTGTCGGAGCCGTTAATGATTAATTTTGATCATTGAGTATGAGATCGAATGTCGAAATACCTACTCTGATTTCAAGAAATAGATTAATGATAATTAACTATAATTGGTATTTGTAGGTGCGGCATTTAGCCACCTATGTTTAAATGGTAACCCGTGTTTTTGTTTTTTTTTTTATTTAATTCCCACTTGTTTGTATATTCCTGAAAGTTTGTTGTTTTAGGGACGTAAGTAATGAGATTTACCATAATATATTTTGTTTTTATGTTAGATACTTTGTTGAGGTCATAACGACGGCGCTGGATCCCCAGGCAATTTAATTATGTACTACAAATCTAAGTAAACTCTTAGGTGCATTAGCTTCAGTAAATCACAGCTGGGGATAAAATAACTCATCACAAGAAACCTACTAATGAAACATTATCTCGTCACTCAATAAGCGCTTTTACTCTACTCTTCTATGATAATTATTTATTTATCTTAAAGTTCAATTAAATTACACCGCAAGGTAATCTCAATTACTATGCGTTTCAACTAACAATGTGTCCGCCATGATTAAAAATGATGTTTTAACAAAAATAGATAGCAAAATAAGACATTACAATAAATAATAAAAACTGGGTCGAATTTTTCATTTTGTGTTTACTCTGCTGGCGGTATAAAAATCGTAAAAAACGAGTGAAGTTGCCGCATACTCGATTGTCATGGCGGACACATTCTTAATTGAAACGCATAGTATACAGAATTTGTTTTTGATAGAGTCTGCTTCATTAAACTTCGCCGAGTGCCTGTTACGGGCCTGTTGGTCTAGTGGTTAGACACCCTACCTGCTGACCGATAGGTCGTGGGTTCGATTCCTACCAAGTGTCTGGGTGTTTTATCTATATAAGTATGTATTTACAAAAAAAAAGTATATATGTATTAGTATCAGTTGTCTGGTTTCCATAGTACAGGCTCTGCCTAGTTTGGGATCAGATGACCGTGTGTGGATTGTCTCAGAATATTATTTAAGAATTTTATTATTTAAGTGCGATGAGTCCGTGGCAATATCTCTATGGAGTAAGTCCATGGATGGGTGACCATTTAGCGGCCTTCGTACTCTCTGTCTTTGTGCTTCGGAGGGCACGTATAAATTCGATCCCAGTTGTTGTCTTAACAGCAATCGTTTAGCCAAGTCAGAGGCCTAAAGGCAGCTTAAAACGACAAACAAACAATTACCACGCTTCAGGGATTTTTATACTCCACGGACAAAAGGTGCCTCGTCGGCGTAGACCTTAATAATTTAGACTCTAAATTATACCTAATTTGATTATTAAGGTCTTAATTTTAGACTAATTATGAATACAGCTGTTCTTTAGAAAATATAGCAGCAAATCATGTTTATTAATAGTACACATTGAATACTTACATAATTATGAACCCCGTGGGGTGAACATAGCACCTATCCATTTCCTCTCATTGGGTGTCGTAAGAAGTGACTAAGGTAAAACAAGAAGACAGGCAGCAGCGTCTTTCTATTGGATTACCTATCACCTACACTGCGATCCCAAGACGCCTGCCAAGCGTAGGTATTGCGGCAATTCTACCCATTTTAGGGAAAGGCTTTTGTTCAGCAATGGACGATTTCGGGCGATGATCATTATGTACAATCTGAAAACTAAGGGTGACTGAAAATTTATCGCAAAGTAGGGGAGAGGTGGCATGAAAGGGACATTTCAGTTGTGGAGGCTCTAGTAAACGACCCTTTCATAAATATCGTAAGTAAATAAATTAAAAACACAAGCATAAAATTCACAACTTTCAATAAAAGTCTACTGATCTTTCGTTCCAGTATCTGTTGGTATCTAGTCGATCATAAACAATAAAATCATGATTATACAGCGTTTGGCAAAATATTTCCAAACAATACCAAAAAATAATCATGTATAGAAATATAAATGCACGCACGCAATTGCCATCTTTAAAATGACAGGTGCGTTTCAATGTAACAGAAATAGTTTTGACGTGAGACGATTTTTATTGTATCGGTAATTTGAATTGTCCCTTTCAATACGTGCCCCTTTCATGCCACCTCTCCCCTACCGCGCTGCTGTCGGTACGTTCGAGCTTCATAGCGTTGTACATTTAGTTTCACAATGGGTCCAGGGAGGCGATTCTCGCACTTTCGAATCAATCACGAATTCGAAAAAATATTCGAATTCGAACTATTGGCGACTAAAAATCACGTAATTGTATTCTCGACATGTCGAGCCCAACCTGTTTCGAACGCTAGCCGCTCGAACTGCTTCGACTGGTCAAGACCATTCGAATCGTCATCACGAGTTCGAATCGCAACAAATGTCAAACCTTACCGTATAATATGATTATAATTTTAAGATGAGTACCGTATTCCTAGATTATTTTATTCAAAATAACATTATTGGATAGTTTATTATAGTATAACTACACTTTACGAAGTCCTCGCACTTGATTAAAACTTAATTCATTATCAAACAAACAATCAACAACACAGACTATTAAATTAAGAGATACTGCGATCGACAGCCAATTAAGATAAAATCATTATGCCGACAAGATAGAGTAGGTATATATACCTAAACATCACATAAACGCCTTTAAGAATACGGAAAACAATAATAAAACTTATATTTTTATAAATAACCCTTCGGGCAAAAATAAATCGTAAACATAAATACATAAACCAAGGAGGATGATGATGATGATAGTTTATTCGTCCATATACAGGACAGGCGAAGGAATTTCTCCATACTGCCAAATCTTTTATAGAATATCCGATATACGTATTGTTATTCCATGAAGTAATGTGTCTTGTCCGAGATATAAATTTATAAGGCAGAAATGCCAAGTCTTGCATAGTTCTTCATTCCGGTAAATAGTTTCAGTAAGGCAGAAGTGCCAAGTCTTGTATAATTCTTCTTAATCCAGATAGTAGTAGTTTCATTATAATTACTTGTGTCTTCATTCATTGTAATGTTGTCATAGTTCTCCAATAGTAGAGTTGATAAAGTCAATTATAATAGTAAAATTATCAGGACATGCTAAAAGATCCTGAAGTGACGGCGGGATATTTTGATATTTACTCAATAGACTATCTATTAATATCAGGCGTTGGATATTATAAGCAGTACACTTGAAGAAAATATGATCTAGAGTCTGTTCTTCTTGCAATGTGCATTCAGGACACAATGGGGAAGAAATCATGCCCATGCGATTTAAATGAGCCTTAAATTTGCCATGTCCGAATCTTAATCTCATTATTTGTGTGTAGAATTTCCTCTTCAGATATGTATTACCCATTACAAACCACGGTGTTTTACCCACTTCCCTATTAATACCGGCATACCATGCTCCTTTAGATTGAACCACTAAATCTCTCTCGTCTTGCCATTTCTTGATTAGAACCCTGCGATATTCTGGTACCACGTCTTGCCATGGAATTGGAATATTATTTATTATGTTGCCACCCAGTGAATTTGTTAGTCTGGCAAGGTAGTCCGCATTTTCATTGCCTGTCACACCTACGTGTGCTGGTGTCCAAACAAATTTTACTGATTTCTGTGATATGGCTAATTTAACTATCATTTCTTTAATTTCATATAGGATATAACGAGTGTTACTATCAAAACCATTACTCTTCAAGGCCTTTAAGACTGACATGCTGTCCGATACAATGACGAACTGATATTCACTGGAACACATTATGTCTGATTCTATGTATCTTAACGCCAACAAAATTGCTATAGCTTCAGCCGAAAAAACTGTGTTAATTGAAGGTAAGCGAAAGCCCCTACCATATTTTTTGTTTGTATGATAATAAGCAGCTGATACACCTGTTTCACATTTCGACGCGTCTGTGTATATAATTTGATGTTCTGGCCAACATGAGAGCTTCCTAGACACGTCCTGATTAGATCTTAAGTTATGTTCTATTTCTATTATGTCATGTGGAATGAATTTACCATCAAATCTGCCATTATAACATGCCCAGTTTTCATTATGATAAATGTTGCAGTTGTCAATGTATGCTAATGTTTCAGTCAAGTCATGGAGAATAAAAGGGAATTTAGAAGAAAGAGGAGAAGACGCCAGAAATGTATGTTGTCTTATCTTTGACAGAAGAGGATGATTACTGAGAGAGTAAAGTTTTAAAATGAATTTGAATTTTAAATACTTGAATCTTATTGTTAAGGGAGGGATGTTGCATTCAACCTGCATTGAGACTATTGGGGTAGTGTTCATTGCCCCTGTGATCAAGCGAAGATTTTTATTTTGGATTTTTTCAAGTTTATTAACCAAGATGGAATTGGAGGCATAGCAGTAAAAACTATATTCAAAATGAGACCGAACTATAGACTTATACAACATCAGTAAAACTTTAGGATCAGCACCCCAAGATGTCCTAGCAAGTGATTTTAATATATTAAATGCTCTCAGAGCTCTGTCTGCTAAGCCACAAACATGTTTCTGCCAAGATAGATTTTTTGTAAAAGTAACACCCAGATACTTAACCTCATCGGTAACTGGTAGTGTGTTGCCATCATAAATAATATTGGTAAGTATTGTCCTAGATCTACTGAATACTACAACCTTTGTTTTATTTGGATTAATTTCCAGCTTTAAATAATTAAAATAAATTTTTAATCGTTTTAATGCATTATTCAATTTGTTTTCAACATCTCGTATTTTTGTACCTGTGCAATAGATAGTTAAATCATCTGCAAATTGAAGGCTATTTACATCTTTACCTAATATATTATTTAACTTATGTATGTACAAAATAAATAGGAGAGGGCTCAATATTCCACCTTGACGAAACACCTTTACTTGATATTTGGGGTCCAAACAAGTTATTTTGATGTTTAACATAGACATGTCTTTTGCTTAAAAAACTAATAATCCATTTTATTAATTTTACAGGCAGACCAAGAGACTGTAATTCATTTGCAAGGACATTATGATTTACATTATTAAATGCACCAGTGATATCAAAGAAAATGCTGACTAAAAACTTGTTGTTTGCAAATGCACTATGAATATCCAAGTATAAATGATTCAAGCTTTCTGCAGCAGAATGCCCTCTTCTAAAACCAAACTGATTATATGGTAATAATTGTTTAGATTCAATATAATACTCAAGTCTCTGTTTTAATAATTGTTCGAATAATTTAGAAGCACAAGATGTTAAAGCTATTGGCCTGTATGAATCATGATGATTTTTATCTTTACCTGGTTTCAGAATAGGGATAAGACAATCAGTTTTCCATGTTTCAGGTATTACCATGTTATCCCACAAGGAATTGAATATATATAAAACTATTTGCTGGCTAAATAAATTGAGGTTTTTGAACATTTTATAAGAAATATGATCTAAACCAAATGCAGAATCGCGACGAGAATATATGGCACTTAATAATTCTGACAGAGAAAAGGGTTTCTTGAAGAATTCATTCCCACTAGAATTAATGTTATCATCACAAAGATTAAACACTGGTTGCTGAAGGTTGTCAGATGTATATTTATCTAAAAAAGGTTGTATCCAATTATCACTATTGGTATTATTAGTTGAAATGCTATATGTTTTATTGAATTTTCTAATTTTAGTCCAAATTGTTGATAAAGGTGTTTGCCGATTAAATGAATTACAAAGTTCTATCCATGAGGTTTGTCTTTCTTTATTTATTGTTAATTTCTTTAAAGCTTGCTCTTTTTTAAAAGATAAATAATTTTCGGTTGTGGGATCTGATTTAAAAAGTAAATAAGCTGCCTTACATTTACAAACTGCTTGTGTACAAACATCATTCCACCAAGGTAAACATAATCTTTTTTTTGGTCTACTGTCAACCCTTGATGCAGAGGAATTCGGGGAGTGAACTCTGACATTGGTATTGGCCTCAGTAACACTTTCTAGCAGAATTTTACACAACAATTCATAGCATGTCTCAGGATCAAGAGAGTTAAAATTAATATTATGTAATTTTACACTTACTATATCTTGATATTTTTGCCAATCAACACACTTATAATTAGGACGTATATAATTTGCACTAGAAAAATTGTCATTATTTACATTTACAGGTTTACATAAAAGGGTAGTGACAACAGGAAGGTGATAACTACAAAGAGGATCATCATGCACATACCAGTTGCATCTCAATGCTAACAAAGGTGAAACTATTGTGAGGTCTAATGCATTTGGCTGCCAAGTATGAGAACCAGTAGTTGTAACTGATCCATCATTTAGCAAGCTTAAATTGTTGTCATTTATAACATCTAAAAGAGTTGAACCACGTGTGTCTGTGTTTGCACAACCCCATACGGAGTGATGAGCATTAAAATCACCTGCTAATATTATAGGTTGTGGTAAGGACTTTATAAAATTATCAAGTTTTACATAGTTAAAATTAGAAGGATAAGCAGATGTTGGACTGTAAAAACTAACTATTGTTATAGTTTCATTGTTTATGTGTATTTGAATAGCTAAATTTTGTAAAGAAGTGTCATAATATGTTTGTAATTTTGTATATGTAATATAGTTTCTAATTAATATGGCTACACCATTATGTTTAGAACCAATATCTAATCTTTCTAAATTATAACCTTTGATACATATAGTTTTAGTTGGCTGTAGCCAAGTTTCAGAAATGATTGCAATGTGTATATCATTTTGATATAAAAATTGTTGAAAGACATGTTTATGACTTAGTAAACTTTGAGCGTTCCACAGTACAATATTGAGCTTATCCATGTTTGGTGGGTGTGTTTGTTTTACTGTTATTATATGTGTCCAGTAACATAGATTTAATTGCCTCCGAAGTAATAGGACTATCATTTGTACTTTTTTGTGAGCTGAGTTTTAATATAGTTGATATAATTAAGTTAAGAATGCGGTCGGACTTTAAAAATTTCTGTATGTTATCAGAGTTATTGTTCAGAGTTGGAAAATGTTTGTCATTGAATAAATCTGCATATCCTTTTTTTTGTTTATATTTCAAGTTATTTTTTTTCAGTTTCCTCTTTTCGTTTTGGGCATTCGCTGGAGATAGCAATGTGATTGCCTTTGCAATGCACGCACACTGCATCCTTCGCTGTTTTTGTACACTTGCTGTAATGATGATCCTCACCGCAGATTGAGCACTTCTGTGCATTTTTGCAGTATTTGGCAATGTGACCATATCTCAGACATTTCAAACATTGACTGATAGGAGGAATGTATGCGCTTACCTCAAAATACCAGCTATTGATATCAACGCTATCAGGAAGTGTAGGACAGGAAAAAGTGATTGCTACCGTCTGAGTTGGGAGCAAGATAGGCTTGTCGTCGTCGTCTCTTCCGCGGCGCATCAGGCGTCGCACGGACACTACATCTTTGGAGCTGGAAATGCCGTTATAAATGTTAAGATTGGACATATAAGTGGGAACACCGCGGATGACCCCTGTAATTTCAGTGAGTGTAGCAGGAATAGTGGCTTTTAATTCTAAATCCTTCTGAACCTTAGCATTGTTCAGAGCCATGTTCGCTAACCCTGGTCTTTCAAAAATAGCTGCAACTTTATATCTATTGAGCCGTTTAAAACGTTTTATTCCTTTGTGGTGCCGCTTCAATACTGCACCTAAGGACATAAGGTCCCGGTCTCCTATAGGCTTAGAGTCAACAATACTCTCATAAATAACTAAGTATTCAAAGTTTCCCCCATCTTCTGGATATTGCCTTGAATAATTTTCAATTTTATAAGGTAGATATTTGTCAGCTCCTGAATCATCAGAGTCTGACTCAGTTGGCGGTAGATCTACCGCTTCAGGTTTGTGCCTTTTTCTTTTCCCCATTTTCTTCCCATTTAGCTAACCCCTAATTAACTTTACAATACAAATTTACAAGTAAATACAAGTTTTTAAAAATATTAATGAAAATATTTTAAAATTTCGCGCCTATCCGATGTGATTTCCCGCCATCGAATCAAACCAAGGAGGTTAAAGATTCTTGACATAAACATATGGTATTTTTGTTTTAATTTTACTTCGCCGAAAGACAGGCAAAGGTACTAGGATCATACAGCCACAGACTACTAAGTAAGAACCATAGATTTATAAAAATCTATGGTAAGAACACACAGGTTTGTGTATTTATTACTCGTTAATTTGTGGTAAATTATGTGAAAAATCGTACAAAATGTCGTTCTACCATTTTATAGACGTGAACCACTTTAAAGATATGTTTTTCTACTAAAAACATCCCATCCGGTAAAAAAGCCGTATCAACTACTTGAACGGAATGACTCGCGGGACATTTATCTTTCATAATGGCAACAATTTCCTCATTCGAATAGAGATTATTTCGAAGTTTACTTCGATGGTTGCCCAGAATACAAGATTCGAGAAAATCACTTCGAGTTACGAGATTTCTTAGTAGAGATAGGCTTCGTATTGCAGATTCGAAATCGAAGTCGATTCGAAGTAAGCGAGAATCGCCCGCCTGGACTAAGAAACACTCGACTGTCAACTTCATCGATAAATTCTTGGACAAAAACTACGTGCGTACCGTCACTGGTCAATCGATAAATGACGCGGCTGCAGCGCGGGAGCAGCCCTACGTTCGCACGTTTTTTATTTATATGGATTTACAAAACAGCGCGGCTGCAAATTTTAAATATCTTGATTACTTACAGTACAGGCTTCCCTAATGCTTTTATCTTTTGTTTACGATCTCTAAACGTTATAGGTTCAGTTCGGGAACATTTAAAGCCCGTTTATGCTTACTTTGCATTATGTCTGGAAAGTTTCAAAGGACCGAGTTACCGCCTCCTATACTTACAATTTAATGTGTACCTTCGTGAATTTCACTGTAAGCGGTTTTACGTGCTGGTTACAATAAATACACTTTTAATGTCTCGACCTCGATACAAAAAAAAGTAAGTATTAGTAAGTATAACAAATATATTATAATATTTATGTTTAATAATATCAAGACTTACAGGCATTTCTGAAAAAAGAACTGTACCGTATTCGCAGGTATTCTTTCCCTTAAATTTTGAATAAACTGAAATTATTCTCCGATAAGATGGGAATATCGAGGTGTGTGTCCCTTTTTTACCGATTACAAGCCGAAAAGACTATCCTTAGAATTTAATTGATAAATGTAGGAATGTATACGTTTTGCCACGAACTCACGAAATACGGGTCGATTGCGCCAACAACTTTTGATCACTTCTGATAGTTTTTTTTAAAATTCCTAAAGCTTTTTATATTAATTGAAAAATAAAGGACAAAAGAACATTATAAAAAATATTTCGATATCTAAGTACGAAATTTTAATAATAAAATGTGTACTCAAACCTAAAATCATCAATTGAATGCCTCGCAGCTTCAATTCAGTCGTGTTGTTTTTTGTAATTCTGTCTCTAAGAATGGCTTTTTGTTTTCTACGATTCAAATAAATGGTTTTTTTTTTTTTTTTTTTTTATTCATCATAAGCTAGTGCTTGACTGCAGACCCACCTGATGGAAAGTGGCGACGCAATCGAAGATGGTAAGGCGCACTAGCTTATTAAAAGCCTATTCACTCTAGCCTTGAAGACACCCACGTTATAATCGGCCGGGAAAACCGACGCAGGCAAACTGTTCCAATCCTTAGCTGTCCTCAATATAAACGAAGAGGCAAATCGTTTAGTCCGGACTGAAGGCACTTTCACCACATAAGGGTGTGTATGCGCAGTGCGTCTCGACGTCCGATGATAGAAGGGGGATGGTGGAATCAAGTCATGCAGTTCCTGTGCACACTCTCCAAAATGCATCTTGTAGAATACCGAGAGGCTGGCTACTTTGCGCCTGTGCTCTAGGCTTTGTAGATTGGCTTCTACTAACCCAGTATCACCAATCAGCCTCTTAGCACGCCTCTCCACAGAGTCTAAAGCAGCTAGATGGCATTTTGCAGCACCGGCCCATATATGACTACCGTACTCCACACACGACCGGACTTGCGCTTTATACAACATCAGAAGCTGTCCCGGTGTGAAGTACCGCCGGACCTTAGCTAGGACACCCAGCTTTCTTGCAGCTACTTTGGCTTTGGACTCAATGAACCGCCCAAAATTTAGGTTTGAGGAGACTTCAACTCCCAACAACTGAAGGCGGTCGGTGTATTCCAAGGATGCATTCTGAAAAGTAGGAGCCAAGTTAAACGGACTCCTTTTGGCGGTGAACAGACACGCTTGTGTTTTGGTGGCATTAAATCTCACAAGATTGGCATCGCCCCATTCGGAAACTGCCTGAAGTGTGAGATTCGCACGCTCTACCATGGCCTCTCTTTCGGACTGGATAATATCCTTACCGGCCCGATTACCCAGCAGATATCTTTCCACAACAGTGCTGTCATCTGCATACCCATAGATACCGGGTATCATCAACAGATCATTAATGTGCAGCAGGAAGAGGGTTGCGGAAAGAACGGATCCCTGAGGAACTCCGGCATTAGTTATCATCGGCTCCGATGAGCAGCCGTCAATAACAACTCGGAGAGACCGTTCACTCAGGAAGTCCTTTATCCAGCCGATCAGACCTGGGGATAAGCCGTACGCTGAAAGCTTGCTTATCAGGCCAGCGTGCCAGACTCTATCGAAGGCCTTCGAGACATCCAGGGATACAGCAAGCGCTTCCCCATTTTTCTCGAGGGTCTCGCCCCATACATGCGTGGCATACACTAGAAGGTCCCCTGTCGATCGATTTTGGCGAAACCCGTACTGTCGGTCGCTGAGGAGATCATTTTGCTCTAGGTATGCCATGAGGCGCGAGTTCAATATACGCTCCATAGTCTTGCAGAGTATGGAGGTTATTGAAATCGGCCGATAGTTAGTTGGATCAGCACGACTGCCTTTTTTGGGCACGGGCTGCACGTTGGCAAGCTTCCAGGATTTGGGCACTATTCCAGTCCTAAATGAGAGGTGGTACAATCGCGTCAACACTGGAGACAACTCGGGTGCACATACCTTGAGTACTATCGCTGGTATACCATCTGGTCCACTAGCTTTGTTCACGTCTAGATGACACAGTGCACTCAACACCTCCTTGTTCTTAATGCGAACTTCAGTCATTGACGTGTCGCGTTGAGGCAGTTGAGGTGGAGTAGCACTGCCAGTGTCTAGACGTGAATTACGAGCAAAGAGAGAAGCAAATAGTCCTGCCCTCTCTCTTGCCGTATGAGCTAGAGTCCCGTCAGGTTTTACCAGTGTTGTTTGATAGTTTGTTTCGACCGACTTGGCTAGAGACCAGAAAGCTCTACTCCCTGATGGCTGGGCTGAGAGCTTTGTGCCAATGTGGTTTATATGGTCGAAACGAGCTTTCTTCAGTGCCTTTTTGCAAGACCTAGCGGCTTGGTTAAAGGCTTTCTTCTTTTCACTTATGTCCGGAGTTTTGCGGTCACGAGCGTCAGCCCAGGAAAGATACGCCGAATGCTTGCTTTTTTCAGCTTGAGCACATTCAGCGTTGAACCATGGGCGAGATTTGCCACCGATAGGTACATCAGCATGAGGGATGAAATAGTCCATCGCTTGACGCACCACATCGGTTATAGCATCCGCACAACTCGACGGATCTTCAGAAGAAAAGCAAACCTGCTGCCAAGGATAAGACGCAAAGAAATGCCGCATCTCGTCCCAATCTGCTGAGTTGTATCGCCATACTCGCCGTTTCCCGTGGGAGTCATAATCAGGGGGGGAATAGCAGGATACAGACTTCACCAGACAGTGATCCGAAGTTCCCAATGGGGAGGAAACCTTAACTTCGTACCTGTCTGGATCAGTTGTCAGCAGAAGGTCCAGGCAATTGGCTGTATGGCCAACTACGTCAGGTACCCTAGTCGCTTGTTTTACTAGCTGGAAAAGGCCCAGCGCCAGCGCAAAGTTCCGCGCTTCTCTTCCAGCGTGATCAGTCCTCTGGTATGGGAATAGCCAATCCTGGTGGCAGGCATTAAAATCCCCCAGAGCGACTAGTTGTGCATCAGGGTAGTGGAGTAGGGCCATATCAGCGGCTTCACTAAGTTGGTGAAATAACCGAGTTGTCTCCTGGTCACCACTGTGCGATCGGTAGACACAGGCATAGACAATTCTGTCTATGCCAGTGTCTACCAACATCCAGAGCGTAGACAAAGTGGGGTCTTCAAGATGACGGAAAATGGTAGAACATTTTAAGAAAATATTTTATCGACGTGGATTTTTTTATCTTGTATTGAGAAATTACAAGTAAATCATCTGCTCCGAACCCAACCAGACAAATATTATACAAAAATATTTCCATACTATTGTGTATGAACATACATGTGATTATAAATATATAACACCCAGACATAAGAAAGACATCAAAAACCCAACTGCAAAAAAGACAATTTGAAAGTAACGCACTAAAAAGACTGACAAGATAAACTCTACTTTGGTTCGGTTTAACAGACTATAGCTTATTGGTTGCGGATACTTATCCGCATTAATAATTATAGCAGGTGGGACTACATTAAAAAAATAATAACCAAAATGTATGGGGTACCACCGGGGTATGTTGGATTCTTAGCCACCGGCCGGCGGCTATTGCATCGTCACATGAGACCTGGATTGCCTGGGCTCTTCGAAGGTATTTGCACCGGGATCCCCTTAGTGCCTTGCCTTTGCCCGCTGCAGCCATTATAGGCGCCGCCGTCCTCCTCAGACCGCCGCCGGCCGCTTCCTGGACCTACCAGGTAGGTACCTACCTAGACGGCACCTTACATTTCTTTTATACTACCAAGGTGGCAAGCAAGCGCACGGCCCGCCTGATGGTAAGCAGTCGCCGCAGCCTATAGACGCTAGCAACACCAGAAGAATTACTAGCGCGTTGCCGACCCTTAAGACATTAGATATTAACTCTTTTAAGTCCTGTAATTTCACCAGCTACAGTTCCCTTCACGCCGGAACACAGTAATGCTTACACACTGCTGCTTTGCGGCAGAATATCTGACACTGCGGTGGTACCTACCTGGACGGTTCCTTGCACAAGGAACCTACCACCTAGTGGGTAGAGATAGTAGTAGGTACATAATAACTTAGTAATTTCGGTCATGCTCGCCATCGAAAAGTTTCTGCATGTGGCGGCTTAGTGTGCGCGTCACCCCCTTCCCTCTAATATGAGGGTTGAGGTTGAGGGGAGTGATGGCTGCTGCTCGAGTCAACTCGTGCGCGGGTGCTGCTTGGTCTGGTCCGAATACTATCCCTGTGGCCTTTTAGTTTGTTGTAATTTTTGTCGTAGTTTATTCTTTTCTTCTTTTCTCCCTTGCTTTATGTTTTGAACGGCAGGACACACTATCGCTAATGTCGATTCAATTGTAAGAAAACAATGTTTAAAAAAAATGTCAAGCCCGCTGAGTTTCTTGCCGGATCTTCTCAGTTGAGGCCGCGTTGTGATCCGGTGGTAGCTTTTAAAAAAATGACCATTCAAAAGCGTTAAGCCTATTTGAAAATAAAGATTTTTGATTTGATTTGATTTAGTCTCGGGCGACTAGCATCACTGTCACTGTAGTGTATCTATAGGCAGCGCGTCGCTTACCATTAGAGTACCATCCTGCTTGTCTTGTACCACCTAATAGGTACGTCTACGTATACTAAGAAAAGCTTATCGACTTGCTCGCAACTTGTATAATAGTCTAACAGCATTTCGGCTTGCGGGGTTTCAGCGCATGCGTTTTCGATGTGTAACGGTAATCTTAATGTGATCACTACCAATATCAGAGTGCAAACTGATCGACGTTGCATATATTATACCTGATACTATAGATATGCTCATACTATGGATGGCGGTAACAGTCCAGTGGGCGACCGCTTGCCTGGGAAACAAGGTGCGCAGGTTCGCACCCCGGCCCACTCCTCTGATTTCTTTAATGAATCATGTACGATTCGATCTAAGGGGAGGACTTTGCTCAGCAGTGGACGTCTTTTGGCTGCAGATAATGATATTTTTTTATATTGTTTAATATTAATCGCAAAGAGAGTTAGAATTAAAGAAATACAAAATCTAACACTAGCCGTTACACAGTACCCTAATAGCGGTGTTAGGATGGTTGTTTTTACGTGATACGAGCAGACAGGCATATGTATGCAAAACCGCTAAACCCTTGCTCGCAACGTAAAAATAAAAATACGTAAGCTTATTTTCCTCGGAAAACAACTTTATCTCGTGGTATGGGCATGGGCTGTGATTCGGGACGTGCTCGCTAACGAACCAAAAATTTCGCCGATGTACTTATTTGCTAACGTGGTCAGTACTTTTGCGGTTTTAAAGTAGGTATAGAAAGTGTGAAATTGAGTGTGTTTTTGAGGGGAAACGACGCGTCGGAAGACGCAAGCTTTAGTGGTTTAGAAATATCAGACAGCGTGGAATACCTATTTCGCTTGGCAACGGACCGATCTAGTTTTGACGAGCTGACGGCCAACCTTCAGTAGTGAAGAGGCGCCGGAAGAAGAAGATTGACCCTTCCCTTTGGGTGACGTAAGAGGCACCTAAGGGAAAACAAGAAGATGGGCAGTAGCATATTTTTATTGGATTTCCTACCACCTATATACTGCGATCCCCAAGACCCTCGGTCTTGAGCTTGCTTGGCTTGGGCTTGCCAAGCCTTGGTGTTGGGCTTGCTTGGGGTCTCCAAGCTCGGCAGGCAAAGCTTGGGGATTATGGCAACCCTTTCTTCTAAACTTGGAATAGTTTTCGACCTTACTTACCCAACCTCGTCACAAATAAATAGATTCTTTTTTTCTTTTATTTTCCTTTTAAGGGCGACCAACATGGAGCGTTAAAATTTCAAAGTGAGACTACTAGAGCTAGTTTGGTATCATATGAAAAACTTAAATTGCACATTTCAAAACTGATTTGAATGTTGGTTTATCTCACTTAGTCTTTGATAATCAATAATGTCAATAAAAATATCCCATTATCACCGAAGTTTGTGGAGGAAAAAATGTTAAATATTTATAGGTAATAAATGTATATCTATAGCATTTTTCAGGCAAAATAAAATGATTTTTATAAGTACTACAGTTTTTTAGTAATCCTAAACAAACCTCGACAAACAAGCTTAGTTTTGCGGTTTGCTTTGATACCTGAGGTGTTATACGAATAGTAAAGAAGATATGGGACCTTCGGTACGTGAGTCCGTCTCGCACTTGACCGGTTGTTTTTATCGTATGGTCAGTGGCCAACCTGGTGTGAGATTTGGTTGTTGCCCTTAGGTCTCTGACTTACAATAACCGGGACCGATTTTTGCCCTCTGAAGCACGGAGATACTCATTTCAAATGCCGCTAAACGGTCACCCATCTATGGACTAACCTTGCCCGACGTTGCTTAACCAACTGATCGTTTACCGAAGAGTGTTTATAACCGGCCATGGGCGCCTCAATATACTTATGTTCTTTTTCGATGTGTTTGTTATGTTGTGTGCCGCGCTATACAGGGTGTAAGGGACCACGTATCGTAAACGTTTCAAATAATGTCCGTTACAACATTACAGAAACCATTTATATGGAAAATGACAAATTACTAACTTGTTAATTTTCGACCATGTAATGAATGCGTGCGGAATAATATTTAATTATTAAATTACATTGCTAATATTGCACAAATAAGTATTTTTTTGTATTAAAATTGAAGTTAGGCTTTATTATTACAGCAATAATGATGTTATACTAATTTTATTTTAAAAAAGCGGCTTTTTTTTTGGAAATTCATGAAAAAGCCCATGAAAAATTTCAACACTAGAATGTTCAGAATCATATACTAGATCCCTGGTATCGGTTTTCGGTACGAAGTCCCTTACACCCAGTATAGAACAGCAATGAAGTTAGCTAGATTACCTACCTTAATACAAAGTTTATCTATAGTACCAATATTGTATTACATTACCTACAGTTCTCCGGTGATTACAACTAAGATTGCCGAACACGCAGTTTGCATAATTTATGAAGATATTACTACGATCGGTCCAAACCCTTAAATACCCTCATGCTTGTAGTCGTCGCCTTAGTTCCCCATTGTTTGACATGACGTTGAGAACCTGCATGGTATAGGTATGAATCATCATTTTTGGTAGCCAGTACTCTTTGATTAATCGCTTTGTTGTGAGGAGACAGCAGCCGAAAAACGCCCACTGATATGACGCCTTTGTATATCAGTAGGCGTTTGCCCTGCCACGCGTAGGGATTATGGCAACCCTTTGAAGAAAAGGGTTGCCATAATCCCTACGCGTGGCAGGCTTCTTGGGGATCGCAGTATAGATGGTAATCCAATAGAAAGACGCTGCTGCCCGTCTTCTTGTTTTCCCTTAGTCGGACACCGAACGGGAGGAGATGGGAGGGTGCTATTCTTACCAGGACACAGCTTAAACTTTGATACCAGATTGGCCACTAACCATACGAAAAAAAAGTTTATTTCATCGTGCTATTTCGGCCATGGAATGGAACGTATAGTTGTTCTATATCTATGTAGTCTCGTTTGAGGGGAGTAATACTCTGATCCAAGCATCAACACAACGAAAACAGTTAGATAGATAGGTACGAGTACCTTGGCTGTTCGTATACTGTAGCGATAAAATATTCCATGAATAATTCACGTGTCATCATGCATCGACACTGGCATGCCGAATAAGATTTCGTATTCTTTTGTTGTCAACATTGGGAGTAAGAAACTTGAATAAATTGTTGGTTGCAAGGTGAGACGTCTTTTGGTGCATGCAATCTGCAATAACTTAACCTGTTAGATTATAATGTTCAATTTATGCGCGGGTATAATGGGAAATATAGCTTAGTAAAACATTTTCAGTCGGTGCTGATATTAATTAATACGTCATAACGCTATTATTAGCAGACACCAATATATTTTCGTTATTTAATGCTTCTTAGATCATTTTCTTTGAAGTCGGTTTTTATTTTTTCTGAAAACATTTTATTTGACACTTTTTAGTGAATTTTATGTTACCAAGATATCAATAGTACGTGGGCTACATCGAATCAGTTAAACAAGTAATAAACTAAAACCCGACTACGGATAAAATCGCAGTCCAATACGAGGCTTGCCTTTTAAGTTCTGTCGTTTCCATATTATTATTTCCCGGCAATTTTGAATTTGGAACTGTTCTATATTCAAATGTGTTTAAATTTTGAATCACAAAACAGTTGAAAGTATTAGGATTAATCTTATAATGCTATTGTTAATTCACAGCGTCGATTGGAATCTGTCAGGTTACGTACGAAAATGAATCGTTCGAATCGAATCCGTGCAATAATTTTATACAACTTTAGAAGAGACCTGACACGGCTTCAGTGTTTTGAAGAGCTAACATCTGTGTTCAGTGATGAAGCCCCATGTCTGCGGACTGTCGAACGCTGGTATTTAGAATTCCAGCGTGGACATACTAGTGTTAGTGACAAATCTCGCGAAGGACGCCTAAAATCCGCCTTCACTGAAGATAATAATCATTGCTGTGAGACAACTAATTCTCGAAGATCGTCATGTGACGTATCCAGAAATAGAGGCTCTATTAGGCATCTCAGGGACAACCATTCAGAAGATCTTGCATGAAGCGCTTGGTGTGAGAAAGCTAGTTTGCCGTTGGATACCGCATCTGCTTTCAGACGATCACAAGGCGGCCCGCGTCAGATGGTGTAAGAAAACTCTGCAAAGGTTCAACCGAGGAGAGTCAAATCACGTCTACGACATCATCAGTGGTGACGAATCTTGGATCTATGCCTACGATCCTGATTCCAAACAACAATCTACAATCTGGGTATTTCAAGACGAGCTAAAGCCGACTAAAGTTGTTCGTTCTCGAAGCACTTCAAAAAAGATGGTGGCCACGTATTACGGGGCATTCAAGTGACGTGTGAAGTCCGCCAATTTATGTAATATTTAAAAATGCGTAATATCTATACTTATAATAAAACTGTAACAGGTCCAATTCTGTACATTGAAGATATTTTGAAAATTATATTTGGAGGGCATTCTATAACCGATACTGAGGCCGAAAATGTATTTTTTTTAATTTTTGTCTGTCTGTCTGTCTGTCTGTCTGTATCTCGGCTGAGCATCACGCCGAAACTACTGGATGGATTGAAACGAAACTTGGCATGATTTGAGATCTTACTACGAGGTAGGACATAGGATACTTTTTATCCCGTAATCTAGCACGGTTCTTTTGGGAGAGAGGATTGAAGTCAAAATGGGTACTTGGTTATACGCTTGGTCCGATTTTATCATTTTTTCTTTATAATTATAATAAATATTTGTAAGGGAACACTCATAGACAGTTGTTAACAATTTTTGGAAATCGATCAGGTTAAGCAACGTTAGCTAAGGTCATAAAATAGATGGGTGATCGTTTAACGCCATTTAAACTAAACGTTTCCGTGCTTTGGAGCTCAAGTACAAAGTGGGTCCAAGTTTTTAACCGACTTTAAAAAAGGAGGTTTTGTATTGTATGCGAATGTATATTATTGAAAGTTTAGTTAACGTAACACAGCGCGGGCGGAGCTGCGTGGGTCAGCTAGTTCTCATAATATGTTAGTCTATGTGCTTCTAGATAAATGGACCAAATCACATGAAATTATGAATGTATCCCCTCGAGTTCTCAGAAACTATAAATCCGATTGTGGTAGTTCTTTAGTAGATACATACTCGTACATAGTCATGAGATCTGGGGATCTCATGGGTGTATGTATGTATGTACCCCGAGGGGTGTCCGGGTAAGAATGGCACCCCCCATCTCTTCCCGTTGGGTGTACGTAAGAGGCGACTAAGAAAACAAGAAGACGGGCAGCAGCGTCTCTGTATTGCATTACATACCACCTATACTGCGATCCCCAAGCAGCCTGCCAAGCGTGGGGATTATGGCAACTTCACCCTTCTAAGTGCTAAGGCTGTTGTTGATGATGATGATGAAGATCCCTTAGTGGTAGGGGTCCCATTTAGGTAGGTACCACCGCAGTGCCACATATTCTGCCCCCAAGCAGCTGTGTATGAGAACGCAAGATATAATAATAACGGATCACATTTCGCTTGTAATTTTTTGGACTTTAAGACCATATTCCCAAAAAGGGTAGCTAGAGAAGTATATTTTTGAAGTGAAACTTCTTATGCCACTTACAAAAATGTTATCATTTAACGCGTTAGACGTTATGTGATAGGTGTTAAACGATAGGCGATAGGCGTTAAATGATAGGTGTTAAACGATAGGCGATAGGCGTTAAATTTGTTAAGGTTATGAAAGCGTTCATGTGACGCCGTCACTGAGTGAGTGGGTGAGTGGGTTAGTGGGTGAGTGGGTGAGTGAGTGAGTGGGTGAGTGGGTGAGTGGAAGAGTTGGTGAGTGGATGAGTGGGTGAGTGGGTGAGTGGGTGAGTGGGTGAGTACTCCGCTGACTCCGCTGACTCCGCTGACTCCTCTGACTCCGCGGACTCCGCTGACTCCGCTGACTCCGCTGACTCCGCTGACTCCGCTGACTCCGCTGACTACGCTGACTACGCTGACTCCGCTGACTCCGCTGACTCCGCTGACTCCGCTGACTCCGCTGACTCCGCTTACTCCGCTGACTCCGCTGACTCCGTTGACTCCGCTGACTCCGCTGACTCCGCTGACTCCGCTGACTCCGCTGACTCCGCTGACTCCGCTGACTCCGCTGACTCCGCTGACTCCGCTGACTTCGCTGACTCCGCTGACTCCGCTGACTCCGCTGACTCCGCTGACTCCGCTGACTCCGCTGACTCCGCTGACACCGTTGACTCCGTTGCGCGGTGAGGTGGAATAAAAAGAGACAGAGCGAGAGTGAAGTTTCACTTCTTCCGCGCGGAGGGACTCCACGCACGCACATTTTTTATTTTTTGCATACATTTTTACTTGACTACGGAATGGAGGGAGGGTTATGATTTTAACAAGAATGTATGTATGTAGGTACGTTCATCTATTTCCGCATATCTTCTAATCTACTTAACATAAATTGACAAGTAGGGTGTCGTTAGCAGCGTCTTGATTGTCCGCTGGTTATAGGCTATTATATAGTTATATAAATACTAGCGACCCGCCCCGGCTTCGCACGGGTGTAATTGAGAAAAAAAAGAAGTGTTTAATTTTAACTTACTGCCTTTGATTATAGAATTTCTTCAAAAATAATTTTTGTAGCTGACTTTTCGTAACGCAATATGAAAAAAAATTGTTTAGAAGTGACGCGTGAAAGAGCTACGACCTACGTATAGCTATCCATCCATGGGCAAAGTACTCAACGCTTAGGTTTAAGCCTGCAACGTTGAATCTCTGAATTTGTGATTTGTTAATTGTATTTTTATTTTTATTAGAAACTGCAGACGTGTACCGGTGTACAATTTGGGTGGATTAAGGACAGGAACAGAACACCATTTCTTTAAAACCAATTTATGGAAACAATACGGGCTTCCTTGTCCGGTTTCATCGTTAAGACGTAGACGGGGGTCAACCGGGGAATTCTTACCCACTAAAACCCCCGCGGCTATCACGTCGGCACTTTAGAGCGCGGTCCTGGGATATTTGTCGGGATCTGCACCAGTTGATACCACTCAGTGCCTTGACTTTGAACCCGCCGCCGGAGAGGCACATTATAGTTCCCCGGGAACCTGTCACGGTTACAGGGGTCACGGGGGACGCCTTTAATGGGATTTACGGGACCCTGTTGGTGGTCAACCGGGTATGTTGGATTCTTATTCACTAAACCCCGGTGCTACGGCCGTTAAATCAGTACATAAGAAGGAGACCTGGGTTATCCGGTGATATCTGCACCAAGATCCCTCAGTGGCTTGCCTTTGAGCCCGCCACCAGGGGGCACAATAAAGCCACCTGGGAAACTATCATCATGCTCAAAGATACGGGGATCGCGGGGGAAACCGCCAATAAGTCCCACGGATCCCATGGGGAAGTCAACCTGGGTATTTGGGATTCTCACCCACTAAAACTCCCGTAGCTGTCACATCGGCATGAGAGGGAAACCTGGGTTCTCGGGTGGGTTCTGCACCAGGTGTCCCTCAATGCCTGGCCTTTGAGTCCGCCACCGGGGGGCAAGCATATTATATCCCAGATTTACCTTATATTATTTGGAATGATAATGATATATATGTAGAATAAACTTCTCTAGTACTTGATTGTTAAGTATGTACCTCTTTAGGTTTTTACTTACTTAGATAAAACTTCTAAATAAATTCAGTTAATATATAAACCTTGAAAAAATAAAAAAAAATATTAAAAATAAAAAGTTTAAAAGTACACAAAAAAATCCCAATGAGAAATTTGAACCCGGCCTCTGCTGTGCTTAGAAGAGGCTTTCGTAACCTTCAGACCACGGCTACTATAATCCTATTATTTGAATTACTTGATCATATTCTTGTTATATGTCTGCTCAGTCCCTATTGCATGTAGCGTGATATTTTATCTTATGTATTAAAGTTATACGTGTACAGTACCTAATTTACGTACTAAGCTAATCTAAGTGAAAATATTTGTACCGCCATCGGTTGAGTAATAATACTGCTTTTTAACCCTGTTAAGGGATAAATTTAAAAACAGATCCCCTCAGTGCTTGCCTTTCAGCCCGCCACCGGGGGGCACAATAAAAAAATAACCTGTCACCGTGCTCAAAGTTTCGGGGATTACGGATAGACCTCCAATAGGCTCCCAGGATCCTGCGGGCGGTCGACCGCGGTGTGTAGGATTCTTACCCTCTAAACCCCTCACGGCTGTCCGCACAAAATATGGGGCTGCACCGGGTACCCCTCAGTGCAAGGCAAGGGCCTTTGAAGCCACTGCCGGGGGCGCATTATAGCCCTCCGGGAATCTGTCACCGTTGTCACAGTTATAGCGGTGGCGGGGACACGTTTAATATGTCCCCAGGATCCTGTGGGGGATTCTTACCCACTAAAACTCCCGTGGCTGTCACATCGGCACATGAGAGGGGAACCAGGGTTCTCCGGTGACATCTGCATACGTACAATACATGCATATTGTATTCCTACCCAAACAGACATTTTGGAAATATATTTTCATTATTTTATTTTTATTATATTTGGGAAACAAACAAATGATACTACTTATTACTAATATAAGATCCAATAGTACAAAAATCAATTAAGTTTCCACTAATAACTAAATCATAACATTAGAGAGAAGCTAACTACGTATGCATGATTTTAAATTTTAAAAAAGTATTAAATTTAAAAAATATATTAGAAATAAAAAGTGCCGGAGTCAATATGAGTTAAATATTTAAAACATCGAATCTTAACATAAATAAAAAAACAAAGTTTAAAAACACAAAAATAAATCCATACACGGGTAGCGAACCCGGACAGTCCATACTTACAGGACGCTTCCGTAACCACTTGACCAAGGAACTTTGATTTTATTCTTCGAATTACCCTATCTTATTCTTGTGATATATTTGTACCGCCGTCGGTTGAGTAATAATACTCCTTTTTTACCCTGTTAAGGGATAAATTAAAAAAAATATGAAATACAAATTCAATTAACTTTCTTAACGAAAGTCTGTGAAAAATTTCAAGTCAATAGGACTAAGGAATCGCGTTCTCCCATACAAACTTTGCCCCCCTGTTTTACCCCCTTACAGATTGAATTTCGCAAAAACCCGTCTTAGTGAGCACCTTTGTCCTAAAAGGAACCCCCATGCAAAATTTGAGACTTCTAGCACTTGTAGTTTCTGAGATTTCGTGATGAGTGGGTTTTTGCTTACTCTTTTATATAATAAGATAATATCACATTACGAGGGATGCCTTTTAAGTTTTGTCGTTTGAAGAAAAAAAACACAACTAGAACCTTATAGTACTTTTTATTGTTTTTCAAAGTATTCACCACGTAGCTTAATACACTTTTCCATTCGCTCAAACCAGTTATTATAACATTTATTCCACTCTAAAGTGGGGGTGTTCAACATTGTAGTGGAAATAATTATGCACTGAAGAACATTTATTTATTTTCACAGTAATATTATTTAAGTAGATTTTAAGGTCGAAATGGCATCAATATGTCGCTGAAGTACAGCGCTGGACCGGAATATGTATTCCGGTGCAGCAATATGCTGAGTGGTTAACCTCATTTGCCGGAAATAGATGTATACATTTTATTTTTATGTTCTCCCTCTGGTTTTTCCGGAAAATAAATATTATTTATTCTTATTCTTTTATACCAATAATATTGATTTCTTTTATACATTATGCACACACAATAACATTAAAAGAAATAAGAAATATAGGAATGAATAGTACACTACTTATTTCTAAAGAAATTACTTCTAGCAGGCCTGCGAGTGGAAAGTTGGAAGAAATGGGACGTAGCGAATCTTGTCTCGCTCGATGGCCAGATATCCTCATAACTTAGAGGAGATGAGATACCACTGGAGATATCATGATGCGCTAACCCCTCTGCCAAATTTTGTTCATATGGTCAGGTCATTCTTTATTTGTGTGCGTATCTTTTTGAATGTGTTGCGAGTTTATTATAGTGTGGGTATGCGTGAATTTGTATCTGTGTGTGTTTACTTCGCCTCCCGCACCCCGCAAAAGTGCCACGAAAAATTTGTACGACGAATCGACGCGATACTAGCTCCATTCTAATTACTCTGAGCCTCATAAAGCTACTTTTAATGGCAAGACAGCCAATATTTCCTATAGGTACATTTTCCGACTAGATAACGCAATTTTCGAAGTGTTATCTCACAATAAGTAAAACCGCCGGGTGCTATACATTTATATGACGAAGCTGATTATGGTTGAATAATTTACCTTAATTATTGTAAATCTTTTATAATGTAGAGCAGCCAAAAAAGGTGTACAAAAATGAATAAAGACCGGTTTAAAAAATATACCGGTTGATGTAACGAAACAACAGTTTAATTAACCTCGGAAATGTTTATTATCTTTAGGGAAATTTAGCAGGATCGTGACTCGGCTACAGAAAGGTGTTTTTATTTTCAAGGTTCATATTGTAGCCGCTCGTAGCGCTTACCGCGGTCGATGCTCTGTGTTCGTAGGGGGGTTTACACATTAAATAGTTTTTATTTTTTTTATACTTCATAACGGACCCGACGGGCCCGTTGGTCTAGTGGTCAGACACCCTGCCTGCTAACCAATGGGTCGTGGGTTCGATTCCCGCCAAGTGTCTGGGTGTTGTTTATCTATTTAAGTATGTATTTACAAAAAAAAAAAAAGTATATAAGTATTAGTATCAGTTGTCTGGTGTCCATAGTACAGGCTCTGCCTAGTTTGGGATCGGATGACCGTGTGTGGATTGTCCCAAGATATTATTATTATTATTAATGTTTATTTATTTATTCATAAGGTTTAGGATTATTTCCCCGGCTCGCTCCTCTGATTTCTTTAATTAGTCTAAGCGAATCATCTCTGTGCGATTGTTACTAGTTTTCGGTGAAGGAAAACATCGTGAGGAAACCTGCATGTCTGAGAAAGCCTAACTAGCATTCAAATGACGTGTGAAGTCCGCCAATTTATGTAATATTTAAAAATGCGTAATATTCTCATAATATGTTGGTCTATGTGCTTCTAGATAAATGTACCAAATCACATGAAATTATGAATGTATGTATGTAGGTCCCTCGAGTTCTCAGAAACTATAAATCCGATTGTGGTAGTTCTTTAGTAGATACATACTCGTACATAGTCATGAGATCTGGGGATCTCATGGGTGTATGTAGACTAGCGTATCACTTATCAAGCGATCGTCTTGCTTGTTTTGTGACATACAAAATAATAGTATTCTACGATAATCTACACACGCTCATCTGATCCCAAAATAGGTAGAGCTGTACTCTGGAAACCAGACAGACTAATATTTATATACTTTTTATTTTGTAAATATATACATATAGATAAAACACCCTGACACTTAGTGTGAAACGAACCCACGAACCATTGGGTAGCGGCCAGGGTAAGCACTAGACCAGCAGGTCCGTCAAACGTATATTTCACGTAACAAAAATAAACATGTATTAAACTACCCGCTGGCTACTGATAAACATAGGTTTCCTCCTTGGAACGACAAAAAGAACGATAATTGGCCATTCCTTTGGAACATCACAATAAACGACAATTACCTATTTGCATTCACCGGTGGCATGCGACTCAATCTCATATGTCCACCTACGCTGCGCCTTCTGATTCATTTTCACCACGTTTATCGGTTCTTCAAGCGATGCGATCTGCATATTGCTACTAAAACTTCCAGATTCTAAAACTATGTCGTGATTTTAGTTCTTCGGCGAATTTAAGATTTTATCGCGCAAAAATACTCCGAGCATAGTAAGTATCGACAGGAAAAGAAGATAAGGCTGTATATGTCATTTGCAACTGTCCTATAAAATCCAACGGTAAATGCATTCTGTACACTACCCACGTATAAGGACCAGCAGCGGTTGAAGGCAAATAAATTCCACGATTTGTGGTTGGAAAGCTTCCAGCGCGCTGTTGTTGGCCGCCTTGGGATGTTGGGTGGCCAAACACGACTGCTGAGCTCTAGCTATCTAGGAGAGTTCTACGGATGTATCATAATAACCGTCTAACAATTTATACTTGCGTATTTCTCTCGGAAAAATAGAAATATAGAGAAAATCTACAATTTTTTTTTCTTTCGATTGTATACGTATTTGCCGTCCTCTCTTTAGAGAATGCTCTACATAACATACATACGTATTTTACATCATTATGTTCATGGCTTAATTTTGACCCAGATGATTGGTAGATATAGACCTAATTGTGTTACTAATATGACACTAAGGTACTAGCGCGGACACGAACGTTGTAGGTACGAGTTTTCAATCAAAATCGTTTGAGCAATTTACGCGCGTTTACCTCGCCCGCACGTATTTTGGACCGGCTCGTGCAAGCGATTGTCGTCCCTAAAGTACACCGTTCGTGACCGCGATAGTACCTCATTTTATCGTTCCTGCAGGCGGAGCACGATGTGCAAATCTTGACAGATAAGTGTGAGTATGACGTCACTATGACGTAGTATTTCACATTTTTGTATAGAGAAATGACGTTTCGATGTTGAAAACTACGTCATACTCCACACCGATCTGTCAAGATTGCAAGTCGTGCTAGGCCTGCAGATATTTATCGATGGTTCCAGCTTAGCATAAAGTTGAAAATTGATGCGTTAAGGGCTCAGAGAAAGTACCAAAGGAGTTAGTATCGCGTCGATTCCCCGAACAAATTTTTCGTGGCACTTTTGCGGGGTGCGGGAGGCGAAGTAAACACACACAGATACACTTTCACGCATACCCACACTATAGTAAACTCGCAACACATTAAAAAATACACGCACACAAATAAAGAATGACCTGACCATATGAACAAAAATTTGGCAGAGGGGGTTAGCGCATCATGTTCTCTCCAGTGGTATCTCCTCTAAGGTTAAGGGTTATTAAGGGTTTTTCATTTTTATAATCCACCTAATGACGAGGCAAGCAAGATGTTCGTCAATCGTCGTATAATCCCGTCACCCGAGATATTAGATATTATTATGGACCGGGAATGCACCCATTGAGCCCCGGCTATACATCGGAACAAAACAATGTTATTGCTTGGTGCCAGAATATGTGACATTGCGATGGTATCTACCCCGCCTTACCTATGAATAAGGTTAGGTCCATTTCGCTATAAGCAATTTTATCCAGAATACCACGGCACGGCGGACGAAGCAATATTGATTAATAATTTCTTCTATATGCTGACGAGTTATAATCTTCTTGGGTTTTAAACTAAGTATCTTGATATCGAAGACAGCTGTGTCAGTTCTTGCCGTAACTTTGTCTGTCTGCGATTGGAAAAAATAGACGAGACTATTCGCTTTTTACTAGTAATTTGATAGAAACGAACCAGATGACTGCTTAAAATATTTTTTGCTAATTCTTCTTGAAATTTGGACGCCATGATCTTTTTAATAAATTTAAGTATTTTAAAACGAAAGGTATTTTTGTTTAGGTATTCATTCTTAATATATATTTTTTCAACATTCTGGGAATTAACAGTATGGAGATATAATATTATAAAGATCTCTAATATGTATAGATTTCAGCAGTGGCATTACCTTTTTTTTGACGCGGGGGAAATCTTTAAAAGATCCCCGGCAGCTGTGGGGCTCGACCGGTAGGTATGTGGGATTCTTACCCACTAAAACCCCCGCGGCTGTCGCATCGGCACATGAGATGTGTCGGGACCCAGGTCTTTCCGGCGAGTTCTGCACCAGGGGCCCCTCAGTGCCTTGCCTTTGAGACCACCGCCGGGGGGCGCATTGTAGCCCCCGGGAACCTGACACGGCGCTCACGGGGACAATTAGTGGCCCTAGCGACATTAAAGACACCACTGCTTCCAGCTAGGCGTTAACTAGGTACCTATTAAAGATAAGAGAAAACTTACAGTATGAACGTTTTTTCGAGCTGGGATGTTCCCAATGAACTCCTCGTCGGCGGCTTGGTGGATTGGCGGTACCTGGTGCAGAACCCCCTTTTTTGCGGAGAAACCTTTAAAAGGTCCCTGGGAACTGGAGCTGAGGAGCACCAGAAGCCCCTTAGTGCCTTGAATTTGAGCCTACCGCTGGTGCGAGCATTGTAGCCCTCTGGGAAACAGTTACGGTGCTCACGGGGACGGGGGACGCAACTCAGCCACCGTCCTCTTCGAATCCGCCGCTGTACCCAATGGACCTCCTATATACGACCCACACCCTAAACGTCCAGCGACTTCGAAGAAGATAAGAACTCTACATAACGCGGTTTACCCCGCGGGGTCCCACTTGAACAGAAAAGGGGCGCTGGTGTGAAATACAAGCATGTATATAGTGGAAAACTGAAAGTGTGTTCGTTTTCATTAACAATCAAACGCACACTAGGGATACTGCATCAACCGCTTCGCAGAATAAATTAACGCAATGTTGTTTAATAATATTCAAATAAGTATAAAAAAACTTGCAGTCTTTAATCTCAGCTCCAATTTCCAAGATGATTATCACGAATGGAATTATTCTTTTTCATTTTACGGAGTAAAGGTGGCACCCTTCATTTCCATGGAAATCGATCTGTGCGGGTTTGGCACCCTCTATTGAATTTAAATCACACTGGCTAGAGAGATCGAAAATATAATATTACAAATTGTTCTTTTTTTTAATCTGTTATTTTAATAATCTTTTAACATGTATAAGGATATCGATAACATTCAAACCATAGATTTAAGATTTTTCACATCAAAACCGAAAAAGCATGTGTATATCATAATTACAGGTACTGATAATAAGAAATAATACTATTATATTTATTATATTCTCAGGCTATACCTATATGCCAATAGATAGATGGCATGGAATGTGTGTGTATCGATATACCATGGAAGTAATAGTTGTGTACTTATTACTTCCATACAATATACAAATATTATGACATGTAAAGATGACGTAACGTAACGTTCATAGTATTATGTAGTGCTATTCTTTAAGCGACACAACCTCGAGTTCGACGCTGCGGGCAGCGGCGAGTTGCGTTTACGTATTCACTAACTTTTTAACGGTTTTCAGTGGAACTACTCAAGTCGAATAATTAAGTCAGTTCGATATTGAATAACAATGGCGAATACATCACTCACCTTCGTTTTGCCGATGATATAGTCATTATGGCAGAGTCGCAGGAGGACAATACGATGCTCAGCGACCTCCGTTTCGTTTCCCAACACCAGATGGGTCTTAAAATGAACATGGACAAGACGAAGATCCTGTCTAATGTCCATGTTGCACCCGTACCGGTAGATGTTGGGAACGATACACTCGAAGTTGTTGACCACTACGTATACCTAGGACAAACAATCCAGTTAGGTCGGTCCAACTTCGACAAAGAGGTTGCCCGAAGAATCCAACTCGGATGGGCAGCGTTCGGGAAACTACGCGAAATCTTCTCGTCCAAAATACCGCAGTGCCTGAAGACGAAGGTTTTTAACCAGTGTGTGTTGCCAGTGATGACAGATGGTACTGAGACGTGGTCCCTAATTGTTGGCCTTTTGGATAAGCTCAGAGTCACACAACGAGCTATGGAGAGAGCTATGCTTGGAGTTTCTTTGCGCGACAGAATCCGGAATGAGGAGATTCGCCGAAGAACCAAGGTCACCGACATAGTTCTTAAAATCTGCAAGTTGAAGTGGCAATGGGCAGGCCACATCGCTCGGCGAACCGATAACCGTTGGCGAAGAAAGGTTCTCGAGTGGCGACCACGAACTGGAAGACGCAGCGTAGGTAGGCCTCCCACTAGGTGGACACACGACATTGTGCGCGTCACAGGTAACCGGTGGATGCAAATAGCCAATTGTCGGTCATTGTGGCGTTCGAAGGGGGAGGCCTATGTTCAGCAGTGGACGTCTTTCGGCTGGTGATGTGTGATGTGATATTGAATATCGTCGTTGTCAAAACAAAATCTGCAATGTGCACTTTTTGAGATTTTTACTTTTTGACCTTTTCGTATAGTTCACAGCCCTTTCTACCGTATAAAAAAACTGTTATGTGTCTCTGAGCACTGTACGACAATGTACGGTCACGTTTTAAAATATGCTATGTGATACACTATTTGACAACTATCAATCCATATAAAATTTTGTACGAAAATGCTTTTACTCATTAACTCAAAATAGAGTTTTTGCACATAGCAGATTTTGGTTTGACAACGACGATATGGATTTTAACATCGATAACCTCGACGTCATATCGAAGGCTGGCGCGACGTTGAACTCGTCAAACACAGCCACAATAGTTTATGATAAAGAATAGCATATCTGTGTTCGTTCTTTGAATCCTCGGAACACAATACCTCTCAGCCAAAACTCTTCTTTTGTGAAGGTCGACAGTTGTTCAGTCGGCACCCTCACCATAAAAGAATTATCAATTATCTGCAATAGGTATTTATTTTAATAATACCAGCCCTTATTTATGTCCCACTGTTGGGCACGGGCCTCCCCTCAAGATGAAGGGGCTTAGGCCATAGTCCACCACGCTGGCCAAATGCGGGTTGGCGGACTTCACACGTCATTCGAAAGCTAGTTAGGCTTTCTCAGATATGCAGGTTTCCTCACGATGTTTACCTTCACCAAAAACTAGTAACAATCGCACAAAGACGATTTGCACAAAATTAATTTAAGAAATCAGAGTTGCAAGCCGCGGTTCGAACATGCGCACCTTGTTTCCAAGGCAAGCGCCCGTCCACTAAGCTGTTACAGCTTTTCAGCTGAGGTATTTATTATACTTTTTTGTTAATTCGTCCTCTTTTCTATCGTTCATAATATAATGTAACATAAAAACTCCAGTATTATCTATCTGATCTAATTATCTATAAAAGCCAGTAAATCCCAAACAGCTAATTCTGGGCCAACTGTTACGACTAGTTTCGCTGAAACAATTACCGGGGGACGTTGTCGGAACAAGTTAGCGCGTTGATTAAACCGAGACCGCCACTAGCACCTCGTCAGTACTTTGTAAGTGACAGTGTGACACATTAACATGTTCATACACGTCTGACGTGTTCTATTTCTTAGAGAAAAAAAAACTTTGCCCAGAAATTCGCTTCGAATAGACACGTCAGCACGTGACACTTGGGCTAACTTAAGTCATGGAGGAACTGATATTTGGTGGATACACGTGTATATACACACATCAAAAGTGTCTAGGGATCAACATATATTTTTGCAATAACTTTTCTCCTGATTGATATTAATTAAAATTTTCTTTAAGGATTCATCAAATAAAGTGTTTTCGTTTGTCACAGTAACGATAAACCAAGTCACCTTTGCATTAATAAAGAAATTTGCCATTTTCCTAATAAAGGGATTTTTGACATTTGAACCACTAACACAAAAGTTCGAAAAAAAGACTGAAATAACAGTTTTCTTTAAAATTTTATTGGGTAACTTAAACAATTAATAATCCGTGTTTCTACCGCGAACACTAACAACACAAGAACATCGGTTTGGCATACTCAAAATGAGTTCATCCAAATCACGCTGTGGAATGGCCGCCCATGTTCGTTGCAACAACAAAAAAAGGTCTTCTTGCGACTGGATACCCTCCATATTCGGCAGAGCTCTTCTCTGTAGCATATCCCATGCATGCTCAATCGGGTTCAAGTCTGGCGACTGAGCAGGCCAGGGCAGGACATTGATGTTAGCTGCGGCGAGAGTCTGTCTTACAACTCTTGCGGTGTGCGGTCGTGCATTATCATGCATTAACTGAAATAAGGGACCGATTTGCACTTGTAGAGGAACGATGACGTCTGATACAATCGTCTCAGCATAAATTTGAGCGTTACGGGTACCACCTATAGCAATGCACAATCGTAGGATTCGATATCAATGGGCTCTTGAACACAGAAATTGGGCAGAAGAACAATGGCGTTTCGTGTGCTTTTCTGATGAGTCTCGTTTTGGTATGAGACCGGATACAAGACGTATACGACACTGGAGAACCCCTGGACGCCAACAGCGATTAAAATCCTGCCAGGAAGTCCATCCTTATAGTGGTGGAACCATCATGGTATGGGCGGGTATTTGGATCGGCGGAAGAACTGAGTTGATTTGGATCAGAGGCAACCTCAACGCTCAAATTTATGCTGAGACGATTGTATCAGACGTCATCGTTCCTCTACAAGTGCAAATCGGTCCCTTATTTCAGTTAATGCATGATAATGCACGACCGCACACCGCAAGAGTTGTAAGACAGACTCTCGCCGCAGCTAACATCAATGTCCTGCCCTGGCCTGCTCAGTCGCCAGACTTGAACCCGATTGAGCATGCATGGGATATGCTACAGAGAAGAGCTCTGCCGAATATGGAGGGTATCCAGTCGCAAGAAGACCTTTTTTTGTTGTTGCAACGAACATGGGCGGCCATTCCACAGCGTGATTTGGATGAACTCATTTTGAGTATGCCAAACCGATGTTCTTGTGTTGTTAGTGTTCGCGGTAGAAACACGGATTATTAATTGTTTAAGTTACCCAATAAAATTTTAAAGAAAACTGTTATTTCAGTCTTTTTTTCGAACTTTTGTGTTAGTGGTTCAAATGTCAAAAATCCCTTTATTAGGAAAATGGCAAATTTCTTTATTAATGCAAAGGTGACTTGGTTTATCGTTACTGTGACAAACGAAAACACTTTATTTGATGAATCCTTAAAGAAAATTTTAATTAATATCAATCAGGAGAAAAGTTATTGCAAAAATATATGTTGATCCCTAGACACTTTTGATGTGTGTATTTATTTAGGTAGGAACATATTCAGTAATATTTTTCCAGAAAATAATGATGCAAATTTGTATTATATTTCTTTTCGATATTTAGTATAATACGCGTGATATGCCAATATCATTATTGGTATATTCTGTTAAATTTACGCAAAATAAATATAATAAGCAACCTGAGATTATATTTCACACACTACAAAATTGTTTTAACATTTTGTAAGATATATTTCAATAAGTATTTAAATTTTAGTATAATAATCGTTTCTTATATGTTTAAGTACTCATACCTATATAATTTCTTCTCTCTATCTATGTTTTAAATCTGTTTTCTGGTTAACTTATTATTATTTTTTTATTGAAAGGTACACTGGTGTACTTTTTTACCGACCTCTGCTGTTTTGGATATAAGTAAAATAGTAAGTTTTTAACATGTTTTTTTTTTATTAGCTTCACCTGTGTAACTAATAATGCAATCTTACGACTCAATTTTCACCCACTTACATTCAGTGGCGTGCACAGAGGGTAGGCAAAAAAAAGTATTTGGCTTGTTTCACCTATTTTAAGTATGTTATTATACTATTTCAAATATCCATATGCAAGCAAATACTATAGACATATTAATTTGCATTTGAAAACATTAATAAGTTTATTCAGCGGCTCCATACTGACAAAAATACTTTGCCTACCCTAGGATTTCTCTAATAAGTCTTAATTTAAAAAAATCTTAGTTTGGACATGAATTAACGTATTTTTTTTTAATGTAAATGGATATGTTGGTAATATTGGTTAATTTAAGGATATTTGTGCTGGAACACGAACAAATAGCATAAAGCATTAACAACTCGCAGATATTTTTGCCTGCTTTCAGTGCACGCCACTGCTTACATTACTGGTGGCGATTCCAGGGTTCCGTCACCCATCTTCTAGTTCCATCATCAGGTCCTCATTATTGGGCAAAGTGAATAGATCTCTTTAGGACGAATCGAATGAGCCCAAACTCGATGTCTTTCCTAGTAACCATTTCAGGATTCCGTCACCCATATTCTCCAGTTCCACCATCAGGTCGTCATTAAGGGTCAAAGTGAATGGAACTCTTTAAAACCAATCAAATTAGTCCAAACTCTATGAGTTTACTAGTAGCCATCTAAGAGTTCCCTTATCCTCCTTCGAGCTCCATCATCAGATCGGCACGACGATACGATGATATTGTATTTTCACCAGTCCTTGATACATTTGCAAAATTTCAAACGATTTGAACGGGTAAAAGTGGGTAAAAATTGAATCGCAAGATTCAATTACCATCATACATACATACGTACATACATACAAGTGAAGATAATAAAAACATGATAAAAAAAAGTACAGACAAATTGAGAACCTCCTCCTTTTTTGACGTCGGTTAAAAATCAATGTATCCTAACTGAAGCTTTAATGGATTTCTGGTTTCTATTATTCGGTTTATTTTAATCAATTTCTGTAGATATACGAGTTTTAGTAAAATTAATAAGTAATATTAATGGTCCAAGCGGACAAAGTCGTGCGTGAGTGTTCACAACATTTGGGTGCGAGTTTTAAGAGGCCACTATAAATCCGGCCTGGGATTGCTTTACTAGATTCGAGGTCTCTTAATTAAAGGCTGACCCTCGCTCGGCTTGGCTTTAATCTTCACGGTAGTGTCAATATATTCACATAGTTGGACGATACAAATTGTTTTGACGACGGCTGGAAATTTTGTTGTTGGACAACAAAATATTTCGTCAATCATAATGTTGAATGTGCTCAAATGTAGACTTTAAACCCTAGAGCAAGTTCACAATTTGAAAGTTGGTCAGCGAGTTTTGAATAGAGCTATCCTCAAAGTTGCCGAACTTCACTGGCCAGCTACAGTGCCCTTCACGCCGGAACACAGCAATGTTTACACACTGCTGCGCTGCTTAGTGGTAGAGTATCTGACACTGCGGTGGTAACTGGTCCCTTGCACAAGGGACCTATCACTTCGTATATAGCGTAAAGACAATTGTGTTTGGTGTTACCTTGATAAGAAATAAAATTTTCTGATTTCATAGATACCTCATCAGCAGCCGAGAAGTCCACAGCTGAACAAAGGCCTCCCCCTGAGAAGCCATAACCCCCACGCTTGGCAGGCGACTTGGGGATCGCAGTATAGGTGATAGAAATCCAATAGAAAGACGCTGCTGCCCGTCTTCTTGTTTTTCCTTAGTCTCCTCTTACGTGCACCCAATGGGAGGAGACGAGTGGTAGCACCCACGGGTAATCAGGATTTCATAGATACCTACAATACACAATAGGTGTATGACAAATCCAAAAAGACCGATACCGGTATAAGACTTATAAAGCATCCCAGAATCTGGTAGAGTTTCTTACATAGAAGAAATATTAGGGTTAAGTTACCACTAGTCAGTGCCATAAATGGAAATTCACTATGTTTAATGTCTCACAGAATTGTAGTGTATTTTCCTAATAATTTGGTAAAAATTACTCATCACTCAGAGCGTTAGGTACCTACATGTATTTCCTTTATTCAATTTAACCAGATTGGGTTTGTCAATGGCCAAAAAAGCTTATAGTTTTTCACATTTTATCCATATTGGGTTTGAAAATAGCCATAAAAACAGTTTTTAACACTAATTCATTTAGTTATCGATTCTAAAGCACCTAGCTTGCAAATTATGTGCTAGCTCATAATAATAATACGTGACTTACGGGGAATCACGATGATACAATGTACGCTAAAATATAGGTGTACGGATTAAACTCATTCAATTAATTTCAAGTGGTAGTACATTTCGGGAAAAACTAGAGGCGACGTAACAAGACAAAAGGCTTTTGTAAGCACCCGGGCTTTGGCCCACGAAAATGTAGATACGAATCAGCTATTAACACTTGAGAGTACCGCTTACTGGCTCCTTTGAGAAGCCGATGAGTTCACGGATGGCCGTGGCTGAAGCTAAACAAAGAACGACACACAGGATCTTAGTCACTTGGACCTTTCATCAACGTGATATTTTTGGTAAAAAATTTAAAAGATTTTGCATGAGACACGTAACTACAATTAGGCCTTGCAAACTGTTCCAATTTTAATGCTAGAGAATTGAAAACAAATGTATGGGAATGACAATTATCTCTTCAACGTGACTTAGCAAAGAGATTGAAAATAATCCTAGCACTCATTCCACTGTTACTCCTGTAAGCCAGGATCTACAGTGGTTATCACTGGTTTGACCCTCGACGAGTCCCAAGGGAACGCTAAATTGTCTTGGAACACACAACAAATTTACTTAAAAAGGTAGATAGGAGGAGTTGGAAAGACATAAATCCTCCTTTGTAAAGCGGGACACAAGGTCGATACAACCTCAAATGGAAGACTCTTACAGGCGGACCAACGAAGTAGTCTTGGGTAGTGCGCGTACGATGTACGATTAGGTACTAGTACGGCGCACTTTACTAAAAGTAATGTTTCCGAAAGGCATCGGACAATTCGCACAGTAGTAGGTACACTTTATCAACTTACTCCGGCACGGAACAAGAATTGCGTGAGGCATTGGTATGGTATAGTGTGAGAGTAAAAGGGACGGACAGTGATACAAGCTGGTTCTAAATTATGTTCGGTTTATGTTTAAGTTCTTTGCATTTGCAATAATGATTATTTTAGCGTGACATAGATTCGAATAATAAGTGGCGTTGCGCCGTAAACATTTCGCCCATGCGGTTTTGTTTTTGTATTTACATATTATATTATCACGTACGTATTTTTAAATCTAGAATGCCAGTCCTAAGCCTATTAAAATATGCAGGAAAATAAAATATTATGGCTAAAAGTTCTTCTTCTTTTACAAAATATTGCTTCCATCATCATCAGCAGCAGCCAAAAGACGTCCACTGCTGAACAAAGGCCTCCCCATCAGAAGGGAGGGGTTATCATAATCCCCACGCTTGGCAGGCGTGTTGGGGATCGCAGTATAGGTGGTAATCTAATAGAAAGACGCTGCTGCCCGCCTTCTTGTTTTCCCTTAGTAACCTCTTACGGACACCCAACGGGAGGAGATGGGAGGGTGCTATTCTTACCCGGACACCCCACGGGGCAAGTCAAAGATAAGTAGTTAAATAGCAATTGAAAAATAAATCATAATATGTATAACGGGAAATCGAAAATTGGAAAATTGTGTGGTACCAAATCCTGGTAAAAGTTTACTGATCATGATAATATTTTTAACTAGCTGACCCGTGCAGCTCCGCCCGCGCTTTTATTACATTTTGCTCCCGTTTTCTCCCTCCTCCCTAGATTTATCTCTCTCCATATCTCTCTCTCTTATAAACAAAATCTAATTACACACATCAAAAGTGTCTAGGGATCAACATATATTTTTGCAATAACTTTTCTCCTGATTGATATTAATTAAAATTTTCTTTAAGGATTCATCAAATAAAGTGTTTTCGTTTGTCACAGTAACGATAAACCAAGTCACCTTTGCATTAATAAAGAAATTTGCCATTTTCCTAATAAAGGGATTTTTGACATTTGAACCACTAACACAAAAGTTCGAAAAAAAGACTGAAATAACAGTTTTCTTTAAAATTTTATTGGGTAACTTAAACAATTAATAATCCGTGTTTCTACCGCGAACACTAACAACACAAGAACATCGGTTTGGCATACTCAAAATGAGTTCATCCAAATCACGCTGTGGAATGGCCGCCCATGTTCGTTGCAACAACAAAAAAAGGTCTTCTTGCGACTGGATACCCTCCATATTCGGCAGAGCTCTTCTCTGTAGCATATCCCATGCATGCTCAATCGGGTTCAAGTCTGGCGACTGAGCAGGCCAGGGCAGGACATTGATGTTAGCTGCGGCGAGAGACTGTCTTACAACTCTTGCGGTGTGCGGTCGTGCATTATCATGCATTAACTGAAATAAGGGACCGATTTGCACTTGTAGAGGAACGATGACGTCTGATACAATCGTCTCAGCATAAATTTGAGCGTTGAGGTTGCCTCTGATCCAAATCAACTCAGTTCTTCCGCCGATCCAAATACCCGCCCATACCATGATGGTTCCACCACTATAAGGATGGACTTCCTGGCAGGATTTTAATCGCTGTTGGCGTCCAGGGGTTCTCCAGTGTCGTATACGTCTTGTATCCGGTCTCATACCAAAACGAGACTCATCAGAAAAGCACACGAAACGCCATTGTTCTTCTGCCCAATTTCTGTGTTCAAGAGCCCATTGATATCGAATCCTACGATTGTGCATTGCTAAAGGTGGTACCCGTAGCGGTCTTCGGGAATGAAGGTTCACTTCATGCAAGCGGTTTCTGACTGTTTGGTCGTTAATTAAGTTCCCTGAAGAGTGATGAAGCCTCACGGCTAACATCATGGCAGTTATTGTTGGAGCTCTTCGAGTTAAGATTTGAATATATCGGTCTTGTCTCCGTGTGGTGCAGCGATACCGTCCTCCATGGCGCTCAGCCACGGTACCAGTGCTTCGGTAACGTGTCCAAAGTCGACTGATAACACTCTGACTTGTATTCAGAGCTAAAGCCACAGTACGTTGCCGGGAACCAGCTTCTATCATTCCCACGGCTCTGAGCATTTCTTCCCTGCTTAAATGACGTCGCCGCTCCATAATAACGTTGGTTTTAATCAGTAGTAGGGAAACAGTAGCACTAATAATGTCTTCAATGCGTTGTATGTTTTTATAGGGAAAATATTGACAGCTGATTTTCATCTTTTACTCGAATTTGATTCACAGTTCCTGATTCAAATTATGAAATGCACCAAAAAGGATCCATATAAATTTATAAAATCATAAATTTATTACAAAGCCACATCTCAATCTCAAGAAATCCGCTTAAAAATGCTTGATCCCTAGACACTTTTGATGTGTGTATATGCTCTTTCTCTCCTCTCTCTTTCCCCCTCCCGCTTCGGTTTCCGTCACACTCCCCCTCTTCCTACCCTGTTATCCCCTCTCTGAACTCTCTCCCCCTCTCTCTTCTACGAACTGGCTCCTTCTCACTCCCCCCTTACTCCACCTAACTCCCCCGATCCCTCACCCCATCGCCCCCTTCTCGAATCCCCTCTCCCTCTTTCTCCTCTCGTGCACCCTCCTCTCGTTCTATATATCCTCGTCAATCATGGTATCAGCGGCATTAAATATACTTTATGACCTATTCTCAGACCTCCCCGATATGCACACATAATTTCATACATATCGGTTCACCCATCTATTTAATGACCTTGCCTTATGTAGCTTAACCTTAACCTAGCGGTATGAAATATACTGTATGACCTATTCTCAGACCTACCCGATATGCACACTTTCATACAAATCGGTTCACCCATCTATTTAATGACCTTACCTAACGTTGCTTAACCTTAACCTACCGGGATAAAAAGTCCTATGTCCGTTTACTGGTTCTAAGCTACCTCCCCACCAATTTTCAGCCGAATCGATTAGGCCGTTCTTGAGTTATAAATAGTGTAACTAACACGACTTTTTTTGATATAATAAATAGATTAAAGTTCTATAGTTATTGTATGTTCAATTTCACCGATAGATGGCGCTGTTCATAATGTAAATCACGCTAACGTCGTAAATTACTGTCTAATGATATTCGATAATGAAAGTTTTAAGTTTTCCGCATGTTTTATTGTTGCGACTGTAATACATACATAATCTAGTTTGGATCCGCTCGGGATTTACAGATTTTAACTTTTCAAAGATATAATGTCATATTGCTATCAGCAAAGTAATTAGAACAATACAGAAATCTAATGAAAATGTCCTGGGTGTACCGGACCGGCTAACCCCTTACAAAAATTGACCCTTCGCCAATGCCATATCTTATGCAAACTAAATGTCTGCTCAGTCCCTATTGTATATAGCGTAATAATACATATCTTAATGATTAACTGATCAGTCTATAATTACCCTATTCACATACAAAGGAAATTACGTGGTAATATGTGCAAGTAATGTTTCACTGCTTAGCCCCTATGAAACATAGCGTGATGTTTTATATACCAACTTACACCTTGACTTCTACACAACACATCAGTGAAAGTCCTATCAACATCCATCCACGGGTTTTCAAATGATACCTGGACGAACAGAACGACAGACAGACAGACAGACAGACAGACAATAATTCCAAAAAAAATTGTTTTGGCCTCTATGTCGATAGTATAGTATCCCCACATAGAAATTTTGGAAAAATATTCAATGTACAGAAAAAGTTCTCTTTGAATTTTACAGAAAATTAACAGAAGTTATATACTCATGTCTCAACTCATGCGATAAGCTGGTTAAAAAGTGTACTGATAATTAATATATCAACCATAGTATAGATTACATTAAAACATGACTTTTAAATGTAAATTTTTAGATTACTTCTCATTTCAGTACTGTTCATTAAAGAAATTATTTACTTTACAGTACTGTTCATGCTAACAAGTTCTATTAAAACCTTAGAGGAGATACCACTGGAGAGATCATGATGCGCTAACCCTTCTGCCAAATTTTGTTCATATGTTCAGGTCATTCTTTATTTGTGTGCGTATCTTTTTGAATGTGTTGCGAGTTTATTATAGTGTGGGTATGCATAAAATTGTATATGTGTGTGTTTACTTCGCCTCCCGCACCCCGCAAAAGTGCCACGAAAAATTTGTTCGGGGAATCGACGTGATACTAGCTCCATTCTAATTACTCTGAGATTAAAATTGTACTAATAGGTACTAATAGCACTGTACTAGTACTTCGCACGAATTGTACTAGTACGGTGCGAACTTGCAGATGTCCGGTTAAGAACAAGACTACAACGAAGACTAGGCCACCCCAAAGGCACCACGGATGCTGCTAATATTTTAAGCGAAGAGATCTCATTCTCATATATTTCTTTTCTATTCTTAAGCATTCAACAACTGGCAACTTGACTCAGGGTGCTGACTCAACTTGACTACTACCACCACTTCTAATAGCAGTAATATCACTGTAATCTTACTTTCACGATAGTAAGTAACAGACCTATACACTATGTATATTGACGTCTCTACCTTGTGTCATGGTAAAGTTATAATAATATTGCTATTAATATTGGTACTGCCAGAATACCAGTGCTGCTTTATATATATTTTAGTGCAGCAATATGCTGAGGCAGATCCCTGTTTGTCTACTCACAACTGAAGATCTGTTATTTATTTATTTTATAAGTTTATGTACACACACAAATATGGGTCTTACTCGTAGAATAGTACCTACAGGTACAACGGCACAGCTTATTTCTAAAGAAATCTCTTCTAGCATGCCCAGAGAAAAGGTGAAAGAATTAAATAGAACGCAATGTGTATAAATAAATTTAATTATGAAAAACACAAATTACTAAATATATATAAAAAAAATTGTTTTATATGTATTACGTATATTAAGTGTTGGGCAAATAAATGCTTTTCTTCTTCTTCTTCTATTAGAGTCGGTGATAAGGGTCTCCCTGTTTTGAGCGCGATTGTGGCAAGTTCTAATAAAAAAGTTGGTTGATTTGTGGAAAGTTCTAGGTACATACCTACTTTGACTAAGCATTATTTCAATGAAACGATATATTTCAAGTTACAATCTATACTTATAATAAAACTGTAACAGGTCCAATTCTGTACATTGAAGATATTTTGAAAATTATGTTTGGAGGGCATTCCAAACATAATTTTCAAAATATCATAACCGATACTAAAGCCAAGAAAGTATTTTTTTTATTTTTGTCTGTCTGTCTGTCTGTCTGTCTGTCTGTCTGTCTGTCTGTCTGTCTGTATCTCGGCTGAGCATCACGCCGAAACTACTGGATGGATTGAAACGAAACTTGGCATGATTTGAGTTAATACTGCGAGGTAGGACATAGGATACTTTTTATCCCGACATTCGGCACGGTTCCCTTGGGAGAGAGGACTAAAGTCAAAATGTGTACTTGGTTATACGCTTGCTCCGATTTTAACAATTTTTCATTATAATTATAATAAATATTTGCAAGGGAACACTCATAGACAGTCAGTTAACAATGTTTGGAAATCGATCAGGTTAAGCAACGTTAGGTATGGTCATTAAATAGATGGGTGACCGTTTAACGCCATTTGAACTAAACGTCTTCGTGCTTTGGAGAGCAAGTACAAAGTGGGCCCAAGTTTTTAACCGACTTTAAAAAAGGAGGTTTTGTATTCTATGCGAATGTATATAATTGAAAGTTTAGTTAACGTAAACACAGTGCAGGCGGAGCTGCGTAGGTCAGCTAGTCACAAATATAAACGACCCATTTGTAAGAACTTTCCACAAATCGACCAACTTTTTTATTAGAACTTGCCACAATCGCGCTCATATCTATTTTTCATGATAAATACTCTTACACATAATAGAAACTCAAACAATAGGCAGTTTGCTAATAATCAAAAAGTTTGTTTCGTGGTTAATATGACTTTAATAAGGATTAGTTAAGGCTATTTATAAATGGACTGGTCCGTAGGTCAAGTGGCTAGACAGCCTGGCCGCTACCCAATAGATGGTGATATCAATTCCCACCTTGCGTCTCACCGAAACAGATAAATCGATCTAATTTTGAACAGAACTGATTTCAACTGATCCGATGTATAATGATATAAACGTGGAAGAATATTTAAGTAAGGTAAGGTGGGGTAAGACTGTCACTGGGGTAAGACTGTCACTTTCAAATAACTCGAAAAGTTCTGCGTTTTTTCCCAATTTAACTTGTCGATAAAACAGTTATCATGAAATGGTTCTCGGCTCAAAACACAGTTGCCACTTCTGCTGAACTATTTGGTCAATATCACACAATTAAAATGTCAGCTGTAAGAAAAAAAAATGGCTAGTTGGTGGATCTGAAAAAAACATTTAAAAAATTGTGATATTAAATGTTCAATTGAGATTTCTTTGCTGTAAGTAGCATCATACCAACATCGAGTTTAAAATTATCTTGTTATTATCACATAAAACAAATAAGTTTCCTTAAAATTTAACAAAATACAACCATAATATAAAAATGTCAAAGTGGGGGAAGACTATCAGTTTACCAGGGGCAAGACAAACGTATGTTAGTCTTGCCCCAAGTCAGATATTGTAAACATTTTCAAAACGGGTATCGGCTTTAACTAGGTGCTAAAAAATAATTATTAGTTGCTACCTAGAAACATTAATTGTAATAACCCTACTAGCGACGTCCCGCGCTTTTACTCACATATACACTTAAGAAAATTGATGACAACAGAGAGACAGAGATACATTCGCATTTATAAATGTGCATATGCATTCTGTCGAAAGCTTCCTATATTGTTTAAAGGAAAGTTTGTAGGTGTTTGTGTTTGCTCCTTCTTTATACTTTAATCGCTGAACTATTTCATAGTGACAATGAGGTTTTGATGTCGATAAAAAAATACAAGTCAAAGGTTTTACACCCCTGTTTTCGATTGTATGTCAGACTTACCCCGGATAACTATTTACACGAATTGCCGCAAAAGTGAACGCTGTAACGTTGCAATAGAGTTATCTTTTACTTGATTTACTTGTTATAAACATGATTTATTTTCAAAAGTTCTATTTGGTGAACGATTTCTGATAAAATTTGTCACTGACAGTCTTACCCCGTGTGGTGGGGTAAGACTACCAGTTTTACCTATATCACAATTTTTTCAAAATTTCTGTTCCAGATGCAATTACGGTAATGTATTCATTGTTTTATATAAGCTTATAGTGTTAATGTACCAGTGGCATTACTGTCTTAAAGGTAGGGCATAAATGAGTCACAAAAATACAGTTTGTCTGTCCGACAGTAAAGTATGTTAGTCTTACCCCACCTTACCTTACTTGTATTATTCATACATATTGATGATGTTGATTATATAATAATCACTATTACTTAATCATAATTTCTTTTAATAAAAGAGAAATTATTATTCAATATTACTACACCTTATACGGTGAAACTTCTTCTTGCACCCTCCTCTCGTTCTATATATCCTCGCCAATCATGGTATCTGGGATTCTTACCTACTTAAACCCCTGCGGCTGTCGCATCGCCACATAAGACGCCTGGGACCGCAGTGGGATCTGCGCCAAATACCCCTCAGTGCGCATTATAGCCCCCGGAAACCTGGCACCGTGGTCACGGGGACGGGGCTCGCAACCCCGTCACCGTCCTCCTCGGAGTCGCCGCCGTCACCCATCTATGTAATGACCTTGCCTAACGTTGCTTAACCTAGCGACATGAAATATACTTTACGAGCTATACTCAGATCTACCCGATATGCACACAAAATTTCATACAAATCGGTTCACCCATCTATGTAATGAACTTGACTTATGTTGATGATGTTAACCTTAACCTAGCATAGCTATTTTTTCATTGGTGTAAATATTAGTGAAGTTTACGTTATATTGAAGAAGGGACAAATTCATGCTAACAACAATTTACTTATTAATAGTTAATTATTTCTTATAAAAAATAAAGGATAAAAAAAAAATATTGTGGGTTATCCCTAGAGATAAACATATACTTATGGCCTACCATCGCGGACTTTTTTGTAGACCTTGTTAAGGTGTACAATACTGTAGTACATTATTTTGATCTATCTCGTAGGGTTCAGCCAGCGTTTGCAATATAAGCGCAAAAAAATGTGTTTATTTACGACATCACATTAGAAACCTCTAAAATTATCAGTGTTTCCCTACTATATTATACATGTATTATACATATAAACCTTACCTACCTACTAAAAAAAACCGCATCAAAATCCGTTGCGTAGTTTTAAATATCTAAGCATACATAGGGACAGACAGACAGCGGGAGCGACTTTGTTTTATAATATGTATAGATATTGCGGTTTATTTTTGATTTTAATATCCCAACGTTCGAACACATTCATTCATTCATTCATTCATGGTTACAGGCGGACTGAGGTGGGAGTTGTCTTGTCGTAAGACATCTGTCTTACAGTTCCCTTAGGTCTTCTAATTATTATTGTTAGCCTGATCTACGCAGAAAGTGCTAACAGTATCTTGAGGTCTTGCAGTGGAGTGCTTGTCTTTGGATTTGACTATATTTATCACGGGATCCAAGCTGGTGGTAGCACCCAACCATCTGCTCTATTTATTTTTTAATTTCAATAGCCTCACGAATCATCCTTCGCAGGAATCGTTGTTCTTTTGCAAGAATTTTTGGTTTGTCGGATAATCTTATATAATGGCGGGCGGTTAGTTTCATGACAATGTGTAATATTCGCGTAAATATCTGTAACCATTATGCATATAAGTATAAACAACATTTCCTACAAATTAAATTTCATTCATTCTTCATTAGAACATTCAGTCCCTACATCACGTATCCGTCTCTATACTCAACAAATATCATCAATGTCATCAAATACAATGGAAGATAATTATGTTCTACTCGTTTAATATTTAATACGCTCTGTTCTCGTATGTAGAATCCTCTTCCTTTCCAACAAATCTCACCAGTGTAATATAATAGAAACCGCACTTATAACCCAAAGCTCTTTATTCTCAGATTTCAAATAAAAATGTATACTTCACACGAAAGCACACCTCAAATTTCATCTCATAAACTTTTCATTGTATTTTTTTACAAATGGTTAACATAAAAGAAACGAGAAAGACTTTATTACGTGAATTATTCAAGTATGATTAAAGCACGCTGAGTAATATGTGGTTGTACGTACACTGAAATTCATATTTCATAATAAGATAGGTATGATCGTGGCTCTTCTAATAATTATAGTATGTAAGCATGTAGGTTGACGAGCCCGTTGCTATAGTTATACCCTACTATAGTATAGTATACTATAGTGTACTACTATAGAGTAATGTACTATAGAGTAATGTACTATAGTGTAGTGTAGTGTGTAGTGTGTAGTGTAGTGTACCTATAGTGTAGTGTAGTACTATAGTGTAACTATACTATAGTAAAGATGATTGTTCTTGATGCGAATTGGACTCAGGACCTTTTGAGTGGTAGCCAAGGTACACCTAACTATAACAACTACATTTTTTCTTTAAAAGCTACCCCTGGATCACAATGCGGCCTCAACTGAGAAGATCCGGCAAGAAACTCAGCGGGCTTGTCATTTTTTCACTTTTCTGTCTTGTTACAATTTGATCAGCAACAGCGACAGTGTGTCCTAGCAGAAGTAGAAAGGAAAGCCTGTGAACAACACCCACACAACTCAATCCCGTAGAGAACGAAATAAGACAGGCAGCAACAGCGTCTTTCTATTGGATTACTTACCACCTATACTGCGATCGCGAAGATGCCTGCTACGCGTGGGCATTATGGCAACCCCTCCCTTTCAAGAGAGAAGTCTTTGTTTAGCAGTGGACGTCCTTCGGCTATTTACGAATTAGAAAATTATAAAAGCATAAAAAGCCCGAATGCCAACACAGAAAATGGACTTAAATTTCATTATACATACATAATACATAAACACATGTATGTTTTTTTTAACTCGTCTCATTAGGACCTTTTATTTGATACCCATATTGATGTTTTTGGAAGTAAAAGAATACAAAATAGCGACTGACGGAAACCATTTAACTTTTTTGAAAAAAAAAAAACACCCACAACTGAGACTCGTCTGAGTCTAAAGACATTTATTATAAGTCAAAATCCATCAATCCGTTTAGACTGTAGTGCCAAATAAATAGACATACATACATATATACAAACATACTTATATACTGTCGAAAAACATAACCCTCCTTCTAAAGGTAGTTGGGCAAATTACATAAGTAAAAACAGTTACCTGGTTGCCTAGTTTGTATCAAATGAGCATGTGTAAATTGTTCTACAATTACCCACTTTGCCTTTTATATCCGGACTTTTAAAGGGCTTGCGTGCGGATGAATCCAACACGTATAGACCCGTTTCGTGAAATTAATGATGTGTAACGCACCTCCCGGCATCAAGTACTGGAACTAATGAGACAATATTACCTTTTAGACCTCAACTTGTGCAGCGACAATTACCTAGTACAAGTAAGTACTTATGTATATTGGAACGATTATAGCTTTTCGTAGCAGTAACAGCTCCGTGGACAATCGCTAGCCTTGGAAACAAGGTGCGCAGAAGATTCGAACCTCTGCTTGCACGTCCGATTTATTTAATTAATCATGTACGATTGTTACTAATGACGGTGAAGGAAAACATCGTGAGGAAACCTGCATGACTGAGAGAGCCCATGCCCAAGTAGCTTTCAAATGACGTGTAAAGTCCGCCAACCCGCATATGGCCAGCGTAGTGGACTGTGGTCTGAGCCCCTTCATCTTAAGGGGAGGTCCGTGCCCAACAGTGGGACAAAAACAAGGGTATCATAGGTTTTTGTAATTAAGAAGTTTTTGGTGAACTAAAACCTAGGCATTGCAAAAGGCCGGCCATGATTAGAGAATATTTTTTGGAGGCAGGTGGTGACTAGCTACCAACGTTTTAGGCTCTTCATATGGCCGTCAGATGACGACAGAGAGCAAGTCACTGTCAATAGTTTAGGGGTATCATATCAAGAGGTTTGCTGCGCTTTATGTATTGATTACTTGCAACGTTATGCCCTTATTAAACACACCGTCCCTTGAGCATATAGCTCTAACGAATTCTCACTGGACGACCAGATAAGGTAAGGTAAGCCAGAGTCGAGTCTTGAGACTGATGAAGACATGTCGAGGTGGGAGCCCTAACAGACTCTGGAGCACTCGAGTTCATCGTGTCGCTACGCACCAACAGCTAGACACAAGCTGCCCTGCGAGTTAACTATTTTATTTTCATTATTAAAGCGGCTAAAGCGATAACAGACTCTACCAGTATATGAAATATTTCAAGATGAACGTAGAAAGGGTACGAGTTTTTTTTTATTTTTATGTATTTAGGCCTCCCACTAAGGGGACTGACGACATTGTGCGCGTCGCAAGTAACCAGTGGATCCAAACGGCCGCTTTTCGTTCATTGTGGCGTTCGAAGGGGAGGCCTATGTTCAGCAGTGGACGTCCGGCTGGTGATGATGATGATGATGTATTCATGTAGGTGCTTATTCAAGGCATGATGTGCTGTAAATTTATTTTGTTTGTATTATTACGCAGGAGAGAATTCAGAAACTAATAATAGGGTGAATATTGTTCTAGCAGTTTAATGTAAAACAATACTTATTAATCGCGCTCAATGTTAGACTGAAGACGTACGAAGTACTACTTCATGCTAAAATAGAATATATTATTGAAACTTCATTCGATGAAGTACCTACTTACTTAGGATACTTGAATGTTTATTTTCTTATAACTAGCAACTCACCGCAGTTTTGCCTGAGCTTTTTAACTATGTTGCTGTGTTCTGTTTTGAAGTTGTATAGCTGGTGATATTACCGGACACAAAAGACTTAATAACTAATGTCTCGTGTGACGAGTGGCAGTGCAATCATTGCACCTGTCAATAGGCAGGCGGGTCGCTCGTCACTAGGTAGTAGAAAAAAAGTAAAGATTTAATTCTGTCAACAAATACGCTGACAAAAATAACTTGTAAGTACAACATCCGACTAAGCCGTGAATGGAGAACGGGCTTAATTCCGGTGACGAAGCAACCGCGAGAGGCGCTTACTAAAACACGCTATAGTATAGGTACTAGATCGTAGTTAGTTATTTCACAAATAGAGTAGATCAATCAATCAATCAATTTATCTTTAAAAATCACATTTGGTATAGTAAGCTATTACACTTGGGCGAAAGTAAAAATTACAATAATTTCAACCTTAAAGTTTATAACGGTGATTTCCACACTAGGTTTAAAACCTGTTTCGTGGAAGTCTGTAGCATTTATGAATAGCAAGGTGGATTAGTTGGTAGAGGTAGTGAGGTGTTTGTATTAATTTCTTAATCAAAATAGCAAATTGTAGGTTGAATGAGGTTAAAAATATCAGATGTGTGTTAGTGTGGGTGTGTGTGAATGTGGGAGTAAGTTTGAGCGAGTATGATTATGCGTGCCGGAGTATGTGGGTGTATGTGTATGTGTGTGTGTGTGTGTGAGAGTGTGTGTTTGCGAGTGTGTGCGTTCGAGTGTGTGGGTATTTATGTTGTGCTTATAAGATTGATTTTCAAAGAACTTGACAATCCAACTTGCTACACTAAGCGTTCCAAGCTGTGGAATTCTCTCCTGGCCACCAATTTCCCAGAAAAATATAATACCCATGTCTTTGTACCATTATTGGGCACGGGCCTCCTCTCAAGATGAAGGGGCTTAGGCCATAGTTCACCACGCTGGCTAAGTGCGGGTTGGCGGACTTCACACGTCATCCGAAAAATATAACTTGGGTCCGTTCTAGATCAGATCTTCACTTACCATCAAGTGAGATTGGGGCAAGCGCAAACCTATTATTTATTAAAAAAGAAAAGAACAATTCGAATGATAAACCATTGTACCTACAGGTAAACCAAAAGAAATTCTTAAATGATATTAGATTTAGTCTATACTTTTAGACTTTCGCGTTCCATTGTTAAACTTTTTTTTAATCGGGAATTAACGCGATTTACCTTATATTTTGGCTTGACGTTTCGGCCGGGTTGCGCCAGACGTGGTCACAAGCAGACTGGTTCAGCGAGACGGCTCCGTGCGTGAGGCAGAAATATCTTCGTCTACCCCCGTTCTTTCACTTGTAACGTTAAGCCATCTTTATATTTAACCGTTTTTTTTATTTTATCTGTATGTGTACATCTTATGTACTTATCTGTATATTTTGTTTTATTTTCTGTTTATTTATTTGACGAAGATATTTCTGCCTCACGCAAGGAGCCGTCTCGCTGAACCAGTCTGCTTGTGACCACGGCTGGTGCAACCCGGCTGAAAAGTCAAGCCAAAATATAAGGTAAATCGCGTTAATTCCCGATTAAAATAAAGATTACATTTAGTCTTCTCTGAAAATTGCTGCAGTCGATTTGATCTTGTTCATGTAGGTGCCTACACAATCTCATCTTAGTTAGGTTAGGTTCGTTAAATATCTTCGGAGTCGCTGGACGTTCGGGGTGTGGGCCCTTTGAACGTCCATTGAGTACGGCGGCGACTCCGAGGAGGACGGCGGCGGGGTTGCGACCCCCGTCCCCGTGAGCACCGTGATGGCACCCGGGGGACTACGATCCGTCCCCCGGCGGCGGGCTCAAAGGCAAGGCACTGAGGGGCACCTGGTGCAGATCCCAACGGAGGCCCCAGGTTCGCCCCCTCTTTATGTGCCGATGCGACAGCCGCGGGGGTTTTAGTGGGTAAGAATCCCACATACCCCGGTCGAGCCCCACAGCTCCCGGGGATCTTTCGAAGATTTCCCCCGCGTCAAAAAAAAAAAAAAAAGGTTCGTTAAATATGTATATTATGGTACCTACGCGATAAATTGAGATCTCCCTTTTAGTGTAGATGAGGTCTGTATGGAATAAATGATTGTACCTGGTAGGTCCTTTGAGTGACGACACAAATAAGTAAACACAAAGTTCACAGTCCAGGAAAGTATATTCACAATCACAAACACAAATATAGTTCACATACAAGAAGTAGAATAGAAGAAGAAAAACAGAGATAGCGTGACGGAAAGTTAAGCGTAAAATATAGCAAGAAAGACACGATAATATTAAGCACGTAAATAATTAGCACAGCGGATCAACGGGTGATATATCGGTATGTTACTTAGCCGTGAGCGGTAGGTGTCAGAGCAATGTTATTGCGACTACCCTGCGCGTGCGACCAAGTATTAAAAACTCGTTCACGAACGCGGTTCCGTTGCACCCTATTCGCACGACACACGATATTAATGTCGTGTGCGGGAAATGAAATAATAAATATTATATTGATAATTTTCTTAGGAGATATGTAAGAAAAGGAAAGTTTAGAATAGGAAATATATACGTGAATGATATAATATGTATTTATATATTAATAGAAATTATTATGTTAGTGTGCATATATTTATATAAGAAGATATTTCAGTATAATATATGTGGATATAATAAATGGAAAGTAGTGAGCCCACACCCTTAATTTTGATTTCGATTAAATAACGTTTTTTCAATCCAGTAGCTTATTGTGAACTAATTTTTATTGCGCCCATTATGTAGGTAACAGTATTTATATTACGAGTTTTTCAATACTTATTCCAATTCTCAACAAATACAATACGCAGCCAACTTTGCGACTTCTTGTCACCAAGAAAATCGATCTAACTCCCAGAAGTTTGAACGACAAAGGACAACAAGTGACCTGAAACATCAAAGCATAAAAATTCGTGTCTCGTACAAATCAAGTCCCTTAAGGGACGAATTTGCGGGCCAAGTTTCAATGCCGACAATGTTGAAGGTTAGTTTCAGTGGATACCCAAACAAAACACGCAAAGCCGCTTTACGATCTCTTCTGGTCTTTGATTTCAAACGTGGATCGCTTAAGAAAGTACGTGACATGATATTGTGGACTTCTGTTTTCTTTGAAGATTTACAATAATCACCAACAATAAAGATATATCTAAAACTATTCAAATATGTATCTCCTCGAAGGGCCAGGCTGAAAAATAAGATCTCTTTCTACTTAATATTAACGTGCAATTTTACTTACGGGGGTTGAAAATGTAGTTTTCAAAAATATGTTAAAATTATTCGTCTATGTTGTTCTGGACTGATCTTGAAGGTTCTGGATTAGTCTAGAAATTTCGAGAATGATTTGAAATCTTTTGGACTGTTCTATAAACTTTTTAAAAAATCTGAGAAGCTCTAACACATATTTAAATATTTGAAAAATACTTAAACTAGTCTAACATATTCTGGACTTTGATTATATATACGTCATCAAAGATTCTGGATTGTTTTAGAAATTCAAACGATGATCTGGAATGCTCTAAAATAAATACTATAATATTTTTGTATGAATTGAAAACCCAACGAAGTGGGAGTTTACAGCTAGTAATAAGTATATAATATTGATTATGTACCTACTTACTTCTTAATAAAACTTGAAAAAATAACAATCAATACGCAGCTCTCTTGCAGCAACAAAAAGGCCAAACAAACAAATGTGTTTGTAAAATTAGTGACACAGACTTTATAGTTAGAGTACCTTTAGTATGGCTTTAAAACAATCGATTCAGTTACTGCTAAGTCATTACAGTTTCAAGACAATGCAGTCTCCATTAGCAAGTGCTGAATGTCGGCAACAATAGACCTGTGAACAATGAACTATTTTCCCTTCTAAAGCTTTTCCTGAATATTGCTAACTATTCTATGATATTGCATAAAATATAAGATCAGAGCAATGGTGTCAAGATAGACTGTCAACGCGAACGTAGTAAGTACTAACTCTCTATTTACTATCTCAAAGCAATAGGTGTAATTTTGATTGTAATAGTGCTAATCTACCCTAAATTATAGCTCTATGTCATTGAATTAAATATTATTACTTTCTTAGGGCGCATCCTGGACTGTTATGTGATTTAATAGGTTCTTTGTGCAATGAACCATTGGGTTGGTCTCCACCGGCTGCACGGGCTCGCGCGGCAGTCTCACGAGCCCAATGTGCGGTCAGTGTGGACGTGACTCGGGGACGTTGGCTCGGCTGAGTATGGCTCGGGGTTAAGCCGTCGGCTGTCAGTAAACGGGACGCGCTCAAAGGTGCCTCGGTGTGCGCTGTTCGTCCGGTGTGGACGGTGGTTTTTTGCCCAGCCAGCCTGCAGATATTAACTCAGCTGTCCATTTCAGCGCCTGATGGCTCAGCCAGCCTCGGGGTTTCCGGGAAAGCTCTGAGGCTGACACGCGGGCCGCGCTCGCGAGCCAAAACCCCGAGGCTGTTGCACGGGCTCACGAGACCAACCCATTTTCAGGTAGGTACCACCGCAGTGTCAGGTATTCTGCCGCCAAGAAGCAATATGTAATGTTCCGGTATCAAGGGCACTGTAGCTGATGTAATTACTGGACACAATATCTTCAGGGTCGGCAATGCGCTAGTGATTCTTCTGGCAATGCTAGCGTCCGTAGGCTGCGGTAAAAACGATACAAGAATACAAATTCATATTTTTACTAAACAGCTAAGAACCGTAATTCATTCGTTTCATTCAATGATGTCACGGACAAAAAGACTAAAGGTACGCGTCCATTGGCCTTAGGGATTTTGCATAGCGCTGCGTCCATTATCCGCGCCGGCATTATCCGATGCGGGCCGTCAAAATCATAGAAAGCAAACTAAAATCCGTTGCGTGCCGTGCGTGCGGTGCGTCCGGCGCGGGCCAACGGACGCGTACCTTTAGTCTCCCACCTTTAAAATAACATTTGAAATAATAATATGCAAGGACTATGGCAATATTTTCAGGGTGAAGGCACTTTGTAAAACAGTAAAAAACAAAGAGGGAAAAATACTCGCCCATAAAAAATAACCCTTGCTACATGCATGAGCTACAAAGGTTTATTTTTAGTATGCATATTTTTACTAGATATAAACATAACATTTCGTGTATGTATTTATAATACCAGCACTTGTTTATGTCCTACTATTGGGCACAGGCCTCCCCTCAAGATGAAGGGGCTTAGGCAATAGTCAACTACGCTGGCCTAGTGCGGGTTGGCGACTTCACACGTCATTCGAAAGCTAGTTAGGCTTTCTCAGACTCACCGAAAGCTAATAACAATCGCACAAAGACGACATGATTAATTAATTAAAGAAATCAGAGGTGTGGGCCGGGGTACAAACCTTTTTCCAAGGCAAGGCAAGCGCTGGCCTACTGAACTGTTACTGAGCTGTTGCTGTTTGTGTATATATTTGTATAAATTAATTATTTGAAATGATTTTTTTTTTACGTATAATTACGGATTATATCGCAGTATATACGTAGGTTGTACTTAAAATAACCCGTCTAGGTTCCCGCTTGACGGGCCCGTTGGTCTAGTGGTCAGACACCCTGCCTGCTAACCGATGGGTCGTGGGTTCGATTCCCGCCAAGTGTCTGGGTGTTGTTTATCTATTTAAGTATGTATTTACAAAAAAAAAAAAAAAGTATATAAGTATTAGTATCAGTTGTCTGGTTTCCATAGTACAGGCTCTGCCTAGTTTGGGATCGGATGACCGTGTGTGGATTGTCCCAAGATATTATATTATTATTATATATTATAACTAGCAGTACCCGCGGCTTTGCCCGCAGTCAGTATTTTTGATGAGCTCAAGCAATGTTAACGTCATTGCCAAGCAGGCAAGTGGTACACCGTAAGGCGCTCGTTTAAACCTCACCCTGGAGTGAGCCAAGGTCTTGGCTTGATTCAACTTAAGCCATTCCTTTTTTTAACGTGGAGAAATCCCAAGGGTTGCCCATACCATCACGGGAGTGACAGTGTGGTTTCAGTATGACTCCTAATGACTCAAACCCTTCCGTGTCCAAATTCCGCTATGTTGATGGGCACCGGAAACGTATCTATCTGTATACAATTTCGAGTCCCACCAGCGGCTGGCCAGCCCATCATCTTCCGTGGGTGTAAGTAAAGCCCACGGACCTGCCTGTCGCTATAAAAGGCCCGCAGAATCTCATCAGGTGGCATGCCGGAATACTTTAGCACGTCATATTAGCGAGAGTGAAATATTGTGGTGCACAGGCAGCAGTTCCCTCGTTCCTGCTGTCTGCACATTCTCGATACGGGGGCATAAGGGGGGGACGTTCGGGGTGTGGGCCCTTTGAACGTCCATTGAGCAAGGCGGCGACTCCGAGGAGGACGGCAGTGGGGTTGCGACCCCCATCCCCGTGAGCACCGTGACTGGTTCCCGGGGGGCAATGACAATGCGCCCCCCGGCGGAGGGCTCAAAGGCAAGGCACTGAGGGGCCCCTGGTGCAGATCCCACCGGAGAGCCCTGGGGTCCCCCCTCTCATGTGCCGATGCGACAGCCGCGGGGGTTTTAGTGGGTAAGAATCTCACATACCCCGGTCGAGCCCCACAGCTCCCGGGTATCTTTGGGAGATAACCCCCGCGTCAAAAAAAAAAAATAAAAAAAAAAATGGTCCGCCTTCTGCCCTTCAGAGTCACGGGGCCCCAGGACGTCCATTGAGTACGGCGGCGACTCCGAGGCGGAAGGCGGCGGGGTTGCGTCCCTCGTCCTCGTGAGCACCGTGACAGATTCCCGGGGGCTACAATGCGACCCCGGCGGCGGGCTGGTGCAAGGCAAGGCACTGAGGGTTACCCTGGAGCAGATCACACCGGAGAGCCCTGGGGTCCCCCTCTCATGTGCCGATGCGACAGCAGTGGGGGTTTTAGTGGGTAAGAATCCATATACCCCGGTCGAGCCCTACAACTCCCGCGAACCTTTTGAAAGTTTACCCGCGTCAAAAAATAAAATGGTCCGCCTTCTGCGCCCGGGTGTCTTGCTGCGTTGCGAATCTCGGAGATCACTCTCCTTTATCTGCTCTGTTACATGAAGCTCGAGCTGCCCTTTTTCCTTCAAAACCTCAAACCTTTAAAGGTCCCTGAGATACTGTGGGGGATCAATCGATGAGATTTATACCAGGTGCCCCTCAGTACCTTGCCTTTGAGCTTGCTACCGGGGAGCGCATTATAGCCCCCCGGGTACCTGTCAAAGTGTTCACGGGGACGGGATTCGCAACCTCGCCGCCGTCCTCCGAGTCACCGCAGCCGTACTCGATGAACGTCTAAGGTCCACATCCCAAACATCCAGCGACCCCTAAGTGTAACTGGAGCCATTCGACCCAGTTCGACCGACATGCAGCCTTCAGTGTCTGTCCCTGCAACTTTTTGATTTGAGAACCATACGCTTACAGAAAAATTCGCATGTTTGTAGCCAGTTAATATCACTGTTCGCAAACGATCAGTCGGTTAAGAAACGTCATTCGTTAGATGGGTGACCGTTAAGGTATCATTTGAACTGAGCATTTTCGTGGTTGGGCGGGTACGTAAAAAGTCAGTCCAAGTCGTCAGCTAGATAGCAGTCGATAAGCCAGGTCATATGCCTAAGGGTAGCTTGAACTTTTAATTATACTTTGAGCTTGACTCGTGTGTGTCATTTGAAAGGTGAATTAATAAATTGGGATGCTGACCTCTTAAAACACTACAGACTTTTGAAATTTCCTAATGTATACGTTAGCGAAACGTATAACTCATGCTATTGGGCTCCCCTCTCTTTTTTTATGAATTTGCCAGTAAGTAAACAACTCTACCATATCGCCAATATTTTCATGGTCAGTGAAGTTAATAAGTAACGTACCTATGTATGTAGTAAAAACCCACTCCTAACTTTCTCGACCACTTCTCTTCTTCTACTTTTACTAAGGTTAGCCATCCAAACGACGATACTTGGATTCTTCATATAACTTGTCCACGGTAAAGAGTCTAATATTGTGCACATTTGATGACTACTGCCTATGTCTATACTATAGACTATGTCTATACTATAGACTATAGACATTGGCAGTAGGTATAATCTGCAACGTATTCTATTTAGACTGAGTATAACGCAGAGGGCCTTAGACCATTTGAACTTGACACATCATTGTCACGTTCTTGTAACAGACAGAACCCCAGTAGCGTCGACTGACACGCGTATGGCGATAATAATGCTGTGCTGCGGCACGATGGTGCTCACGTTGTTGGGAGTACTATGAACTGAAGTGCGCGGAAAGAGCCTCTTCAAATGGCAAAATAATATATACAGTTCAACAGGCGCAGCCTGGCCAACAATCTAAAATATTTTGGTGATTGACCATTCCTTTCACTATATATTCCTTTTGCAATTGACCGTGGCGCTTTCGATCATAACTGAGTTAAGCTTCACACTCGCCACTGTTACCAAGTGTCACGTAACGGATGGTTTAAAGTAGGGTAGAGAGAACCCGGAGACCGCTACTGAGATAGGTAAGTAACTAAGGGGGAAGTAGCAATAAAAGAATGAGAACTCAGGACTTACAATATAACTATAATTACAGTTAAAAACGTTACAGTTCTCTAAAGATAGTTACGTAGTTCGTTTCACCGGGTCGGGAACGCGGACACTTATTAGCGTAAGATCACGTAACTTGCTTGCAAAGATTCCTGGGCGCAGGAAAGCCTGGCGGCGTGCCTAGATGGCACAGCCGCAGCCAGGCCGTTGGACGCCGGCAGGTTTAGCACCGGCCAGGACAGCCAACCAGTAGGCTGGCCGATGAAAATGGGGTGCGGGCGTCAGCACGCCACAGCAGCAGCACCCGTAGATATGTGGCCTCTGGCGTAGATAATGGCCGATTCCGGCTCAAGACCTGGTTCAGCTCGGCTTCCGGTCTTGCGACTCTAGGCTGTAGACCTTAGGCTTTCCACTCGTCTCTCCAGGCTCTCGACCCAGCCTTCCGATCCAAGACTTCCGACTCTCAAGACTTCAGACTGACTCTTAATTTTCTCCTGTCTCCACTTGACAGCTCCTTGTCTAAATTTAAATTTTTAATTTGAATTAAAAAGTAAATACAAATATTTATAAAAAAGATGAGGTATGACAATGGAGGTTGATATATTATGAATGAAATGAGGTGATACACTACATTATTTCTAGGCACGCCGCCAGGCTTTCCTGCGCCCAGGAATCTTTGCAAGCAAGTTACGTGATCTTACGCTAATAAGTGTCCGCGTTCCCGACCCGGTGAAACGAACTGCTTAACTATCTTTAGAGAACTGTAACGTTTTTATCTGTAATTATAGTAATATTGTAAGTCCTGAGTTCTCATTCTTTTATTGCTACTTCCCCTTAGTTACTTACCTGTCTCAGTAGCGGTCTCCGGGTTCTCTCTACCCTACTCTAACCATTCGTTACGTGACATTTGGCGCCCGACTATTAAGAAACCCCCCCCCTTTCTCAAAATTCTAAAAGAACACCGTCGTTCAGTTTATAATTTGGCCTGCTTATAATGAATATTATCCTTTAGTGCTTTCTCAAAATTCTAAAAGAACACCGTCGTTCCGTTTATAATTTGGCGTGCTTATATGGAATATTATTCTTTAGTGCTTTCTCAAAATTTTTAAAGGACACCGTAAGTAGTTCTCTTTATATTTTGGCCTACTTATATAGAATATTTATCTTTTAATATAAATCTAATATAATAATTCTGCTGACGTCGTAGCCTGTCCTGTACGTTCTGTTATTAATATATTTTTTGTTTTTCAGACTCCTTGAACTCCTGAACATCCTGAAATTCCTGAACTCCCTGAGCCCGTTGCTGAACAAACCTACAACTGGACAAGGCATCCCAGGGCATACTTTCTGCTTCTTTATTTTTTCTTCTTAATCTAAACCTATGCATCGTAGCGTAGCATTGTTTTTTAGTATTATTTTCATTATTATTTCATTATTATTAGAAAATTTTCTTTTGTTTTCTTAAAAACAAAAGAATATTTTTTTTTCTTTAGTATCATCTTATCTTTAATCTTTTATCTTTAACCTCTTATCTCTAATCTCTATCTTTAATCTTAATTTACTCTATTCTTAATCTTAACTTACTTAATCATTCTTCATTCTCTCTCTTTTTTTTTAGGTCTTGTGGCCTAGCTATTTAGCTACGATCATAGGTTTACCAATTCACTTTATCTATTTTTAAACACTCTTATTTTTCTAAATTATATTCCCTTCTAAATTAATTTACCTATAAAGGCTACGACTAACAAAAATTATATAAATGTACCTGATGGGAAGTAGCACATTAAAGACTTAACTAACAATACTGTATCCTCCTCGGCTCTAGACTCTATATACATATATTGTTTTTCTGATTGTTTTCTTTTATATTTATTATTTTACTCGTTTAATTTGTATTTTAGCTTTTTCTTTTCTTTATGTTTTCTTTTATGTTTCTTTGTTCTGTTCTGTTATCCTATTGTTATATCACTCGCCTCATTCTGCACCTTCCATTACCTTGTTTCTTAACTTCTTTTGGCTTATTTTTTTTCTATTCACTCCCCTATCATCATTCCCTTCACCGAGCGGTGCACACAACTCGGTAAATAAGCCATATGTGTTGCTGTATTATATGATCTTACTTCTTAGTCAGAAATAAGAATGGTGTCTGATAGGTCTGTATTCTGAAGTCTTTTCAGACAATCTAATCGAGCGGTACTCAAACTCGTTAAATAAGCCTTATGAGTCTATTGTATGTAATTGTTCTTGTTTACAGGGTCTTAATCGCATGGTGCGGCTGACTACACTCTAAACAAGCCTTAGGTCATTGAGGACGTGGTCCAGTAATATACCTTGTGGAGTATGCGTCATAGGACTTATATAGCCGTGAACCATATCCCCTCCTTCCGGAAGTGCTAGTGTATGTGGAACTTTGAAAGTTGATGTATGTAAGGGCCAAGGATATTACAAAGCTCAAAATTTTTCATATGTAAACATTTTTTTTCTGGGTTTTTGGGGTAATGTAGTGTATCACCTCATTTCATTCATAATATGTCAACCTCCATTGTCATACCTCATCATTTCTATAAATATTTATTTATTTTTAATTGATTTTAAAAATTTAAATTTAGACAAGGAGCTGTCAAGTGGAGGAGAAAAAGAGAACGTCAGTCTGAAGTCTGGAGAGTTGGAGGTCTAGAGTCGGAAGTCTTGGATCGGAAGGCTGGGTCGAGAGCCTGGAGAGACGAGTGGAAAGCCTAAGGTCTACAGCCTAGAGTCGCAAGACCGGAAGCCGAGCTGAACCAGGTCTTGAGCCGGAATCGGCCATTATCTACGCCAGAGGCCACATATCTACGGGTGCTGCTGCTGTGGCGTGCTGACGCCCGCACCCCATTTTCATCGGTTGACTGTCGTGGCCGGTGCTAAACCTGCCGGCGTCCAACGGCCTGGCTGCGGCTGTGCCATCTTGGCACGCCGCCAGGCTTTCCTGCGCCCAGGAATCTTTTCAAGCAAGTTACGTGATCTTACGCTAATAAGTGTCCGCGTTCCGACCCGGTGAAACGAACTGCGTAACTATCTTTAGAGAACTGTAACGTTTTTATCTGTAATTATAGTAATATTGTAAGTCCTGAGTTCTCATTCTTTTATTGCTACTTCCCCTTAGTTACTTACCTGTCTTAGTAGCGGTCTCCGGGTTCTCTCTACCCTACTTAAACCACCCGTTACGTGACACAAGGAACCGATAAGTAGGTACACAGTGTGTACCGCTTAGCAAAACAAAAGGTGCTCGTCCTTGTGAGGAGATGTGACAGGCGCTAGCTTCCCTGTAGCGTTCCCAATCGCTTATAACTTACAATTTCCTTACTTGGTTACTTACTTTCTTTAAATCGAGTTGCAGCAGTGGGATCTCATATTTTATAATCTAATTGAGACTGGAGCTATTCAAAAAAAATAACATTTTAATTTATTTTATTAAATATTGAAAGCAATACCTATCGATTTAAGTTGTAGAAGTACCTTGTAATGTACCGGTATGTCGTAATAAAAAATAAATTAAAAATGAAAAAAAAACAGAGTTCATCCGGGATCGAACCCGGTAACACAAAAATACCGAAAGACCGTTCAACCGCTACGCTGTATCAGCCGTTAAGATACATCTCGAAATTACCTTCCTTGTGTAGCATTATAGATAGTTACTGCTTAGCTCCTTATGTTAATATAGCGTAATGATTTTAATTTTGGAGTTTAAATCCACAATTATTCTGTTATATTGTAACATTACTCTAGTTTTTTTTATAATTTCGCGGAAAAATTAAGAAGAAGAAGTGCTTATTATAATATTGCTCATTCTCTGTAACAAATAGCTTGATATTACTTATATTAAAGTCTGCCCAGGTCTATAGTAAACATGTCCGTTAAATATCAACTAAATCTGTTGAACAGTATGTGCACAAATCTTCAACACAAAATAATTTCACGGCAAATTGTAGTAGAAAAAGTACATATTTCGACACTGCTCATTCCCCGTAACAAATAGCGAGATAATTTGTATCCTATAATTTTTCTAGGTTATCAATAAATATTTTTTGCCAAATAGCAACTAAATCTGCTCAGCGGTTCTGACGTCAAGTCGTCACAAAGTCACAGACATACAGACAGACAAAAATTCTAAAAATCATATATTCGGAATCAGTATCGTTCCTAGAACACGTAGCAATTAAAATTTTCAAAAAATATTCAATGTACAGTTTTTACTTTTCTACGATTTTATTATATGTATAGATTTTATCATATGTATAGATTAGAAGTCATATTCGCGTCACAAAGTGCTGAGTGAGTTTCGCAATATATTTTTTGCGGCTTTGTGTATTTGCGATGCTGTAAATATAATTTTGCCTTATAAATGTGATAATGAGGTAAGTATATGAAATCAAATTTCATGTCGGTTACCAGAAAAATTAGAATTTAACAGAAACTACTATACTATTACTAGGTGCTACGTTCCTTGTGCAAGCAACCGTCCAGATGGCAGCAGTCAGATATTCTGGCGTAGCAGTGTGTTAGCATTGCTGTGTTCCGGCGTGAAAGGCACTGTAGCTGGTGAAATTAACGGACACAAAGACTTAATATCTAATTCTTCTGATGTTGCTAGCGTATAGGCTGCGGTGACTGCTTAACATCAGACGGGCCGCACGCTTGTTTGCCACCTTGGTAATATTATAAATAAATATATATAGTAATTTATAAAACTCACATTCCGTAGTATTGAAAAATGTATACCTAGGTGCTGTTGATGTCTACACGTCCATCGAGTACAGCGGCGCCTACGAAGAGGCCGCCGGAAGGTTGTGTGCCACCCCTGTCCCCATGAGCACCATGGTAGGTTCCCGGGGGTCTGTAATGTGTCCCCCGGCAGCGGGCTCAAAGGCAAGGTACTGAGGGACACCTGGCGTCTCAACTGCCAACCGAAGTTCTCCTCTCATGTGCCAATGTGACAGCCGTAGGCGTTTTAGTGGGTAAAAATGAAGGTTTACCACGCGGGAACAAAGAAATACGTGCTGAATTAGTATACAGAGTGTTATTAAAACCTTGTCCGATCGTTGAGGGTATTATTCAGTGTTGCAATACAATCATACGTTTATAATTTATTTGTTTGATAGGTATCTCATAAATATTGTTTCCCTTTAAAATTCCCTATTCAAATCGGACAAGCGTTTTTTTTTTTATTTATTTTTGTTTTGGGGTTTTTGTATACAATACATATCAACCCCATTGTATGTACATTATTTAGAAAAAAAAGAAAACAAAAGGTAAAAAAAGTAAAAGGTAAAGGTAAGTAATAGTAGATAACAAAAAAAAAGGAAATTGACTATGTATGCTGGGAACTCATGAGTCTGAGCAGAGTTATATCCTCTGTAGATCTTGGATTGCCTAAAATACTATGAAATAGCCCTATGTTCTGTCTGGTCAGGCTCATGCGTTCCATCAGCTCTCTGCGTATTGCATCGTACCGGACACATTCTTCCAAAATATGGTCAACATCTTCTACACAGGCGTTTTTTTACAACCTGTATACTACGTTAGTTCTAACAATGTGTAACAATTTTCGTGTAACCTAAACTAACTGCGCATACAAAACTTAGCTGCAGCTTCTCAGTGAGAATGATCGTCACGTCTCTAAAACTACGTGAGTTGGAAACTTGAACAAAACTATCTACATCAACATCTTTGCGTAGAGGAACGATCTAATACTGAGCATTCGATGAGAAAGTTTATCACATGCAAGCATTCATGCGTTTATAACATTTCTGTCGAAGATTCTTAATTTTAAAATAAATAATAAATATATAGTAAATAACCTTAAAATATTTACACAGAATCTTGTTTAGATTCGCAACGCCTTTACTTAAAATAAGTAAAAGACATCCAGCAAAGGCCTCAGTAAGTTTATATATTAGTGTCAATGAAAATTTAATAATGTCGACGACAAGTACATAAATAAAATCTTTTTAAAAAAAAATTGAACCGACTTCAATATCACTGAAAAGTATAAAATAATTTAAATATTATTGAAGTTGGTGTTAGCGTACCTGCTGTGTATATTTGGCACCAACTTCAATAATATTTAAATTATTTTATACTTTTCAGTGATATTGAAGTCGGTTCAATTTTTTTTTAAAAAGATTTTATTTTAAACTTTTTAGTGATATTTTCATATATAAAGATTGAACCATCGAAAACCGTAAAATTATCTAGGTAGGTTATGATCACATTATCGTCTACATAGTTTTACATAATTCATGTTTCTTCAGAAAAAAATATCCGGTCGTAATGAAATTTGCATGGAAACATCATAGTAGTTTACTCTCTCGAATAAAAAAAGAATCATCGAAATCGGTTCATAATTGTCAGAGCAATGTAATGGAGAACATCAGTTTTATGGTTTTTACGAGATAAATTCCTCCACATCGTTCATGGTCCTCCAGGAAGTTCTTATCCGGTTGTAATAAAATTCATACAGATTCAATACAGTGGTTTCTTCTTTCGAATAAAAAAAGAATCATTGAAATTGGTAAATATTTGCCAGAGTTATGACCATTTTTGTCCGACCGAGCGAGTCCGAGCGACTAAAACGTCATCTATATAGGCTTTCTTGCAGCTCTCAGTGCGCAGTCACCATTCTTGTTTTTTTAGGAACTACTTATTACTAAGCAATAATTTTTTTATGGGACCCAATCAATGGATTGAAGAATGGATGGAAGAAAGATTTTTTCAAATCGGTTAATAATTGCCAGAGTTATGCGCGAACATACATAAAAAAAAAATATATACAGACGAATTGAGAACCTCCTCCTTTTTTGAAGTCGGTTAAAAAGAATTGGCCTGAGAGTGACCTGAAAATTCACATAATAAAAAGGTAAGGTAGACTAGACGAGTGAACACCGCTCTAGTGGTTCAAGGTACGAGTATAATCACTGGTATAATCTCTGGAATGGTTGGTAGTAATATGGTGATTTAATATTAATATAATAATCTGGGACAATCCACTTATATTGATACAGTAGATAGAATAGATATTTCTTTGTACTTTAATACTACTATAGCAGATAGAAGTGTACCTCTGGTACCGTTGCACAGTGTTTCATGGGCCCACAAAAATTTCCCTCTGCTGTTTATAGCTTTAATCGATCAAGGTATGCATTTAAAATGCACGAGTAAAACACCCAGGTGTCAAATTCAAATACTTTTTTTTATAAAAATTATTGAATTTTACATGACCTTTAACTTATAAAAAATGAAATTAATTCTGAAAACGTAACTATCCAAGTTGGTTATTTAAAAAAAATATAGCCTGATAAAACATCCTTAGGTGCATGTATTTCTATTTTTATTTTCGGAAAATCACTTCTGGATATTTAGTTATTAATTATTTTCAGATTTTCGTTATTATTTTTTTTCTCCTTAGAAACTCAAAAGTGGGACTTGTGACTAGCACAGAAAGATAGCTCTTAAAAAGGTCTACCAATAATAAAAAAACCATGTTCCACTTCTGCGGCTTTTGGGAGATATTGAATTTTTAAAAATTGTGTTAGGGTTGTCATACTGTTTGACCTTAATTAATTTTGTTTTGAACAATAGTTTTTTACATTAATATGTTAAATTAAATTGCTTGCTTGGCATGCCGTTTTTTGCGATAGGTTCCTACATAAGCTAGGGGGTTAACTCCACGTGGTGAAGGCGGGAACAGTTTTCACTGCATAAAACTCCACAAATATACATATAACTTAACCTGCGTACTTCCATACGCATAAATGCCTTCGGGCTTATGTTGTTCTAGCTATCTATTACGTATTTTTATTTGGTGGCACGATAGCTTACCCGGAAACGCAGAATTTATTTGTTATCATGGAGTTGAATAAGTCCCGTGATACTTCTTTGCCTCAGCAGGGGCTTACCCATTTTGCTGGAGGCTGTTCATCCAAGCCCCAACTGGAGACCTTAATGGAAAGGGGACTCGAGAGCGCCACCCTCATGTTGGTACACGATTGAGAAATGATGATGAGGACTGCACTACCGCCAGTACTTGTCAAACGCCTGAAATATCGTGATTACATATTTTTTGAATGCTTTTCTTTGTCATCTAGACTATAATTTCAGGCCTACTACACGATAACTATGTCAGTGACATTTTTTTATTACTTAAACGGAAGGACTTACCCCTACTTATTTTTTTTTTTAAGAAATTGAGTGACCTTTTGCGACAACCCTATACTGTATAATTTGACCTTAGAACAGAATGGTCTATATCTTCCAAAGGCCGCGGAAGTGGAACATGGTATTTTTATTATCGATAGGCCTTTTTAAGAGCTATCTTCCTGTGCTAGTCACAAGTCCCACTTTTCCGTTTTTAGGAAGAAAAAAAATAATTACGAAAATATGAAAATAATTAATAACTCAAAATCCAGAAGCGTTTTTCCAAAAATAAAAAAGGGAAAACATGCGTCCAATGACGTTTTATTAGACAATATTTATTTAAAAGAAATATCTTGGATAGTTACGTTTTCAGAATTAAATTTAATTTTTAGAAGTTAACGCTCACGTAATTTTCTATATTTTTTATAAAAAAAAGTATGTGAATTTGACACCTGGGTGTTTTACTCGTGCATTTTAAATGCATACCTTGATCGATTACAGCAATAAACAGGAGAGGGAAATTTTTTCGTCCCCATGAAACACTGTGCGTTGATATAATGTCTGGTACATACAATTTTTTTGAGTTCATGGTTATCTATTGTGGAAAAAGTGTAACTTTGGTACAGACGAGGTCCAAACGGATGGCCCAGAGCCTTTCCATAGTATCGGTGATAGCCACAGAGGAGGTTTTAGTGGGTAAACACCCCACATAACCAAGTACTTTTTAAGGTTTTGCAAAAAAAAGAGAAGGTACCTCTCGTACCTTTTTCAAAAACTGTACATGGCAGCGTTTGGAAGGTAATAAGTTTTTATTAAAGTCAAGATATCGCACCCTTAGAAATAAAAAGATGCATCTCAAAAATCACAACTTTTGGGAATTAGCTATAGAAGTTTTGCACTTTTTTCGAATTGTCTTTGATTTAAGATTAACAATTACTTATAATACTTTTCATTACTTTTACTGTTGAAATCATAAAGTCAGTTTAAACTATAGAGATTTTGAAAATAATACTAATAATTCACACTGAAATCTATTAATGTTGGAAAATGTTGTTGAAAAAAAAAGTTCGAACTTAAATCACTTTATTCAAAAAAGTCTCATCATATGTATATTTTTTTTTTGCTGCAAGTCCAAAAACATCACTTTACTTTTAAAACAGAATAAATTAATTTGTAATATTCCATAATATTTCATTTTATAATTATTCAAAATGTGGCGGAGAGGTTGTATGTACTATTGTATCACTTTATAATAAAAGTAAAACTGGAATTCATATATTTTGTTAAAAATGAAACTAAAGAATTTTGTATAGATTGGCATTTTAATTTCTCTATAAGGCTACCAAAATATCGTTTTTGAATAAAAATAAACATAAAAACCTTCTAAAACACTAAAATACTAACAATCAGTTTTGGTTATTAGGAAGGTACCTCACAAAATCTGTTACAATTAAGTGGGAAAATATTTAGTAGATAATAATATAAAAAATAAATATGTCTAATAACAAAAAAAAAAAAATTCAATTAATTGAATTGACATTTGAAACTTTTATGGACTTAAAATCCGACACTGAGCTGAGGACATCCAGACAGCAGCCTGTACGATATTAGAATGGCTCTCAAACAGCTTAAGAACAACATGGCACCGGGTGAAGACGGAATCACATCAGAACTTCTGAGAGCGGGTGGAAACTGGTACTTTTAGTCCACCAGAAGTTAAGTAATTCCGTTTTACTCGAGGGTACTACGCCAGATGCACAGGAGTGTGGTGGTGCTTTTCTTTAAGAAAGGTAATAACACCTTATTGAAGAATTATAGACCTATCTCACTCCTGAGCCATGTATACAAGCTATTTCCGAGAGTCATTATACGAACCGTCTCGAACGCAGGTTTGATGACTTCCAGCCTTCCGGACAAGCCGGGTTCCGAAAAGGCTTTAGCACCGTAGAGTACATACGTATGTATGGCTCCGCCAGATTATACCAAAGACCGAGGAGTATAATCGGCCATTATGTCTAGCGTTTGTGGACTACGAGAAAGCCTTCGATTCAATCGATACTGAGCAGTATTGCAGTCCCTCCAGCGGTGCCACATTGACTATAGATTAAAGTGTTTGTACAGCAACGCCACCATGTCGATCCGACTACAGGACGAGAGCACGAAACCAATCTCATTGCAGCGAGGTGTGAGACAGGGAGACATTATTCTCCGAAACTGTTCACAAACGCTTTTGAGGACGTTTTTAAGCTTTTGGACTGGAACGGATTCGGCATCAACATTAATGGCGAATACATCACTCACCTTTCTTTTGCCGATGATATAGTAATTATGGCAGAGTTGCTGGAGGACCTCAATACGATGTTCAGCGACCTTAGTAACATTTTCCAACAGGTGGGTCTCAAAATGAACATGGACAAGACGAAGAACATGTCTAATGTCCACTCTAAGTTTTTGACCACTACGTATACATATGACAAACAATCCAGTTAGGTGGGTCCAAGTTCGACAAAGCGGTCGCCCGAAGAATCCAACTCGGATGGACAGCGTTCGGGAAATTACGCGAAATCTTCTCTTCCGAAATACGGCAGTATCTAAAGATGAAGGTTTGTCCCCAGTGTGTGTTGCCAGTGATGACATATGGTACTGAGACGTGGTCTCCACCCAATGAGCTATGGAGAGAGCTATGCTCGGAGCTTCTTTGCGCGTCCGAATCCTTAATGAGGAGATTCGCCGAAAAACCAAGGTTACTGACATAGCTCTTAAAATCTGCAAGTTGACGTGGTAATAATGCCACGTCGCTTGGAGAACCGATAAGCGTTGGGGAAGAAAGGTTCTCAAGTGGCGACCACTAACCGGAAGACGCAGCGTAGGTAGTGGGAGGCACCACTAGGTGGACAGACGACATTGGGCGCGTCGCAGGTAACCGGTGGATGCAAATAGCCAATTGTCGTTCATTGAGGCGTTCGACGGGGGAGGCCTATGTTCAGCAGTGAACGCCTTCCGACTAGTGATAATGATGATGATGGACTTAAAAGCACTTCAAGAGGAGTGGGGTTATAACTTTAATGTTGATAGAGATGGAAAAACTGTAATTTGGAACAAATCGGAACCATTAAACAGATATCTAATATTTACGCGAATATTACACGTTGAAATGAAACAAATTTTACGGATTATATCGCGGTTTATTTTTGATATTAATTACCCGACGTTTCGAATACTTTACAGCATTCATGGTCACGGGGGCGGACTTAGGTGGTAGCTGTCCATACGTCATAGTTGTCTTAGGGTACCCTCAGGTCTTCTCATTATTATTGTTAGCCCGATCTACGAAGAAAGAGCTAACAGTATCTTGAGGTTGCAGTGGAGTGCTGCTTTGGATTTGATTATATTTATCACAGGATTCCAAACTAGTGGCCCAACCCAGCCATCCTCTCTATTGAAATTTGGATGTTTTTTAATTTCAATAGCCTCATGAATCATCCTTGGCAGGAAGCACTGTTCTTTAGCGAGGATTGTGATTTCGGTATCAGTTTCTTTTATAAGACTTCGCACAATGACACGATCTTCAAACAAGTTGATGTTAGGAATAAACGAAAAAGAAAAAAGAATCAAATATCAGTAATTTCAATAAATAAAGCTTATTTAGCTAAAGAAAAGAGCTGAATGCTAATAAAAATTAAGATTTAAAGAGTTATTAACAAAGAATTTGAGTCCTTCTTTGTATTCAAGTTCCTATAATTCAATAATTTAAGTAATAACCTATAAACCACACAATGCAAACAGACTTAATTCTCATGCCGTTACCAATAAAAAGAATTAACCTTGAAGATTAGTATAAATTTTATGCCATTCTAAATAAAAACAAGAAGCAAATCGAAATCATCTTTGACATTTAGAGGTACTTTTTACAATAAAGCGATTGTTACTCGATTACTCCAATAACTACGCCGTGATTTTATAACAAAACCGATGTATTAGGCGTTAGCTTTGTAAACTTTTTCCAATTTTAAAACAAAACAGAATTAAATCTGAATGTTTCACACTGCCATTGAATGCGTTTTCTAGAAAAAAGAAATATCGCAAGAATCATGCATTTTATAATAAAACTAGAGTATAATTTCATAGGTACCCTTTAATTCAAAATTGAATTATTTTATGTTACACCAAACGACAACGCTACAGACTTCGCTCACTGCCGGTGCATCTCTGAATCACGCCACTTTATAAGAATCGACTCGTCAGTTCTTGTTGATTGAAAAAAGAAGAACGATCCCGCATCTCGTTCATTTGTATCGAAATGGTGCGGCTGTCGAATTCTACCTATTCGTTACACTATGAAGACGCGTTTTATTAGAAAATCTCCAAAACCATGAATTTTGACTTACATCTTTTTATTTTTAAGCGTGCGATATTTGTAACTATGTACCTACAGTTTGCAAAATAAATTATCTTATTTATTTATTTATTCTTATTGTACACAAAGAAACACAGATACAGTAATTAAAAGATAGTAAATGCATGTACATTGGCGAGCTTAACTCAAACATGAGTTTTCTAACAGCAAACCAATTTACAAAGAGAGATTTGATCTCTTTTGATTTTTTGATTTGAGATCTTCTTCTTCTTCGTAGGTACTGATAGTTTCTACGAGTTAATACATTATCTGTCACCTATACTGCAATCCCCAAGACGCCTGCCAAGTGTGGGGATTATACTCGTAGCAACCCCTCCCTTCGAAGGGGGAGGCCTTTTGTTCAGCAGTGGACAAAGTTTGGATGATGATGATGATGAATATCCTGCTGCGTCAGAATTGGGTATTTGAATATTTTTTTTTTTGTGATAAATGGAAAGATCATATATAAGTTTTATAGTAAAACTATTTATAGTTTTTTTTTATTCGCAATAATTCAAAAGTTATTTCAAAATAAAAAATATAATTTTTGAACCCAGTACCGGAAACACGCCAACAGCTCCTGAACAAACCCGAGCGGGTGTGACGTCATAATGTTAAAGCTATTTAATAACAGTACAGCGTCAACGGCTATTACATTTGACTAGACAATAATATTGAAAATTTATTGCTAAAAACGACTCTGAACAACGCTGAACGACACTGAACGTCACTGAACGTCACTGAACGTCACTGAACGTCACTGAACGTCACTGAACGACACTGAACGTCACTGAACGTCACTGAACGTCACTGAACGACACTGAACGACACTGAACGCCACTGAACGACGACACTGAATGACACTGAACGACACTGGACGACGACACTGAAAGTCACTGAACGACACTGAACGACACTGAACGTCACTGACATGACACTGAACGTCACTGACGTGACACTGAACGTAACTGACGTGACACTGAACGTCACTTACGTGACACTGAACGTAACTGACGTGACACTGAACGTCACTGACGTGACACTGAACGTAACTGACGTGACACAGAACGTCACTGACGTGACGTTCAGTGTCGTTCAGTGTCATTCAGTGTCGTTCATTGTCATTCAGTGTCGTTCAGTGTCATTCAGTGTCGTTCAGTGACGTTCAGTGTCGTCGTCCAGTGTCGTTCAGTGTCATTCAGTGTCGTTCAGTGTCGTCGTTCAGTGGCGTTCAGTGTCGATCAGTGTCGTTCAGTGCAGTTCAGTGACGTTCAGTGACGTTCAGTGACGATCAGTGACGTTCAGTGACGTTCAGTGACGTTCAGTGTCGTCGTTCAGTGTCGTTCAGTGTCGTTCAGCGTCGTTCAGCGTCGTTCAGCGTCATTTGTTAGCAATACATTTTCAATATTATTATCTAGTCACCTGTAATAGCCGTTAACGCTGTACTGTTATTAAATCGCTTTAACATTATGACGTCACACCTATATGGTGACCAATCTTGGCGCGTTTATAGTCACGTGATTTTTCATCAATTTTTAATTGTTTGTAATTAATTTAAAATTATTTTTTTAATTTTTTTGCATTAAATATCAATATTATTAATAATAAAGTTTCAAAAAAAAATATATATATATTTTTTTTCAAATACTTACCTAATTGTACTAGAGGTTACAGTACTCGCAACGGATCTTTATGTGTCTGAAGTTGGGTTTGGCGAACCATTGCGCAACAACAGTCGTGAGTTATCAATACAAAAACACAAAAATAGCTACTGCGCAGCGTCTTGCAGTCAACTTCAGACAGACAAAGATCCGTTGTGTCTACTGTACAAACAGTTTATGCGATCGTTACCTTAATAAGGCTGAAGAGTACCTCTGGTACAGATATTTTCTACCAATTAATGGTTATCCTGCACATGCTGAAGTGTACATCTAGTAAATACTATCTCTAGAAACTGTACCTAGGCTTTTTTTCGTCGTATGATTAGGCCAACCTGGTGTCAGATTTATTCAAGTGCCCTTAAACATCTAACCTAGCTGACAACTGTCTAATGGTAACAACCGTGACCGAATTTTTACGTGTACCTACTCCGAATCACGGAAACACTTCAGTTTAAATTCCACTAAACTATCACCTTCACTATCACCATCTAAGAATTGACCTTGTCTGACGTTGCTTACCCAACTGATTGTCTAGCGAACAATCATTACAAGTGGCTATGAGTATATAGATACGATTATAACAAACATACGACGGCACACTGTTATTATTTTCTTTTAATTTTCTAAATTGATATTATGTACAAATATTCCATCGATGATTAATATGGTAAGTATAGTAATATGGTATAGTTACCTACTGATACGATATTGTACATATTATCGTTCCAAAACTTGGTACGAAGGTACGTAGGTATTTATACCTACGATAAAATTAGAAAATGGATGTGTTGAACCACTAGGACGTCAACGGGGTTAATGGTTGAGGTAAAGACTTAAGTGCACTCCAGTAGAGGGAGGCTATTTTCAGTTAAAGTATTACCCTTTTAGGATTACACGTAACTCTGTCCGTTGTAGTTGTTATTTATCACTATTCTAAACAAAGCTATTTTAATATTAGTCTACATTTTCTAACAGACAAAAATACTCCATGTAAAATGTTAGGTACTAATTACCTACTACTCCTACTAGGTATGAACAGAAACACCAATTCTAGTAAAAAAATCGATCAAGTACGAGTCAGACTAGCGGACCGGTTTCGGACGTTTATTTGATATTTTTTTAAAACAAACTATATAATATATATTGTTCTTCTCGCCAGTGTTCTCGTGGTTACGTTTATATATTTGAATTGTACAAACACTGAACTAACTTATCGATTGTATAAATATATCAATTAATTATAAGTAAGTACTTATATTATAATAAGCTGCCGTCACCCAAAAAAAATACTAAACGCGATCACAAAACTAGGGACAAACAGCGACAAATAATATTTTCGTGGTAGTTTTTTCAATTGACGGTATTATTTGAAATTTTTAATCATTATTCAATATGTACGTGACATGAAATAAAATAAAAATCTGTTTTAAAATGTACAAATAAAGCCCGTTCATATTATAACCGACTACATAATAATATTAGTCGCACTTTAAAATTTAGACCCCATTTCGGCACAAAAAAAAGTTTGTTTATGGAGCAATTGTATTCTCAACTCGGCTCCAGTTATTCCGTAAAACCTATAGTATTATCACAATTATGTTGCAATACGAGCCTTCAAACGAAGCAATGTAACTACATACTTCTATTCTATATCATCGTTCGCATTGTAACCTGAACTTTGTATATCGCCTAGTTCACCTATGTCCGCATCGGATCAATCATGGGTCATCAACAATTACCGGAACCCGTGCAAACGCAATTTTCCGTCGAAATTTCCACAGCGCGTCTATCATACGCTTCTTTCCCAATATGACGGGTTTCATCGTTTGATAAGGGTCCACACAGGGTTACGACATCTAATTTTCTTCGAAAAAACTTTTATTCGTATTAAGGCAATCTGGATTCGTATTCTTTAGAATTATGAATTGATCTGGATGTTTTTTTTTTCATTTTATTGTTTATTATTTTTAATACTTAGGTAAGTACCTAAATACCTATTATTTATATAATAGTAGGTGAGTATGTATTTATAATCTACTTGATCTACTTCTACTAAAATTAGCCAGACTTGGCATATCTGGTACTCTTCTACAATGGTTTGAATCTTACCTTAAAAATCGCTATTCAATAGTAGTAGCAAATGGATACTCTTCACAATCATTTCCCGTAAATTCAGGCGTTCCGCAAGGATCTCACTTAGGCCCAATCCTCTACAATATTTTCATTAACGACATCAGTGACTGCTTTAAAAATACAGAATATTATCTCTATGCTGATGACTTGAAAATTTTACGTTCTGTCTCTTCTATAACCGATGCAAATTTATTACAGGACGATCTGAATCGTTTAATTATTTGGTGTGATACAAATCGTATGACTCTTAATACTGACAAATGCTATACTATAACATTCACAAGAAACAAAACACCTTTCTGTAGGAAATATTACATAAGAGACAAAGAACTTGAAAGAGTTAGCACTATAAGAGATTTGGGAATTATTTTCGACAGTAAGTTAAAATTTGATAAGCATATTGATTCCATAGTTACGAAATCTTTTCAACTCCTCGGTTTTCTGATTAGGAACTGTAAAAAATTTAAATCCCCACAAACTAAAATACGTATTTTTGAATGTCTTGTCAGAAGTGGATTAGAATATTGCAGTCAAATCTGGTGCCCATTCTATGAAATTTATGTTAAAAAAATCGAACGCATACAAAAACGTTTTTTGTGGCATTTATGTTACAGCTGCAAGTTAGCCAAAAAAATACCTCATTACCCCGATCGGCTTAAGCACTTTAATATGACTTCCTTATCTACTCGTAGGAATCTCTTAGGGTTAATGTTCTTACACAAGTTGGTTAATGGTAATATAGACAGCCCACAGCTAGTTTCCAAACTTAATCTTAATATCCCCAAAAATATACCAAGGCAAAAAAAATATGCTCCATTTTATGTTCGCAATTATTACACTAATCTGGGCCTTAATTCACCAATCAGTCGTTTGTTTAAGCAATATAACATTTTACATAAGACTGCTGCCGATGATATCGATATATTTTCTGATAGTGTGACTAAGTTTCGTAAATCCTTGATGAGTCTTTTAGCTGACACTGTATGACATTTTAATGCAAATATATATACGTATTTATATATATATGTGTATATATCTTTTTTTCTTTGATTCTATCGATTCTATTGATTCTATTATCTATTTTCTTCTTATTCTACAGGTATGTAGTTAGTTATTCTACGAGTAGTTTTAATTTAAGATATTTGGCAATTTTTGTGTTATATCTATTATAAATTCTCTTTTCATTTCATTTCTTTCAATTATTTTCATTTTAATTAATTCTGTTTGATAATTTAATGTTTAATGATTGGTAACAACTATTTTATTATCCAGGTTGTTATCGCACTTGTATTTGCGCATGTCGTGGTCACCTATAATTATTACAACATTTAACTCATGTTCTGTGCTCATGTTCTTCATTTTTGATAATGTATGTAATGTTGGCGATCCTTAATAAATTAAATTAAATAATTTTTACGTATATTAGATATCTTATTCGCTGGGGAAGCCTTCAAAAGATCCATGGTAGCTGTGGGGCTGAACCAGGGTAAAACCTCCGCGGCTGTCGCATAGGCACATGAGACGGGCGACCTGGACGCTCCGGTGGGATCTGCATCAGGACCCCTAGTGTGGCTTGCCTTTGAGCCCACCGCCGGGGGACGCATTGTAGTCCCCCGGGTACCATCACGGTGCTCACGGGGACGGGGTTAGCAGACCCGTCGCCGTCCTCCTCGGAGTCGCCGCCACACTCGATGGTGGCCTAGGGCCCACACCCCAAGCTTCCAGTGACTCCGAAGGACGTATATTACCGACCTATCTTAATTAGTGTTGACAGTGTGTGTATTAGCCGTGGTCATTAGCCTAAAACTATAAGTTAATTTTCAATAATTTTGATTGCTTTCTTCACTTTTTCAAACCTAAAGCAGGTTTGAAGAAAAATAACCTACTTAAAGTAGAATTAAGTTTAAGTACTTATTTTTATTTCCACTTATTCTATAAGTCCCCGTCCCAGTGTCTTTGATTTTTCATATCTTGGAGGGGTTTTTAATCTATGATTATGTTTTCATTTTGCGGATGCTGATGCATCCTGTTCCTATCATAAGTATACGAGAAAATAAGAAAATATAGACCACCACTGTTTTTTATTCCTAAACCTAATGTCGTGAATCTACTTGCATCTTTTGTTGAAGACCCATACCAAAAATCACAACCCAGCGTACCTACTAAAATTCGTTGAATTGAGCCATCACGACCAGTAAATGGGATTTTTTTTTGTTGTACAAGACGGACAAGAAAATATTATCAATCCCGTATTTTTTTGGAGCACATTAATTTCGCCGGCTTACTCTTTATCACTAGCTCGAACAAAAGGTAAATCCTCGCAACGTTACGGATTCACGCGGCATTGTGGATAATAAAGAGTAATTATTATATGAATGGAGTCACAGTAGAATGATAATGCCAGGAAAAGACTGTAGGTTACTTATTTATCTTATCTTATCAACTTAAGTAAGTACATATATAAAAAAAGTACTTAGGTAGGTAACAAAAATGTTATGAATGGAACTAGAATGTCCCGTTTTATTAGGTAGGTGCCTATCGACTACATACCTACCTAGGTAGGTAATTATGTTTTCACACCACCTGCTCGATAATGTTGCATTATGTGTCATATAAAGATGACATAAAGTACCTCATTATATCCCTATAGTGTAGCCGGGTAATAATGTTGTACTAAACTCCCTTGGGTAATAATGTGATTTGTTTTTTTTTGTCCTTTAGTTGACCCTAATTGGGAAGGCAAAGGGTTCTAGCTCATACAGCCTCGTCATAAGTAATCTCGTAATAAATCAATTTGTAGCTAGGCCTAAGCCAATGCTTCATTAAATTGTTGTCATTTTCCATTTATGTTTTTAGGCCGAAGCAAATTCTTCATTCAAATGTAATTTGAATTACGAACGTCAAATATTTTTTTACCGCGCAGACCCTACAGCTACAGTATTACCACTCTCTCGAAGCAAAGACTTGCACGAAAAACATACATACATTTGAAAATCAAACCGAGCGCCAGGAGCCGAATTGGAGCCGAACCTTCACACCTCCACCTTTTTGTTCTAGGTTATAACCTAGAACAAAAAGAAAAAAAATTATAAAAAGAAAGCGCTAACGCTGTTGATATTAAATTATTTTAATTCTAGCAGTTTTACTGTCTCGCCTCGCAGTAGGTGTGGGCGCGAACGCTGGAAATCGGTGTATTGATGTTATTTTATTTCTAGCAGTAAGTAAGTATTTAATAATAATGAATATACTTCCATTGAGATTTTACACCAAAAGTTACATGTAAATTGAACAATATGTTGATGATGTAAAATGGTGGCCCTTATCGCTAAAAAGCAATCTCTTCCAGATAACCTAAGCAATCTCCTCCTACTATTTATATTTCATTACCTCGCAGTAGGTGTGAAAAGTAGTATATTCCCTCGCTTTGCTCGGGAGTTAACTCTATACTCCCTCGCTACGCTCGGGAGTTACTAGAATCCTTCGTTATGCTCGCGATTCAAATTCACGCCCGTGACATAAGACACTTCTTTATCCCCTTGGTGCATAAACTACTATTATTTATAATAGCATGGTTGCATTGAAAAACGCGACACCGCTCGAAGCCGCTCGGGGCCGCCCGCGCGCCGCGTTTTTCAAGCGATACTGGTATTTTACGTATTGTAGATAAAGTTTAAAATTCTTTCACACTGAAAGTGCGCTGTCGGCCATTGCCGTTCTGGTGTGAATTGAGCCTAACGACATATGACAGTTACCTACTAAACTGTGTCTATCAAAATATTACTTTATTAATATTACAGAGAAGATTAGGTAAGTACTTCATTATATTACAGAAATATACCTAATGTTAATCAGTGACACCTACTAGCTACTAGTAATTAACATTATATTAACAGCCTTAGAGAAATATTAATGTATGTTCGCCTGAAATCCTGCTAGAAGCTCTAAAAGCAGGGTTTATCGTTTACCTTCCAAGTCGCTGGACATTCGGGGTGTGGGCCCTAGGAAGTCCTCTGCGTACGGCGGCGAATCCGAGGAGGACTGCGGCGGGGTTGAGGTACCCTCGTCCCCGTGAGCAGCGTGTCTGGGTACCGGGGGGCTACAATGCGCCCCCGGCGGCGGACTCAATGACAAGGCAATGAGGGACTCCTGGTACAGATAGACCAGAGAGCCCGGGGTCTCCTCTCATGTGCCGTTGCGACAGCTGCGGGGGTTTTAGTGGGTAAGACTCCCATAAATGCCTTCGTCGAGCCCCACAGAACCCGTTTAGAAGGTTTCCCCCGCGAAAAAGAAGTTATCAACAACGTATCAATTATGAAACCAAATACTGCGGGTGGGTAGAGTATTCAGATATCTAAGGATTTAAATAAGTAAGTAAGTATAATTATAGTAGGTATCACACACTGTCATCTGATCTCAAACTAGGCAGAACCAAGTATTATGGTAACCAACCAGACAACTACGGATACTAACTTAAGTACCTACTTACTTATATATTTTTATACTGATAAATAGATAAACAACACAACACCCAGACGCGAGGTGGGAATCAAACCTACGGACTATATGGGTAGCGGCTAAGGTGACCAATGAGCCCGTCAGCCAATATATGTATAGGTAGGTACAATAAATTATGAGACTGTGCCATAGATTCCGTGAACGTACTTTCTTTCTCACTCAGCACAAAGTAGAAAGCCTTAGCAAAAGCTACATAGCTTTGTAAAACACCGGGCCACAAAAAGTGACGAGATTTAGCAGTGGCCAGCCAAAAAGGATCCGTTCTGGCTGGACCACCGGGGTACCCCTGTAACTTTTCAATCCCGCCCGGACCAATTCCCCTATTTTATGACTAAGTAATTAGCGACTAAAACCCTGTTCAAAATCAGAACTGAAATAAGCCATGGTGTCTCCCTGCCAGGACGTGGCACTCGAATAATTTTTTTTATAGGTAGGTTAGTAAGAATATCGTTGAATTACTATTTGTACCAACGTACCTAAGTACTAGGTAGGTATATTGTGTGACGACTCCAAATATTGTCGAGAAAATAAGAATCAAAGTACGTAGGTACGCGCGTAAGAATCAATAGGTACCTACTTACGTAAGCGCGTTTCGTTATTTCGAATTCTTATTTCATTTTATCTGCAAATGCTTTGAGCCGTAGTTCGTAGTACCTACCTACCTATAGTTTATTTTTTTAATGAAATTAATATTATATTTAAACGCTGTTGTAATATAATTATGTATGTGTCATTTTATTCGTAATTATTAATCATCATTATTATAAAACAAAGTCCTCCACCGCGTCTGTCTGTCTGTTCACGATAAACTCAAAAAATACCTACTGAACAGATTTTTGTGCGGTTTTGACCAATATATATAAGTGATTCACGAGGAAGGTTTAGATAAGTATATAATATATCGAGGCTTTGTGTAAATTGGTTAAAATATAACGATAATTGTTGGAAGTGTCAGAAAAAGCTCGGAAGAAGTTAAGTATGGAGTTAAATATAAATTAAGTATGGATCTTTGTATTGTACCAATGAAATAACTCAAAGTAAAAATAACTAAGTATTCGAATATTTAAAATTTATTGCTGTAATATAAAATAGTATAAACAACAATAATAATTCTGTAATACTATAATTTCGATGAAAGCATAAGAGTAGCCGATATAAAATGCCTAGATATATATATATATAAGTATATCAGGTAGATTTCATATTTATAAGATGAGTAGTGATAAAGAAATTATTCCATTCTACATCTTGTATAATATAATTTACCTAACAGGAATATAAATACCACGTGATATACAATTATACACTAACTACACATAGGATATTTTTAGTAACCTACATAACCAATTTAGGCCAGTGTGCATAGAGGATATAATACTACGTTTTTCTGTCAGTGACCTGAGGGTCTACTGCTTTCTGTTCAAGCAGTATTTATCATCATATCGCGGGAGAAAGGGACAAAGCTATAAAGTACGTATATCTGCGTCTCTTTCCCACATAAAAGTAAGGTTACGTTAACACTGCCATAACTTATGATCTATTGACTACTTCTTGTGCTTTCTCAACAATAACAATTCATCAAACGAATAACAAAAATAACAATCTATAATATAAACAATAACAAAATGATGCTCATTCGTGTGTTTTAATTAATTAACTCTGTCAACAATCCAATAGAAAATATCTCTACTAGGGCCATTTAAATCTAAGTATAGAAAAAAATATTCTAACAAAACAAATAAATTATCATGTTCGTCAGCTTAGGCTGTATACCATAATATCTATCTACAGCAATGGGGTTTGACTGCGCTTTGCTGTAAAAGCAGCCGAAGCATATTAAATATCATTAACAGGCGCACCTACAAACATCAATTATGTATGTATTTGTTGTATTCGTAGCGTATGTGCACGCTATATTACGAAAATATCTGTAATTTTAATGGACATTATTATTTTGAATATACAACATGCTAATGAAATAACCACAACTTAAATAAATGTGTCCTAGATTTTTTTTTTATATATCTTCATATATTATCCTCAAAGATGTTAGTATTTTTTAATATCATAACTATTCTGTTTGTTCGTAACTCTACGTTCATAAAAGTTCGTTCGTATAGGTACACTGGAGGTTAATAACCTCTTACTGCCTCCGTCAATATATCAATAGATAATACAAATATAGTATACAAATATAGTAAACATATAAACTAGTTTCAGGTTTTGGGATAATTCGTTAACACGTTGTATGATGCGGTACAAACATAAAAACGACAGTTGTAAATATTATTAAAAAGTTTCTAAAGTGCTTTGGAAAATATGCAGATCTTACTTGTGTGAAAATTATAAATATGATATACTAAATAATTAATGCTACTATCACATTAACAATAACAATCAATAAACTAAATCATAGCAACAATTTTAATACAGCATTCACCACATTCATGGTCGGTTCATTCACTAATACTATGTCAAACTTATTGAGGTAGTTTCGTAGATTACCATCTACATTATGACCTAGAAAGCCTATCTTAACAACCGCGTCGCAATGGTCCATGCCTTCAGCCATCCCCGCGTCACCAATATTATCCCCCATAAGTATTACATTGGATCTTTGTTTTACCATTTCGTAGTACTCCGTATTTTTGATGGCCGCTTCATTTTTGTTATAAGTGTGGATCACTTCGCCTTTGATTCCGACAATGTGATCGCTATCGTCCATTGCAAGAAAGTTGGATACAACCTAAAACAGATTTATATTTATAATTCTTTTTTTCATTTCGACTTGGATTCTACTAGCAAGACATTAAAAGGCAGAAGGTGTAATGCTTCGCCATTCGCGCGTCCCAAAATACCCAGATGAATAGTTTATTAAAAGGTGAATGATAAAAGCACGCAGCTACAGATAGTAAATATACAAAATTCTTCAAATTCTTCATACCTTAACATTAGGCAACACAAAGTTGGCAGCTGTTAAAGCAGCTACAACTGATTCTCCAAGTCCTGCTGAGAACACCAACACAGGCACTTGATGAGCTTGACACCATAATATCAAACTGTCAACACCCTCTCTGAATATAGAGAAACAATCATTATAATACTGTACTAAGTAATAAGCCTTTACAACAAAAAAATATTATAAAAAAAATACCTAAAGCATGCTACCATTTTTTGTCCAATATTTGTTAATTCCTGTCTTGGAAATTTTACACCTCTGAAAAAAAAAACATATTATTATTTGATAGGTGTTGATGCTATCAGTAGGTAGTACCAGGAAACATATTCATAGAAAATAAAAAAGAGGTCCAAAATTTCACTGTGTTTTCTAATATGGATCACAATGGATTTTTGTTCAAATAAATACATCAAAACTATTATTTTGAAGTGACCAACTCAAATTTGGCCCATGTTAGATATTAAACCAAAAGCATTTTTTTTAATCCCGGGACAATCCACACACCACCCACCTGATCCCAAACTAGGCAGATCCCGTACTATGGCAACTACACAATGGATACAAATTTGTGATATAATAAACTTAAATAACACCCAGATACAGACTTATTTATGCACATCCACCATCAGTTCAATTACAACTAGGAAAAAAAGTAACACTAAAAAACCTTAAAATAGAATAAGAATAATAGTAAGTCACCGCTTGCCAAAATATAATTAGTACACTAATTATGGCAAGTGACCCCGGCCTTTTGCAATAGCTCAATGTTCATTCCACCAACTGCTCACCCAAAAATAAAATCTAGAAATCTATCCATATACTTACAATAGTCCCTACACCTGCCAGAGTCAACTGCTGTTTATATCTTATTTCCAGCAGTTGATCCTGATTTCTCTCAACAGGCCTCTACATGTTGGATTCGTCCCCAAAAACAAAAATACAATATTTACAAAAATATAGTACAAATACATACATAAAATCACACCTTTTTCCCGTAGGGTTAGGCAGAGCCCAAGGGCCTCTTTTCGCCTCCGTGAGAGACAAGACGAGATAACGAGAGTAAATATAGTATGCTATATAATATAGTATGCTAAATAATAATTAATATTTCATAGTAAAATTAAGTTAGGGTGTTTGAGGTTTTGCGTCATTGCAATAAAATGTTGTATACACAATGCCGATTTACTAACCCGTAAGCTTTCAACGCGGTCGAATATTAATCACATTAAAGTGTATTTAATAGTTTAAGAAGTTGTACTAATACAAATGAAACTTTAATAAAAAAAAAGGAAAAGTACAAGTGAGTATTATTATTTTTGCCTATTTAGCTTTCCTAAATACAGCTAACATATTCTCGATTATAAGTATCAATGATATACATCAGCGTTAACTAAATAAAGATATTTTAATCAGATGTAAAAATACTGTTTTATCCAAATGCCCCAGAAGAGATGTATGCTTTTTGACAATATGTATGTAGAGTAATTCCTTTGGCATGGCAAAATCTAACAGATGATTAAATTGGCAACCTGTGTAAGCCTTGCATTATAACAGGTAAACTCTAGTCTCACTACTTCTATAGCTTTACTACTTACTTTAAAAGATTATGAGCCGCAATATACCAGTCCACCATGTGTTGAGTTTTCTCCTCAATACTCATGTTAGGATCAGCCTCTATAGGTTTATATATACCTGCCAACCTGTTGTCTTCATCTTTATAATGCTGAGGTATTGATGGGCATTCTCTGAACATACCTAAAATATACTGTAGTATTAAATACTCTAATAAACAAATTCTATTTTTATTTATAAACAAATTCTAATAAAACAATACCTATACATGTGCCAAAAATCATGCAAACAAATATTAGTAATAATAATATTCTGGGACCATTTGCACACAGTCATCTGATTCCAAACTTGGCAGAGCCTCTGGAAACCAGACAACTGACACTAATACCTATATACAACCTATTGGGTAGCAGGCGTGGTTTCTAACCACTAGATTAAAAGCCCCTCAAGATATTTCCCAAGTTGCTACCTCAGCTCTTATTATCTTCTCTCACAATCACAATATCCTACCTTGATGTTTATATTATTGAGTTTAATGTAGACAATTAATGGGTACACCAAAATGTGCTATGTGCACTTTTTGAGATTTTTCTTTTTGACCTTTTCGTTCACAGCCCTATCTACCGTATTAAAAAAACAGTTATGTGTCTATGAGCACTGTACAATGATCTACGGCCACATTTTAAAATAATTATGCTATGTGCTGCAGCCGATTTTTGTCAAATAAAATCTGCTATGTGATACACTATTTGACAACTATCAATTCATATAAAATTTTATACGAAAATGTTTTCACTCATTAATTCAAAATAGAGTTCTTGCACATAGCAGATTTTGGTTTGACAACGACGATATGTAGATACAAAGAAGATTCTGTGAATGTGACGAGTCAATTTTACACTAATTGTGTGGCTGCTACACTCTTGCAAGATGTAGGTTGAGTCATCTGGGAGTAGCAACTACACAATTTATTCATGATAAAACAAATGGTTACAAAAAGTTGATACAAAATTAACAGCAAGAGAAATTATTGTGATTTATGTATAGCTGCTTCACTTGCTAGCATGTTTAAATTATAAAATAAATAAGCTGACCAAAATGGTCATTCATGGTAATCAATAATAATAGAATAGGAATTAAGATTAACTTACCAAAACTAGTGAGTACTGTTGTTCCATTATCAATGGTATGTCTAGTTAACGTGTGATCGAAGTCTGTGACTATCTGTAAGTTGTCATGACCGTCTTTGATGATTTTGTTTATTTTTCCCAATAATTCCTGTTCATCCCGAATGTGTACGTTCGGCTTCTTTAATTCCGGTAAGTCACTCAATTCGGATAGCAGTTTCATATTGAAACAGTAGATCACGTACTCGGTGAAACTTGGTAGGTATAGCTGTTGTTATGAAATATTTAGAAAAGTGTTGTAAATTTGACCTTCGTCTGAAATAGATAATATTTTTGAGAATAATTTACACAAAATCACAAGTTCAGCAACGCGTACACGAATTACTCGAGAATAAGTAAATAAATGAAATTTTTTTTATATTTCTGTTCTTACTCAAAATTTCTTTTTTCTAAACTATCTGTCACGTTAAAATTCTTACCAAATATCCAAAATAAAACAACAAAGAAAAGCAAGCAGAGCAAAACTCCATCCGTCACATTTATACAGCTGTCAAACTCAATCTGTCAATGTCAGATTGTCAAAGTAAAATCTTTTTAATTTCGTTTGCTGCACTACTGCCAATGTCCAGTTCTACAGTCTTTATTCTGATCAAAACTCAGAGAAAGTACCAAAGGAGTTAGTATCGCGTCGATTCCCCGAACAAATTTTTCGTGGCACTTTTGCGGGGTGCGGGAGGCGAAGTAAACACACACAGATACACTTTCACGCATACCCACACTATAGTAAACTCGCAACACATTCAAAAATACACGCACACAAAAAAGAATGACCTGACCATATAAACAAAAATTTGGCAGAGGGGGTTAGCGCATCATGCTCTCTCCAGTGGTATCTCCTCTAAGGATCAAAACAGTTTGTTTCTTGAGAAACTTGAGTGAAAAATGGCGGTCAAAATATTCGTATAACTAGTATCAAATTTTTTTTTTTTTTATGGCACTGCGCTGTGTGCGCGCATTCAGCCAAAAAAAACGAGGAAACGTGAATTGTATCAATAGTATGTGGAATACGAAATTTAGAAAATAAAAATCAGTTACGTATGTGCACATAAAAATAAAATACATCTACCTATGTACAGAGCTTACAGAGATATTTGAAAATATATAGTATGTTGTAATGATGTTGTAGGAAGAAGTGAAGTGTCAGTGTCAATAATAATGACAGCTGACGTAAAATAAATAAATTACAATAGGTACAAACATAAGAGACGTTAAATTAAAATATAAAATTACAATATAATATCATTAAGAATAATGAAAGATGCCAATGCTTTATATACATTAACATCTTTTGCATATAATAAACTACGAATGGAAAGAGGGAAAGGTACACCAAATGTGAGAAGATTAGATAATAAGATGGAGCGATCGTAAAGTGGGCAGGCAAAGAATATGTGATTCAGATCACCAGGATCAAAACCACAACTGCAAGCGGGTGAGTCTATGATGTTGAACCTAGCAAGATGCGCTGGAGCACAAGTATGACCAAGTCTCATTCTAATTAAAACTGTTGTAGCATGCTTGCTAAGTCCCATCTTCACAAACCATGGTCTGGAAAATTCAATTTTTGGCTGTATCGCTCGGTAAAATCTGCCAACACTAGTATTGTTATTTTCCCAATGGTCTTCCCAAGTATCTCTTAAATAAGATGAGTTTGAGATCAAATCAATACTGTAATTTTTGTATGGGAACATATCTCCAGATTGTACTGCATCATTTGCCACGGAGTCCACCCTTATGTTACCAGAAATTCCGCAGTGGCTAGGTATCCATGCAAAGGCTACAGACAACTCTTTTTGTGAACATTGATATAATAGGTTGCGAATTTCATAAATTACAGGATTTAATCGACTACTGAATGGATTATTGTTTAATGACTGAAGAGCGCTTTTACAGTCTGTAAAAATAATAGTTTTACCAAGTTTGGCTATTAATATATACTCAACAGCTTTCAGAAGACCAAGACATTCACCGGTAAAAACAGAAGACTCTGGTGGAAGTTTTACTTTTTGGACAATATTGTATTGAGAATGGTAAATTCAGATACCAACACTGCCAGTGGGAGAATGTTTGGAGGCATCAGTAAATATGTGATGCCAATCAGACCATCCAGAATCAATAATGCAATCAAAAGAGGAATCATGTTGGTGATCTTTTTTACTTAAACCTATATTAAGATGTATTACTATAGGGAAAACTAAAGAACTGTAATTATTATGGAATATACTAAGTGTTTGGTGCTGATGTAGAGGAGCAGAAATGGATTGTAATTTATGGAAACTGTTAATTAAACAAGGTACTTTTTTATTAGTCCAGTATGTAGATGATACAATAAGACTTGACAGAAGTTGTAAATTCATTACTAAAGGATGATTGGAGAATTGGGCACATCTAAAAATAAATCTGTTTGAAAGGAGTTGACGTCTTAGTGTTAGTGGAGGTTCTTGACACTCTACTTGTAATGCATTTTTGGGACTAGATTTCATGGTGCCTGTAACAATTCTTAAAGCTTTAATTTGAACATCATCTAGTTTTTTTAAACCTGACACACTACTAGGCTCCAAGAAAAAGGTGCCATAATCCAACACACTTCTTATTAAAGCGTTATATAATAATATAAGAGAAGCAGGGTGAGCACCCCACCAGACTCCTGAAACACACCTGAGGATATTCAACCTTTTCTCACATTTCGCTGCAACATAATCACAATGTGGCAAACCAGTAAGTCCAGAATCTAAGATAACACCCAAAAATATAATTTGTGATTTTATGGGAATAGGAGTATTATCATATATAACTGTAAAAGGGGGAGGGGACCGTTTTCTACTGAAAGGAACAACGGCACACTTAGGAACTGAAAGCTCGAGACCATTGTCATCAAGCCATACTTTTAGAAATTTAAGATGCAGAGATAATTTTTTGCTAGCTTTCTTATATGATTTGTCTTGAGTATATATTAATAAATCATCTGCATACTGCAATACCTTTACTGAACTACCAAGGGTAGCCTCTAGATCATAAGTGTAGATGTTATACAATATTGGACTAAGTACAGATCCTTGTGGCAAGCCCTTCCAGACTAAACGTGTTAGCTTAGTGTTATCATCCAGAGATAAACTAATAATCCTTTCAGATAACATATTAACAATAAAATTTGTTAGTAATATGGGTACCCCTAATGTTATTAATTTCTTTTTCAGGACTGAAAGTAACACATTATCATATGCAGAGCTTATATCAAGGAAGGCAGCAAGCACAGATTCATTATTAGAAAAGGAAATACGAATATCGGTTATAAAGATACCTAGACTATCATAAGTACTTTTACCCTTTCTAAATCCATATTGAGTCTTAGCTAACAATTGGTTACTTTCTATGAACCACTCAAGACGATTTTTCACTAAATGTTCAGATAGTTTGGCAAAAACTGAAGATAATGCAATTGGCCTATAGGAGGTAGCTTCGTGAGAAGGTTTAGTAGGCTTTAATATTGGAATAATGGATTGTGTTTTCCAAGAATCAGGAATGTTACCAGAATACATAATTGAGTTTATGAGGTCAAGAAAATAGGACAGCATATTATCACTTAAATTCGACAAGAAAGAATATGGCACACCATCTTCACCTGGAGCAGAATCTTTCACGGAAAATAATACACCCTTCATCTCATGTAGTGTAAATGGCGAATTAAGAGCTGTCTTAGAAATGGAAGTAGGAAAAACAAGAGGGCAGATAGCATTAGCATCAGGAACTGATGGAGGCGCTAAGTGGTCCATAAAGCTTACAGCTAACTCACGCGGTAAAGATTTAAATGGTTCTTTAAAGGCAGATCTAAATCTTTTAATATGCTTCCATACAAGCGAAACCTTTATGTTGGGAGAAATTGAAGCGCAAAATTGTCTCCAACCGTTAAATTTTTTTTTTCGTAATAATTTTCGAGTCTTACGGGCAACTTGAGAATATAACTCAAAATTTTCAGATGTCATACAGCTTCGATAACGTTTTTCTGCCTCCCTTCTCTCTTTGACAGCTAGTGTACATTCATGGTCCCACCAAGGCGGAGATGGTATTTTACCAGATGCACCATTTCTAATCGGAAATACAGAATTTGCAATCTCTACTATGACATGAACAAGAGCATTAGAGCAATCTATCTCATTTCCTTGAGTGATTTCTGGTAGTGAAGCGACCTTCTGTTCAACTAACTGTTTGAATGTATCCCAATCTGCATTACATAGATTATATTTTAACCGTGGGCTATGTTGAGGAACCGGGCGACATGTAAAGGGAAAAGAGATAATTAACGGGAAATGATCACTGCCATGAGATGAAGATAATGGGTACCATGTCAAAGAGGAGGCAAGAGAAGGCGAGCACAAAGAGAGATCTATTGCACTTAGGCCTTCAGTGGGATGTGTAAGACGGGTAGGTAGACCAGTATTCAATGTACATAAATTATGTTTGTCAATTAGTTCCAACATTTGTTCCCCATTATAATTTGTCGCAGAACAACCCCAAGATATGTGATGTGAGTTAAAATCTCCCAGCACTAATGTTGGATGAGGAAAAGAAAGCATAAGTTGATCAAGCTCTGAAAAAGTAATAGAAGAAGGATGAGGCATATAAATGGAAACTATATTTACATTATTTACATTAACCGCAACAATAGAAAAATTGTCACTGTGTGATGGTACATTAACAATAGAAAAAGTATATGAATTATTTACAAGTATGGCGACTCCACCATACCCATCAGGTCTATCCTCTCTGACACATGTATAGCCAGGAATCTTAAATAAGATACCCGGTCTAAGCCATGTCTCAGAGAGACAGACCACAAATGGTTGAAATTGATTTATCATATCAATCAAATCATTCTTTTTATTTATAATACTTCTACTATTCCATTGAATTATTTTGGCGTTCTGGTCCATTATTGAACGATATGATTTTTTGAAAAATTTCTAATATTGGGGCAACGCTGGACGGTAAATCAATGTTCAAATTATGTTTATTACCAGAAAGCAGCTGTATCAAAGCTGCAATAATATCTGCAACTGACACTTGCGAATTATCCTTTTCTTTACTGCTTATAGCCTGGCCATTAGAAGACGATGGTAAATCACTATAATCTTTCACTAGCTCGTTATGTGAAGCCCTATCATACCCTTTAGAAACTTTAGGAGGCGGACGAGGTTTAAGAAATACTGTTTTTTTATATGACACACTACTAGATGGTAGCTGACTTGGAGAAGAATTAGAATTATTAACGTCTGACCTAGTTTTTAAAGTATCCGAATATGGTCTTTGGACTGAGGCATGAAGTTTCGATGCCTCCACGTAAGAAATGCAACTGTGCGCCATTGATTTCTTAATGTTTAACTGTCTATTATATTCGGAACATATTTTATTTATTGCAGAGTGATAGCCTGAACATATACAACAAACAGCATCCTCGTCATCAATGTTACAAGAGGATCCTGTGTGTTCTTGACCACACTTGTAACACCGAGGTCGCGACCTACATTTTGACTGTGTATGACCGTATCTACAGCATTTGTAGCATTGTATAGTAGGATAAATATATAAGTCTACAGGCAATGCAGTGTAGCACAAGTATACTTTTTTGGGTAAGACCTGTCCATCAAAGGTGAGCACAACAGTTTGAGATGGATTCCATTTTGGTATGTCTCCTGTAACCGGAACTTTGTAGTTAAGACGCCTAGTTTTTACAATTTTACCACAACCAACTGGAAGAGAAATGTTGGAAACAATTTCATCATCAGACATGTCCGTTGGGACACCACGAACGAGACCCATGCGTGTAACATTTGATGTAGGAATGAAAGCTTTAAGATTGTCTGAGGCTAGGCGCGAATCAGAAATAAAATTGTTGGCGTCAATAAAATGTGAAAAAGATAATGTTATTTTATTTCTACCGATTTTTTTAACACTCCCATTAACTATATTTGAAAAATTATATTTTTTTAATAATTTACCAAATGAAACCGGGTGAAAGCTGGTATTTTCGGGCATCAATGTCTTAATCACGTGAACAACATATGGAGCGAGATCTGTACTTTCATATGAACTTCTGCCAACATTGAACGTGGACTCTGAGGATACTGGTGGCGGAATGGTAGGTATCTCTGAGGCTTTCAGGGAAGTATTAATAGTTCCCCGTGAAGTCTCAGAAGGCAAAGTAGTGCTATAGACAACTGGTTGTTCACTAACAGTAGTGTTTTTATTTAATTCCTGGTCAATGCAAATACAATCAGAACTATTTGTAATTTCAGAACTGGTACTTTTCCTTTTCTTTTTGTTGCAATGCTTGCAGATTTTATTTAACCGACTGCGTTTTAATTTTCGAGAAGAAATGTCACGGCTACGAGCTGAACAATCAGTATCCATCTCTGATTCATTTGAAATGGTGATAAAGCATGACGCCGGGGGGGCCGTGCCCCCCGGGTCAGGAGGCTCCATGGAAAGGGACAATAAATAAAAGAAATAAAACTTACCACTAAACTGAAGATATATACACACTAATTATATTATAACATATATACTAAATGATTAAATACTATTATACAATACCTAACTGATCTATATAACAAGAATAAAATTAATTTTAAAAATTCGGTTTAAAAAACGCGCCTGCACTTTTCAACGTTTCCCGCGCTTTTTTTCCTAGTATCAAAATATTCGTATAGGAAGTTATGAAAACAAAGGGTAGAGAACATTCGTGGCAATGTTGCCAGTTTCTATAACCGTAAAAGATTCTCGCTCAAGTTTCATTAGACAAACTCTATCAACTTTAATAATCTTAACTTGACATTGGCATAATGTTCAAAACAATTGCCATTACAAAAAAAAAAAAACTTTAATAATCATCATCACCAGCTGGAAGACATCCACTGCTGAACAAAAGCCTCCCCTTAGACCGCCAAAATGAAGGACAATTTGCTATTTGCATCCACCGGTTGCCTGCGACGAACAATGTCGTCGGTCCACCTGGTGAGAGGCCTGCCTACGCTGCGTCTTCCGGTTCGTGGTCGCCACTCGAGAACCTTTCTTCCCCCAACGGTTAGCAGTTCTTCGAGCGATGTGGCCTGCCCACTGCTCTTCAACTTGCATATTCTACGAGCTATGTCGTTGACCTTGGTTCTTTGGCGAATCTCCTCATTCCGGATTCTGTCACGAGAAACTCCGAGCATAGCTCTCTCCCTTTGATTATATATACGTCTAGATACCTATTAGTCTTGTAACGTTACGTTAATAAGCATAACAACCTCATTATTCGTGTGTGCGTGCAGGCCTCGTTGTACACTCGCGTCATCTGTGGTTGTGTGCGTGTTTGGGGATCTCCAGTTATAAATATTTTTCCCATAAATAGCCATAGCGTTATCGAAATAAAATAGAATAGAATAGAATAGAATAGAATAGAATAGAATAGAATAGAATAGAATAGAATAGAATAGAATAGAATAGAATAGAATAGAATAGAATAGAATAGAATAGAATAGAATAGAATAGAATAGAATAGAATAGAATAGAATAGAATAGAATAGAATAGAATAGAATAGAATAGAATAGAATAGAATAGAATAGAATAGAATAGAATAGAATAGAATAGAATAGAATAGAATAGAATAGAATAGAATAGAATAGAATAGAATAGAATAGAATAGAATAGAATAGAATAGAATAGAATAGAATAGAATAGAATAGAATAGAATAGAATAGAATAGAATAGAATAGAATAGAATAGAATAGAATAGAATAGAATAGAATAGAATAGAATAGAATAGAATAGAATAGAATAGAATAGAATAGAATAGAATAGAATAGAATAGAATAGAATAGAATAGAATAGAATAGAATAGAATAGAATAGAATAGAATAGAATAGAATAGAATAGAATAGAATAGAATAGAATAGAATAGAATAGAATAGAATAGAATAGAATAGAATAGAATAGAATAGAATAGAATAGAATAGAATAGAATAGAATAGAATAGAATAGAATAGAATAGAATAGAATAGAATAGAATAGAATAGAATAGAATAGAATAGAATAGAATAGAATAGAATAGAATAGAATAGAATAGAATAGAATAGAATAGAATAGAATAGAATAGAATAGAATAGAATAGAATAGAATAGAATAGAATAGAATAGAATAGAATAGAATAGAATAGAATAGAATAGAATAGAATAGAATAGAATAGAATAGAATAGAATAGAATAGAATAGAATAGAATAGAATAGAATAGAATAGAATAGAATAGAATAGAATAGAATAGAATAGAATAGAATAGAATAGAATAGAATAGAATAGAATAGAATAGAATAAAAATAAAAGATTTGATTTGATTTGATTTGATTTGAAAAGAATTGAATTGAATTGAATTGACTTGAATTGACTTGAATTGACTTGAATTGACTTGAATTGACTTGAATTGACTTGAATTGACTTGAATTGACTTGAATTGACTTGAATTGACTTGAATTGACTTGAATTGACTTGAATTGACTTGAATTGACTTGAATTGACTTGAATTGACTTGAATTGACTTGAATTGACTTGAATTGACTTGAATTGACTTGAATTGACTTGAATTGACTTGAATTGACTTGAATTGACTTGAATTGACTTGAATTGACTTGAATTGACTTGAATTGACTTGAATTGACTTGAATTGACTTGAACTGACTTGAACTGACTTGAATTGACTTGAATTGACTTGAATTGACTTGAATTGACTTGAATTGACTTGAATTGACTTGAATTGACTTGAATTGACTTGAATTGACTTGAATTGACTTGAATTGACTTGAATTGACTTGAATTGACTTGAATTGACTTGAATTGAATTGAAATTAAATTAAATGGCGTGTCCCTTACCATCAGGTGAACGTCTTATGTGACTCTGAGCTTCTCCAAAAGGTGACGTTACGTCGTTGTGTGACTCTGAGCTTCTCCAAAAGGCCAGCTGTTATAGAAAAAAAGGCTGTGGAAAGGTTGCGTACATATATAAACCTAGTATTGTGAGCGATTCGATGAGGACCAATTTTCAACACATGTTATTATTACATCCAAAAAAACAGTATTTTTATAGCATTATTAAAAAAAAATTGACGTATCTGGAAAGTGTATTGATTAGGAGGACAACATTTAAAAGTTGTTTTTCTTCTACACTACGATTATACTTTGATTATATATACGTCTAGATCGTAGACAGAATATAACAAGACAGAGGTCTTGTTATATTCTGTCGCTAGCTGTCTGACGCTAGCTAGAGAGCTAGCGTGCCGCCGATAAGGACAGAAAATAATCATTCGTACACTTAACACACGTTATGGACATTTATTCAAATGCGCCTATTATGTAGTTTAAACGATATTTCATAATGCAATTCAATTTAAAACTCCAAAGCTAGGTCGTGAACTAGAAAATTTCATGAGTACTCGAAGAAAACGCACCGTAGGTGCGCCAGATTTTGAACACACGCTGAGGGACAAAAAATCATATGCTCTGTTTCTTTCTATCACATATAATGTATATAATGCATCCTTTTCTTGCGCGAATGAGAAAGAAAGTGCCAGCTCTCTATTGGTTTCTTTCTCTAAGGTCTAGATAGAACGTTCGATGTTCAAACGTTTGACAATCTCAGGTATACCAAAACATCAAATTGGTATACTTGGTTCTTTAGTGTCACTTGAATTATACGGACTTTATTGTGCTCGCAACTAGCTAGCTACTAGTATCTAATCTGTGCTCGCAACTTAGAGGAGATACCACAAAAAAAAAAAACATTATGCCGAATTGTGTTATCAAATCGTGCAAAAAATATTTCCATAAAATTAATAAAGATCCTAACATCAGTTTCCATCGGTAAGTCATAAGATTCTGTAAAGGAGTTTTGAAAAAACCCGCTTGTTTTTAACCGACTTCATTTATGATAATTTTCATAGTTTGACTAGACTAGTAATGATGGGAATATTTAACTTTAGTATGGGGTGATGTTATTGAGCAGGGGGATCTAATTAATAATGTCCTACTGGCTGATAAGACCACAGCGGCCAATATTTTACAAAATAAGCCTAAGATATGATAAACATAAGGTAAGATGTTATAGAGCAAATATTATAGCGTAAACACAAGTGTACTCTCGCTTTCTTTTTACTCTTAGAATTCGACGGAAGGACGGTATACATTTTTTTTTATCAAATTACTACTTTATATGGAAGTCTTTTTTACCCAACCTGGTGATTAGACAAGCAAGCCATTCGCCTGATGGTAAGCGACACGCGTTCCTATAAACAGATGCTTTGCACTAGTGCTCGTCATTCAAGGCACGAGTTTATGAGGCTCTTGACTTGAGCCTGGCAAATAATCTGGCGGTAATTTCACCAGCTACAGTGCTCTTCAAATAGGAATAGGTACATCAATGTTTACACACTGTTGCTTGATGGTAAGATATCTGACAATGCGATTGTACCTTTTTTTCTTTTTTTCGCGGGGAATCCTTTAAAAGGTCCCCGGGACTTGTGGGAGACTCAACGTCAGCGTCTCAACTCATATCCCGATTGCCATGTCAACCTGTCGCGTACCGTACACCACTTTTGTCTCCATCTCTCACTCTCTCTGTACTTATCTATATTAAAGCTATTACAAAAAGTTTTACCGCTACCGGAGTAGTTTTTTGATAAATAAGTAGAATAAAACTATATACACATACTCCTGAAATTCGGTATAATTTTTAAGATAGATAGAAGACATAGACTTACATTCATTTGAATATTAGGTACGCATTTTTAAGTACATACCCTTCTTTAATCAAGTTTATTAAAAACCGGGACTTACTTTTTACTTTCCCTCCGAAACACAGAGACGCTTGGTTCAAAAGCTATTAAACGGTCACCCATCTATGAAATGACCTTGCCTAACCTTATCGATTGCCAAACATTGATAGTAAAGTCTATGAGTGACTCCTTATTTATTACAATGAATAAATGGGGCCACGCATTAATAACTTACAACTAAGTTAACATTTTGACTTTAATCCCCTCTCCCAAGGGAACCGAGCTTAATTTCGGAATGAAAAGTATCCTATGTCCTACCTCATAGTATTAACTCAAATTATGTCAAGTTTCATTTGAATCCATTCAGTAGTTTCAAAGTAAGAAATATTAAAAAAAAATAAAAACCGACTTCAAAGTAAATTATCTAAAAAGCATAAAATAACGAAAATATATTGAATCGGTGCTAGCACATCATGTTAATTAACACTAGCACCAGCTGACACCGACTTCAATACATTTTCGTTATTTTATGCTTTTTAGATAATTTACTTTGAAGTCGGTTTTTATTTGTTTTAAAATAGTTTATTTAACACTTTTTAGTGACTTATTTTACCAAAATAGGTATCAGCACTATCACGCAACTCGAACATCTACGTTACAATAACTTACTGAAAACATAAAAAGTTTATATCTCTTAAACGTCACTTTTAAGACGACTTGCTATCTAGACGTATATATAATCAAAGCGATTAAATTTAAAAATGCAATTTGTTACATTCAAATACAAAAACATTTTGCGACAAAAATGTTTGTTATGTTGTAAGTATCTTTATAGCATTTGAGATATCATAGAAGACGGTTTCTTGGAGGATATAAGAAAGAAATCATAAGAAAGAAGCAATTCATAAGAAATCATAGAAATATTATATCGTATTATGGAAACTAAGCACAATATGTTACAATTATTTTGGCCTCTGGCGGAAATGCCCGCCTGCCCATTGCCACTTCAACTTGCAGATTCTGAGAGCTATGTCAGTGACCTTGGTTCTTCGGCGAATCTCCTCATTGCGGATTTTGTCGCGCAAAGAAACTCCGAGCATAGCTCTGTCCATAGCTCGTTGTGTGACTCTGAGCTTCTCTAAAAGCCCAGCTGTTAAAGATCACGTCTCAGTAGGTACCATATGTCATCACTGGCAACACACACTGGTTAAAAACCTTTGTCTTCACTTCTTTAAGAGAAGATGTCACGTAGTTTCCCGAATGCTGTCCATCCGAGTTGGATTCTACTTTTATAATATATACTTAATAATAATAAACGAGCCAAAGTTGCAAACACAGATGTATTAGGGATGCTAGTTGCAAACAAACTTTAATAAACGAGACAAAATTGCAAATCAAGTGCAACAAGTAATAAGTTTTAAAAACTAAAACCCGAGTACGGATAAAATCGCAGTCTAATAATGTGATATTATATAGCCTATACCAGCGGACAATCAAGACGCTTCTAACGACACCCTACTTGTCAAATTAAACAGATTAAAAGATATGCAGGAACATACGAACATACTTACATACATACTTATATACATTCTTGTTAAAATCATAACCCTCCCTCCCAGGACAATGGCCTTGGGAGGGTGTACCCTGGACACTGAGTAATATCTCCCCTCTCTTCGGAGTCGACAGCTATTGCTCGGTGGCGGAGCCATACTATTTAGTTGCAATTTGGTAACAAAATCTTTACTAAATTTTAAGTAAATTAATACTTGTAAACTATCGCTTTAGTGGACGTGTAAACATCAAAAGGTAGCCTTCATTGACGCTATTAGGATACTCCGGGCAGTCCGTTTAGACCGCACTAAAATCTTTTCAACACCGGTTTTTCACTAGAGCACGTCCTAGGGTAAGCAGAAAAGCGTTGCAGTGCTCGTGAATCACGAGTCGTGATGACCCATTGGTCTATTACGAGCGTACCCACCTCGGGGCCCGCGACCACTCTGTATGACCGCGACATACGATCTCTCTTTCAGGCATGGGATAACATACCACATCTCTATTAGGCCTCTTACGATGGGACCGGAAAACCGGAGTGATCAGCGCAGCCTCGATGCTGTCGCCTCCACCGATTGGATACTGCATCTCCCGATCTCTCTGCTGTACAGCAACAGACGCTAAGTACTACTGGATATGAAAACTTAATGGTTAATCTTTCATTGCATATACTCTCAATGTAAAAAATTATTGGTTACTAGCTGTCCCACGCAGCCCCGCCTGCGCTATTTTTAACCGACTTCAAAAAAGGAGGAGGTTCTCAATTCATCGTGTATGTATTTTTTTTTTTTTTTACGTTAACTAAACTTTTAATAACAGACATTCGCATCGAATACATAACCTCCTTTTTTATAGTCGGTTAAAAACTGGGACCCACTTTTTACTTGCTCTCCGAAGCACGGACCCGTTTAGTTCAAATGGCGTTAAACGGTCACCCATCTATTTAATGACCCTACCTAACGTTGCTTAACCCGATCGATTACAAAACCTTGATAACAACTCTCTATGAGTGTTCCCTTACTAATATTTATTATATTATAAAGAAAAATTGATATAATCGGACCAAGCGTATAACCAAGTACCCATTTTGACTTTAATCCCCTCTCCCAAAAGAACCGTGCTAGATTACGGGATAAAAAGTATCCTATGTCCTACCTCGTAGTAAGATCTCAAATCATGCCAAGTGTAATACTTCAGGTAATCAGGATGGTCACAATAATCAACACATAAGCATTTGACGGTCAACTATATTTTATAAACAATCGTGCAGAGTTTCCACTTACAACTGTTCTCAATGACGGTGACAGAATGAATGACTCGAACGTTGTGACACCGGTATATATAGGCAAACAGATAAGCTAATCAAGAGTCATACATATACAAAAACTATTACATATTTAACATTAATTAATACTATTTAGATTGGAGATTTAATTAGGAGAATTATCAATCAATAATACATATAAACCACAACTAATGTAAATATTACTCATAATCAGTATTTTGTTACGCCGGAAGCTGTCAAGCGCACGGCGACATAATTATATTTCATTTAGTAGGTAGTTACAAACAAGTATTTAAACACAAATCAAAATAATGTCATGCTATAGAACAAATTAAATCACAAATATAATCAATATATAATTATCTAGGTGCACAAAGTTGAGCAGGGACCGGAAGTCTGTAACACTCGGCCATCCTGCTTTGCCGTGCCCCACGGCGATCAGTATTACCACTTTTAGTCTAGTTTGTCCCTGATATACAGCATCTGAAAAGAAAAAAATACAAAAGCAGAACATCTATCCATGTAGTCGTAACTAATAGGTATTAAGCTTGTAGGCTGCTGCTGCTGCTACTGCTCTATTAATAAACCATAAATTATAATGTTGTCTTTTATTTACGCGAATACTAGACATTGCAATCAATCTATTCTTACGTGAAACGTCGGGAAAAATTAAATAAATCGCGATATAATCCGTAAGAATAGATTGATTGCAACCATAAATTATGTCCCGATCTCAGTTTCTATCATTGCATTCATGAATGACAACATTTATATTCATAATGTATCCTATATCTATCACCTTTCACAAAGTTTTTATTTATCACACAGCATTTATTTATTCCATATCGCAAAGCTTTAATGAACCCCATATCACATAGCATTTATATATCCCTTATCACCCACTTTTTTTCATATCACACTTCCATATCACACAGATTTTTATCACATTGCATTTAATTAACCCCTTATCACTCAGCTTTTTATTTAACCCATATCTCACAGAATTAAAGATTATTTCGTATCAATGTACCTATTAATTTATCCATGTATTTATTTATATAAATATATATATATTACATAATTTATTTTATATTTAATTATAATTTATATAATTTATTTATATATTTAATTTATTTATTTATTACATAATTTACTTAGTATTTTTGTATGTAGTAATTTGTTGTACACTTGTTTGTATCCCCAACAGTATTTAAATTTTTCTCCAAATTCTCCATCACTCAATGTTTGGGTTAAGTACGCCTTTGTACATTAATTTTCTTTATTTTATAATAATGTGTAATATTATTGTGTGCAATAATTAATAAGAATAAGAATAGGTCCAATTTAATCCATATCACATAGACCATATCTAACCCATATCACACAGATCCAACATATTCCATATAACACGGACTTTGACTAACCCATATCACATAGATCCAATTTAATCCATATCTCACAGATTTTATTTAACCCATATAACACAGATCCAATCTAATACATATCACACAGATTTTATTTAAACCATACACAGATCCAATCTAATCCATATCACACAGATTTTATTTAATCCATATAACACAGATCCAATCTAATCCATATCACACAGATTTTATTTAAACCATATAACACAGATCCAATCTAATCCATATCACACAGATCTTATTTAATCCATATAACACAGATCCAATCTAATCCATATCACAGATTTTATTTAACCCATATAACAGATCCAATCTAATACATATCACACAGATTTTATTTAAACCATATAACACAGATCCAATCTAATCCATATCACACAGATTTTATTTAAACCATATAACACAGATCCAATCTAATCCATATCACACAGATCTTATTTAATCCATATAACACAGATCCAATCTAATCCATATCACAGATTTTATGTAACCCGTATAACACAGATCCAATCTAATCCATATCACACAGATTTTATTTAAACCATATAACACAGATCCAATCTAATCCATATCACACAGATCTTATTTAATCCATATAACACAGATCCAATCTAATCCATATCACACAGCTTTTATGTACATATTGGATGGTGAAATTCAGTTTACATTGATTTGTTGGGATTATTAATTAAATCAGTAATAATTGATAATCACTTTCGTGAGTTACCAATAATGAGTATCACTCTTACATATCCCCAAAACTGGCGCGCGACGCGTAATAATATTGAAAGTCTGGCGCGCGATGCAGCTTCCTGTCAAACTAAACTTTCATGATTATGTTAGATACATTAACTATTTCTATTTATCGGAGGATACTACTATGTTCTCATTAGGTATGGGTGAAGTATATGGTGTAAGGACTTCACCACGTACTATTGGAATAAATTTTCGATATCTTTTCATGCCCTTGATATAACTTATAACATATCTATTGAGTGGTCGGCTTTACACCCTTCATAGGTACAATCCGTTATTTTTTCTAGTAACATACGCATTTTACGTTGTCCTACAGAGTAGTTAGCGCACTTCCTCTATACGTGAATTGATGCCCGAATAATGGCTGAAAAGGAGGGAACCTAGCGATCTCAAAATCAGTATTATAAATTAGCGAGATCATGGTAAGATTTGTATACATGCAGATGTTTCAAATGTTATAAAGTTACGACATTATTACAGTTTACGAACAGCTTTAGAAAATACTTTCACACGGTAATAATAATAATACGGTCACAGTCCATAGTCTATTAGTAGATCAAAGTCTTAAATTGAATGCCATCAGCGAGCTATGCGGGGAATAATAACTAAGGTGGTCTCTAATGCGGCGCAGTCCAACTCTGCATCCACGGGGATGCCAATGAAATATATCCGATAACGTTTTAGTGACCAACTGCTAATGTATCTAGCTCTTAGCTATGATAAAAATTGTTTCTCTCTAGTCAATTACTAAATATGCAATCTGTTATATAACGCCAACAGATTGGTTTTGCAACAGTACTCCTCTCCACCTAATCCAAGCGTACTTGCTCAGTATGGAATATAGATTCTTGGACAGGACCCCGTCTATTCTACGTCCTTCTTGGTCTACTGCGTGGGACCTAGAGACATCAGCAAATCCGCGAGTAAACCTAATATACAACATTAATCCTAATTGACGCATCCCAAACAAATTAGTAAGTTTTTTTTTATATTCAGCTATGCAACGAATTTGAGTCTATCCCGGCCGCAGTGTTCCCGCGGAAATCTTGTGTTCTAAATAATTAACGCTTGTCTAAGGACATGAGGCATATTCCTATGATGGATATTGCTATTTAGCAGTACGTGCATTGTGCGCTCTGTAGTCTAATTATATACTCTAGAATAAACCCCTTTTTCCACTACAACTCCTAGACTCGCATAGATAGACAGATTCCCTCATAACGTATTGCATCACTGATGCGTACAGTGCGTGGGAGTAGCAACACCATGCTGAATGTTATTAGTACCTAGTAAGCCAGATTGTCCAATTATGGGGCACTGGGTACATTCACATGAGCTGAGCTGAACACACCCGGTGTGTCAAACAGCGCGGGCAGGTACTTAAACTAAAATTATGTATTAAGTAATTCAATTCTGTATATAACCCATTATGGACCTTGTCGGTGTCTGTATTTTACTGTATTTTGCTATATTTTGCTGTATTTTGCTGTATTTAACTGTATTTAACTGTATTTAACTGTATTTAACTGTATTTAACTGTATTTAACTGTATTTAACTGTATTTAACTTTATTTAACTTTAAACTTTATTTAACTTTAAACTTTATTTAACTTTAAACTTTATTTAACTTTAAACTTTATTTAACTTTAAACTTTATTTAACTTTAAACTTTATTTAACTTTAAACTTTATTTAACTTTAAACTTTATTTAACTTTAAACTTTATTTAACTTTAAACTTTATTTAACTTTAAACTTTACTTAACTTTAAACTTTATTTAACTTTAAACTTTATTTAACTTTAAACTTTATTTAACTTTAAACTTTATTTAACTTTAAACTTTATTTAACTTTAAACTTTATTTAACTTTAAACTTTATTTAACTTTAAACTTTATTTAACTGTATTTTATTGTCATAAGATTGTTATATTTCATATATAATTCTCATCAGTACCTATTTCCCCGCTTGCTAAGAGTATATTATGCTTGCTACTCTGTGATAATTATTATCTCAGAGGATAACTACAAAAAACAATTCCTCAACCTTTTGATAAGACTACTGTCAACTCCACTACAACAATAAGTATTCGTGAGAAATATAAGGTTCGGGTTGATATTGACGTAAATTTGTACAAATGCATAATATCGTGGCGGTATTACATTACTGTATTCTAAATAGACTAGGAATTCAATTGCTTGTTGCATACTAAGTTTTTTTTTTATATAAAAAGTTATGAATTAATCTTATAAAATGTTCCGAGGTAACTAAAAATATCTTTTGATTTACCATTGACTACCCAATTATTAAGACTAATTATCAGCAAGATTTTCATCATCAAAAATCAACAATACCGCACAAAACACGAACATTATAATAATATAAGAAGTTTCCAATGAGTTTGAATATCAACCACCAAATCCTTTCATTTTAACTATAGAAGGTTTGATCCTCGGCTTTAAATTACGAGCTTCGTAAGCTTAAGTACTGTAAGAATTTTTTTTTTTTTTACTACCAGTGTCTGCGCATGCAACAAGGTGCTAACCATTACTATTACTATTTGCTATATTCCTGTAAAAGTCCATATAAACATTTTAAGTTATAATTAAAACGCTACTGACCTTTTGTGCCGATGTGAAGAGCCAGCCGCAGCGCCTCGTAGCACGGCATCTTGCAGCCCCGTACTACATGGCCCTCTCCTAACCGCGTAGCATTTCCGATCTCTTGTGGATCCTTGAAGACTAATCGGTGAGCAATCGAACAGTTTCGCCACAATCATACATGTCGTCCCACTGGTTAATTTAATTTTTTGTCGTTGCTTGATTCTTCATCCGGTAGTATAATGGAATAATCTCATCATCGTTTTGAAGTCCGCGGCGCCTTTTTCGTTGAACATTCCTATCGATCTCCTCGTAGTCAGGTGAACAAGAAAAAAAATATTAGTTTTCTTCGTCATCTCTTGAAATTGTTGTGTAGTTTCCATAAATCTTTGTACCAATTCCATCAACATGTGGGCCTGAATATATCCCACTTCTGAAGTGTAATACTTCAGGTAATCAGGATGGTCACAATAATCAACACATAAGCATTTGACGGTCAACTATATTTTATAAACAATCGTGCAGAGTTTCCACTTACAACTGTTCTCAATGACGGTGACAGAATGAATGACTCGAACGTTGTGACACCGGTATATATAGGCAAACAGATAAGCTAATCAAGAGTCATACATATACAAAAACTATTACATATTTAACATTAATTAATACTATTTAGATTGGAGATTTAATTAGGAGAATTATCAATCAATAATACATATAAACCACAACTAATGTAAATATTACTCATAATCAGTATTTTGTTACGCCGGAAGCTGTCAAGCGCACGGCGACATAATTATATTTCATTTAGTAGGTAGTTACAAACAAGTATTTAAACACAAATCAAAATAATGTCATGCTATAGAACAAATTAAATCACAAATATAATCAATATATAATTATCTAGGTGCACAAAGTTGAGCAGGGACCGGAAGTCTGTAACACAAGTTTCATTTGAGTCCATTCAGTAGTTTCGGCGTGATGCTCAGCCTTGATACAGACAGACAGACAGACAGACAGACAGACAGACAGACAAAAATTAAAAAAATTACATTGTCGTCCTCAGTATCGGTTATAGAACGCCCTCCAAATATAATTTTCAAAATATCTTCAATGTACAGAATTGGACCTGTTACAGTTTTATGATAAGTATAGATTAAAGAAATATTGTAAAAAAGAAGCATGAAGAATAAAGTCCCATCACTAGCAGCTGATATACGTCCATCGCTGAACAAAGGCCTCCCTCTTAGAAGGGAGGGACTGCCATAAATATCCAAAAGAAAGACGCTGCTGTCCGTCTTACTGTTCTCACTTAGTCGGCTCCTACGACACCCAGCGAGAGTTGATGGGCGGATGAAATTGTAACCCGGCACCCCACGGCTAAGATTATAGTAATCAATACTTAACTTAATAAGTGAGTAAAACACATATCTGTTACCTACTAAAGCTATTAATGATAATTAAAATTTATAACTTGGATATCCAATTAAGTATGCACGCCAAAGTTATTACCATGGCAATTAAAGTCAATTCAATTAGAGCCAGCACAGTCAGTCACGGAACTTTAGCTGTGCTGAATTACTTATTTATGAGGAAACTGGAGAACACAAAGTTAAATTCAAAGCCATAATTGAATCGAGTTTATTCAGTTTCAAACACTTCTGTTGAACTAAAGGGTTTACAGTAGCACAGGCAGGCGAGGGTTAGGTCGCTACGGATTATTGGTCTCATTCCTTCTGGATCAACAGTGCAAAGATAATCATCATCATCAGCCGGAAGACGTCCACTGCTGAACATAGGCCTCCCCCTTAGAACGCCACAATGAACGACAATTGGCTATTTGCATCCACCGGTTACCTGCGACGCGCACAATGTCGTCTGTCCACCTAGTGGGAGGCCTGCCAACGCTGCGTCTTCCGGTTCGTGGTCGCCACTCGAGAACCTTTCTTCCCCAACGGTTATCGGTTCTTCGAGCGATGTGGCCTGCCCATTGCCACTTCAACTTGCAGATTCTGAGAGCTATGTCGGTGACCTTAGTTCTTCGGCGAATCTCCACATTTCGGATTCTGTCGCGCAAAGTAACTCCGAGCATAGCTCTCTCCATGGCTCGTTGTGTGACTCTGAACTTTTCTAAAAGGCCAGCCGTTAAGTTGCAAAGAAAATGAGGTGTCCAAATTAATAAGCTTATCTCATAATCATCATTAATCAGTAGCCTAAAGACTCTCCCCCTTTTAGAAGGGCGCTGTTGCCAGAATCCCCACGACTTGAGGATCGTCTTAGGGATTGTAGTATAGGCGGTACCTAGGTAATCCAATTGAAAGTCGCTGCTGCTCGTCTTCTTGTTTTCCCTTAGTCGCCTCTTACGTACACCCAACGGGAGGAGAAGGGGGAAGAAAGGTAAGAATAGTACACACTGTTCGTACCTGGAAACCCCACGGTGGATTTTGTTTTATATACTTCCAAGGTGGCAAGCAAGCGTGCGGTCCGCCTGATGGTAGGCAGTCACCGCAGCCTATAGACGCTAGCAACACCAGAAGAATCACTAGCGCGTTGCCGACCCTTAACACATTAGATATTAAGTCTTTGTGTCCAGTGATTTCACCAGCTACAGTGCCCTTCACGCCGGAACACAGCAATGCTTACACACTGCTGCTTGGTGGTGTAATCTAATCTCATAATTAATTAAACACTATCCACGTCGGATGGTCTTTCTATCAGTTTGCTCGCTTACTTCTTAAATACCTACTTACTATATTTTTAACACGCTTTTATTAGCTTGACCTGTATGTATGTATGTATGCAACTATGTATGTATGATGGTAATGGAATCTTGCGATGCAATTTTGACCCACTTCTACATGTCCAAATAATTTGAAATTTTGCACATGTATCAAGAACCGTTGACAATACAATAATATGGTATCATCGAGCTGATCAGATGCTGGGGCTCGAAGGTGGATAAGGGAACCCTTGGATGGTAACTAGTAAACACATCGAGTTTGGGCTCATTTGATTTGTTTAAAAGAGTTCTTTTCACTTTGACCATTAATGAGGACCTGATGATGGAACAGGAAGGTGGGTAACGGAACCCTGGAATGGCTACTAGTAAACACATCGAGTTTGGGCGCATTTGATTAGTTTTAGAGAGTTCTTTTCACTTTTACCATTAATGAGGACCTGATGATGGAACTGGAAGGTGGGGGACGGAACCCTGGAATGGCTACTAGTAAACACATCGAGTTTGGGCGCATTTGGTTAGTTTTAGAGAGTTCTTTTCACTTTACCATGAAGGAGGACCTGATCATGGAACTGGAAGTTGGGGGATGGAACACTGGAATGGCTACTAGTAAACACATCGAGTTTGGGCGCATTTGGTTAGTTTTAGAGAGTTCTTTTCACTTTACCATGAAGGAGGACCTGATCATGGAACTGGAAGTTGGGGGATGGAACCCTGGAATGGCTACTAGTAAACACATCGAGTTTGGGCGCATTTGGTTAGTTTTAGAGAGTTCTTTTCACTTTACCATGAAGGAGGACCTGATCATGGAACTGGAAGTTGGGGGATGGAACACTGGAATGGCTACTAGTAAACACATCGAGTTTGGGCGCATTTGGTTAGTTTTAGAGAGTTCTTTTCACTTTACCATGAAGGAGGACCTGATCATGGAACTGGAAGTTGGGGGATGGAACACTGGAATGGCTACTAGTAAACACATCGAGTTTGGGCGCATTTGGTTAGTTTTAGAGAGTTCTTTTCACTTTACCATGAAGGAGGACCTGATCATGGAACTGGAAGTTGGGGGATGGAACACTGGAATGGCTACTAGTAAACACATCGAGTTTGGGATCATTTGATTTGTTTTAAAGAGTTCTTTTCACTTTAACCATTAATGAGGACCTGATGATGGAACAGGAAGGTGGGGGACGGAACCCTGGAATGGCTACTAGTAAACACATCGAGTTTGAGCTCATTTGATTTGTTTTGAAGAGTTCTTTTCACTTTGACCATTAATGAGGACCTGATGATGGAACTGGAAGGTAGGGGAATTACGTAGTGCTTTCTTAAATTTAGCAAACTCATTGCGATGCCTATGCGTAGGTAATATCTACCCTGTAAATATATGTTTTGCAACGACCTGCCTACGATTCAAGCTACGAATAAATAAAAATTGCCAAGTTTATCCGTAATTTAGACTAATATTTCTAAGACTAAAAAGTGTAAAATAAATTCATAGTTTAAAAAACTAAAAATACACGCTTTTATAAAGTACCTATACTGCACTAAAAAATAATAAATAATTTATAGAACTCGTTCTTTCTTTCTACCCCGTGTTTGTCATTAAGCATTATATTTAAATGTGAAAGCGTGGGGCGCCTTTTCATTTCTTTCATATTTCAAGTAGGTAAGTAGGTACTTTTATCGACATGACAATAATTTGTAATCAGTGAATACAGAGACAAAGCGCCCCACGCTTTCACACTTAAATATAATGCTTAATGACAAACACGGGGTAGAAAGAAAGAACGAGTTCTATAAATTATTTATTATTTTTTAGTGCAGTATAGGTACTTTATAAAAGCGTGTATTTTTAGTTTTTTAAACTATGAATTTATTTTAAATTCATACTTGATGAATAATATCCAGACATTTGGTGCACCCGAAAGTATGTTTCTGAGGTTATATCGACCTGTGTGATTATTCTATTAGTCTTCCGGTTTGCAAAGACCCCTTTTTTGCAAACCGGAAATGGAGTTATTTATATATGTATTTTTTTAGGAGTAACCATGCAGCAAATGTCTATTGAGTAGCAGTCAGAGTTTCTGACCACTAGACCAACGAGCCCATCAATATTGTTCCGCTTTTCGAGAAGATCATGTAAATGGACGTTTTAAAACAATTGAATAAGAACTGCCATTCTGGGAGGGATGGAATGCATTGCAACGGCTCTTGTTGTCAACATACCACATGTCTGTACAGCATGTCCACCCTGTAAAGCAGAGGTCTCCAATCTTGTTTACATCACGGCCTCCTGAACCGTAGCTGCAATTTGTACACCCCCCATTCGCTCTGTAACCATCATCATCATCAGCCGGAAGACGTCTACTGCTGAAGAAAGGCCTCCCCTTCGACCGCCACAATGAACGACAATTTGCCATTTGCATCCACCGGTTGCCTGCGACGCGAACAATGTCGTCGGTCCACCTAGTGGGAGGCCTGCCTACGCTGCGTCTTCCGGTTCGTGGTCGCCACTCGAGAACCTTTCTTCCCCAACGGTTATCGGTTCTTCGAGCGATGTGGCCTGCCCACTGCCACTTCAACTTGCATATTTTTCGAGCTATGTCGGTGACCTAGGTTCTTCGGCGAATCTCCTCATTCCGGATTCTGTCGCGCAAAGAAACTCCGAGCATAGCTCTCTCCATAGCTCATTGCGTGACTCTGAGCTTCTCCAAAAGGCCAGCTGTTAAGGACCACGTCTCAGTACCATAAGTCATCACTGGCAACACACACTGGTTAAAAACCTTTGTCTTCAGGCAGTGCGGAATTTCAGATGAGAAGATGTCACGTAGTTTCCCGAACGCTGCCCATCCGAAGTAACCATATAACCATATATTTGTAACCATATAGCTTTGTAAAGTCGTAAGTTTTTGAAACCGTCAATCATCCCACGCCCCCCTGAGATCTCTCTACTGATCTATCTCTACTCAGTTCTGCTGTAAGGAATAATAGATGTAAAGATGTAATTCAATATGTAATACCTATACGTTCAATCAGTCTCTCTTGTAAATATGTTTAATATTAATAACATGCATGATAGCATGATTATCTATCTGTACCTAGATTACCTGCTATAGGTATACCTATTTGGTATCATCAACATTAATAATCTCACTACAAACGACCACGTTACATAAACATACATTGTATACCGACCAACATTATGTGAAAATGAAAGCCCGCATATTACACTGTAAGGGAACCAATAACAGTCCAAAGGTAACATCTGGGAAAAAGAAATTTATCACATACTAGTTGATACCCGGGCCACCTCGCACACATTTTTGTACTAATACAAGTTGCCGGTTTTGTCAACATAAGAGCCTTGAGGAACTCATAGTCAGTTGTACCTAAACACTGTTGATAATTTTTTTGTTGAATAAGCAACGTTTGGGAAGGTCAGTCCATGGATGGTGACCGTTTAGTGGAATTTAAACTAAGCATTCTCCGTGCTTCGGAGAAAATAATAATTCCCGTCCTGGTTGTCGTCAGCTAGACGGCAGGCAGTTTAACCAAGTCAGAAGCCAGGGAAGCTTATGGCACTAGGTTCAAGCTACATAGTAGGTTGGCTACATGGTAAGACCACAGTCTATGTGGTAAGACTATACCACGACGATGACGTATGGCGACCACGAACCGGAAGACGCAGAGTAGGTAGGCCTCCCACTAGTCACTAGGTGGACAGACGACATTGTGCGCGTCGCAGGTAACCGGTGGATACAAATAGCCAATTTTCGTTCATTGTGGCGTTCGAAGGGGGGGGGGGGGGGGTCTAGATTCAGCGGTGAACGTCTTCCGGCTGGTGATGATGATGATGGTAAGACTATATTACTATAGCCATGGATACAAGCACACTAATGTTCTCTCTGACTGCTTGCACTGTCAAAAAGCGTTGTTTTTACTAAGACATTTTTTTCGATTATTTCGACTCTTGTTTCAATAAATGTAGGTATGTAGAGGAGGTAGGTAACCCGTGGGGTGCTGGTTTAAAATTGCAACCCCCATCTCCTCCGCCTGCCAAGTGTGGGGATTATGGCAACCCCTCCATTTTAAGGGGGAGGCCTATGTTCAGAAGTGATGATTATGACGTAGAATCAATCGATTTGCTCACTAACATTTCAGAGTACAGAATATTAATTTGCTTCGATTAACGACCTGATTTAACGCTTGATAGTGAACCACTAACACATATTTGTTGCTCCCCACGGTATTTTCACCCGTGGGGTGTCCGGGTAAGAATAATAATAAGGCGACTAAGGAAAAGCATGAAGGCAGGCAGCGTCTTTTTATTATCTACCAACTATACTGCGATCCCCAGGACGCCTGCCAAGCGCGGGGATTATGTCAACCCCTCCGTTAAGGGGGGGGGGGAGGCTTTTTTTGTTTAGTAGTGGATGTATTGCGGCTGCTGACGATGATGATGACGGGATTTCAACCCACGACCTCCGGTTTTGCAAAGAAAGCGGTTTTTCGCTGCGCCACAGAGACTACAACGAATATAATGTAAAAGGCATATTCGTATAGCTTAGCGAAATGTTATATCAGCGAAAATGCAAACACGAATAAAGCCGCATAAATATCAGTTTGTTAAATAAATTTATAACTTGCTATTTCCTTACGGCGTAAAATTTCACTTTGCCTCAACAAAATAATTACTTTGTCTCTGGGCGAGCAAATAATTAATAGCGTGAATAAATCTTACAACTTTTGTCGAGTTCAGTTACTTACCGTATTTATTTTATTTTGGCCAGACGCTTTTTACGGGTGTAGATTTTTGTAGTTTTAAATTATGTAAGTATAAAAATAAATATTAAAAAAAATTAACCAACTTCAATAACACTAAAAACTTTAAAAAGTGTGCAGGACGGGCGGACCCGAATGCACGAGCCACTGACGTCCTGTGTGTCTGTAGCTATCGCTGGTACGGTATGAACCCGCCGAAGAGTGTTGACGCTGTTGGTTACAATGTAGGTTGGTTACAAGGTGTCCGTGAAATAAGAACTCCCAATTTGATAGCAAGCTTGATAGTGGCTCCGACGGTGGCGCTCTTCGTATTGAATATTCTTTTCTTCTATTTATATCTTGCTTTTAGTTCCCGCGTCGACCGCTTGCTTGTTCACCGACAGTGGCGCCGAATGCGCATTTACTATCCTTGCAGGGAACTTTACCGTAACGAGAGCCCCACCGAGGCAGCCACTAACGTTTAATTTTTATTATCAAAACTGTACATTTTCACTTATTCTACTTAGGCTATTCTAGACACATACATGATACCTATACCGTTAGAAAGTGCGTGTAAGCAGCTTTCTAACGGTGTACATAGGGTTTATCTATCTATTTCTGTTAGGGAACTACAGGCCGATAAATACTGTAATAGGGGCGCGACGACTATGCTTTGGCCGCTTGTCACTTCGCCTGCGCCCTGCCCGTAGCATCCACATGCCCACAAATAGTACCGATAGGTAGCCTGCGATGTGTACTATCTGTATATCTATGATCTAGACCACCTAGGGGCCTAGGTCATAGCAAAAACCCTAGAAAACATGATATGCGATAGAACAACTGCCTATAACTATGGAAATATGTACATCAGTGCTGTTTAGGCACTTAGACCCACCAAGGCGGACCCAGATCTAGGTCCTGAGTTGGTTCCTAGATTTGGGACCTAGCTGCAAATAGCTATTTGCCGTTCATATATGTGCTTAGCACATCTAGGGCATGTGGGTACTTCTATTATACTATTACCCTACGCTAATTACAAATAGCAAGTACTATGAGACCTAGGCTAGGCTATCTATAACTGATTCAGCTCACCCCTCCTCGGGATAGTGAGCTTATACACAGAACTATATTATAATTTATTAGGAAATTAAATCTAGGCTCTTAACTATCGCAGAGTTATAAAACTTAATTATATATTACTATAAAACACAACACTCTGTAACACAAACACTATTTTGTCCTTTCGTCGTATTATAGTCGTCCTGAACATCTCTCCCGCCGTGCTGCAGCGCGACGGGCCGGAGCGATGCTGCATCCTCTTCCGGTGAAGGGCGACGCTTCCGGCGCTCTCGACGCTTCTATTTCGGTAGTGGCACGATCTTCTTCGTGGGGCGTTTTAAGATGCCCCCCGCAGTGCGCACCTCCACAGTGCGGACTTCTCCGTCGGCTCCGGGGTAGATTGCCTCGACCCTCCCGCGCGGCCAAGTGTTGCGCGGCAGCTGTCCGTCGGCGATCAGGACGGGATCGCCCACCTGGAGACTGGGACCCCTCCCGTGGGGCTCCCGCCGGTACTGTAGCTCGGGCAGGTACTCGCGCACCCAGCGTCGCCAGAACATGTCGGCGAGCGCTTGCGAGCGTCGCCATTGCTTCTTGCTGTCTAGGTCGCTCTCGTCGAACGTCCCGGGTGTCGGCAGCCGCGCCGACCCCCCGAGCAGCAGGTGATTGGGCGTGATGGCTTCGTCGTCCCCGGTGTCCACTGATACGTGCGTCAGTGGTCTGCTGTTGACTGTGTATTCGGCCTCGCAGAGCAGCGTGGCCAGAACCTCTTCTTGCGGGTGCTTCTCCTGTAGTACTGTGTTCAGTGTGGTCTTGACACAGCGAACGAGACGCTCCCAGGCGCCTCCCATGAAGGGCGCTGAGGGCGTTATGAAGCGCCACGCCATCCCACGACGGCCGGCTTCCTCGGCGAGTGCGTCGCGCAGCTCCCTGTCCGCGCCGTGCATGTTGGTGCCATTGTCGGAATAGATCTCCGCGGGGCACCCGCGGCGCGCCGCGAACCTTCGCAGCGCGAGCACGGCGGAGTCCGCGCTGAGGCTGGCCGCGACTTCGAGGTGCACGGCCCGTGTGGTGAGGCAGGTGAAGAGGGCCACGTATCTCTTCTGGTGTTGACGACCGACGGTGACGGAGAACGGTCCGAAGTAATCCAGACCGGTGAATGTGAACGGTCTCTGGTGATGTGCCAGTCGTGTCTTCGGGTGGTCGCCGGTGGACGGCACTGGAGGTTGTGCTCGTCGTATGCGACATCTCAAGCAACGGTTCACGATGCTTTTCGTGACGGGTCGAAGTCGCACTATCCAATAGTGCTGGCGCACCTCGTTCACGATCATTTCTGTTCCACTGTGGTGTAGATCGCGGTGCGTCCAGTCGATGTAGAGCTGCGTGATGTGGTGATCGCCGTCTAGCACGGGCGGTCTTTTCGTCTCTTCCGTTACATCTTCAGCAGCGGCGATGCGACTTCTGAGCGTGATGATGTCGTCGTTGCGGAGTTCTATCGGCAGCGATCTCAGGCGACTGTCGATGGCGATACTGTGGCCCTTCCGGAGGTCATTGATTTCCCGTCCGAAGGACTCTTCTTGTACTACGCGGATCAGTAGTACTTCTGCTTCCCTTAGGAATTCGGCCGGTAACGTGACGAATCTTCGAGTGGTGACTGTCTTCTGTGGAGGTCTGCAGGTCTTCTGAGTCTTCTTCTGTCGTCTCCAGTCGGGATCTTGTTCCGGATTCTTTCTGGTCCTTTTGTAGCACGTTTTCGCTGTGGTTTTTCGACACAGTGCTATAAATTGAAGCGCTCTTGCCGTGGCCACAGTAATCGTTCCCACTTCGAAAATCTGTGCGGATCGGGAACGACTTCTCTGTGTTTCGGTGCGCTGCGAGCTTCTGTTACTGTCAGAGTCTTCTCTTCTCCCGTTGGTTCGTTGATGCTCGGTCTCTCGTTCGGCCATTGTGACGGATCTTCATACAAAAACGTCGGGCCCCGGTACCATTCGTGTCCGGCGTTATAGTTCGGCGGCACGTCGCGGGTAGCGACGTCGGCGACGTTCATTTTGGACGGCACCCAGCGCCAGTCCGTCACCCTGCTGTGCTCTTCTATGGCGGCCACGCGATGAGCGACGAACGGTTTGTACGACCGCGCGCCGCTTCGAAGCCACGTGAGAACGGTCTTGCTGTCGGTCCGGTATGTTACCGACTCTGGTTTCGCCCGGTGTTCTTGCACGACGGCAGCAGCCAGTCTACTTCCCATTACGGCGGCTTGCAACTCAAGACGTGGGATTGACGTGGTCTTGAGCGGCGCCACCCTCGCCTTGGCGATGACCAGGCTGATGTGCGGTGTTCCGTCGAGCGAAGTCGTCCTCCAGTAGACGGCGGCAGCGTAGGCGGCTTCACTGGCATCGGTGAATACGTGTACTTGGAGAGATTCTGCGTCTGTGTATCCGGGATAGCTTCTCGGCAGACTGACGGTCTTGAGATTCTTGAGGTGCTCGACCCATTCCTTCCATTGATGCGCCAGGTCTTCGTCTAACTGTTGATCCCATCCGATTCCTCTTCTCCAGGCTTCTTGCAGTATTTGTTTGGCCCGTATTGTGACCGGTGAGGCGAGGCCGAGGGGATCGTATAGCGACATCACGATCTTGAGGGCTTCTCTCTTGGTCGGCGCGACTCTGTGTATGTCTTCTGGTAGACGTGCTAGCTTTAGATTGAAGCTCAGTTCATCCTTTTCCGGCTTCCAGATCAGTCCCAGAATTTTCTCTTCTGTCGATTTGCAGCCTATACTGACTGTGTTGACTGCGTCCCGTTCTGGTTCCAGCGTCTTCTTGACGTCTTCTGAATTGGAGACCCATTTTCGTAACTCGAAGTGTGCTTCTCGATGTATATCACGTACTGTTTTCGCTATTCGCACAGCGTCCTCTTCTGTACGAAAACTGTCGAGATAGTCGTCCATGTAGTGATTATGGACGATTGCTTCAACCGCCTCCGGATGCTTGCTAGCATGTTTCTGTGCATTCCAGTTCTTGGCGAAGATGGCGGTGCACGGTGAGCTTGCTGCACCGAAAATTATCGACGTCATCCTATATTCTTGCGGGGCTCCCTCCCGCCGGTGTCCTCTCCACAGGTACCTGAGCGCGTCTCTGTCTTCTGGTCTCACTTTGACTTGCATGAACATTTCAGCTATGTCCGCCGAGACTGCGACGGGGTGTCGGCGGAATCTCATCATCACTCCTGGCAGTGATTGCAGCAAGTCCGGTCCGGTGAGCAGGTAATCGTTGAGAGACATTCCTGTTGATCTTGCGGCGGCGTCGTGTACGATCCGCAGCTTCTCAGGCTTCATCGGGTTGTGGACGTCGAAGTGGGGCAGGTACCAGGTTCTTCCGGGTACGCTGTTCTTCGGTGCTATCTCTGCGTATCCCTTTTGTACGAGCGAATCCATGTATTCGCCGTACCTATTCTTCAGGTCGGGATTGCGATCCAATTTCTTTTCCGTGGAGACAAGCCTCTTCATAGCGGTGCCGTAACTGTCTGGCATCGTTATGTCTTCTTTCTTCCATAGCAGCGCAGTCTGTACGTGTCCGTCCTCCAACTGGTGTGTGTGCTTATTGAGCGTGTCTTCGGCCCTCTTCTCGGGATCGTTCGCCGGCCGACGAGGGTTGACGATGAGAGATTCTATGGCGAAAAATTCCCTCATTTGCTCTTCTATGCTGTCTTCGCTGGCAGTCAATCTGTTCACGAAGTGGACGCGCTGACCCAATGCTCTGGTGTGCGCGCCGTGTAGCACCCATCCCAGCGGAGTGAGCGAAGCTACCGGCTGATGTCGCGGGCCTCTTCGCACGTTGCTGGCGAGAAGCAGGTGCCAGTTGTCTTGCCCGATGAGTATTCGTGGCACCGCTCCCTCGTAGGCGAGCTTCTCGCGCAGATCTTCCAAGTGTTCGCAGCCCGTGACGTCGTTCCGGTCCACGGTTTGCGGCGACAGGTGCAGTCCTGGTACGGTGCGCGCGCGTAGGTTAACGCGCTGTCCTTGCGGCTCCGTGAGCGAGACCGCAACGCGACGAGACTCTGGCGTGTCGACGATAATGTCCCCGATGGCTTCCATCTTGAGCGGGTCCAGACGTCCTTCGGCTCCCACTTGCTTGGCGATCTCTTCGTCGATGAGAGACACCGTAGACCCGTCGTCCAGCAAGGCGTACGTCGAGGTGTCTCCCGCCGGTCCGATGACTCGTACCGGAACTATCTTCAGATAGGCTTGAGGCTTCTGCGACATCCATGCGTTGGCGACTGTCTCCCTGGCTTCCTCCGCATTCCTCTCTTCGGTGGACGCTACCAACGCCGCCTTTTCGTGATGGAGAAGGCGGTGGTGCGTCCTCTTGCATCCCTTGATCTCGCACCTTCTGATCTTGCAGTGATGCTTCGCGTATCTTGGCTTCAGACAGCGAAAGCATAGGCTGTGCTTCTTCGCGAGATCCCACCTTCCATCTGAATCGGCTTCCTTGAACTTGGCACAATCTGTAATGGCGTGCCCCTCCTTGTTGCAGACCCTGCACCGCGGCGTCTGCTTCTCTGTTGCGGTGTGCGCTCTGTGCGTCGGCGTCGTCCGTAGGCTGGCCCGTGGTTCCGTGATCAGCTCCGGCGGTGCGAAGGCGCTGCAGTAGCGGGCTTGCTCGGTGACGAAGTCGCTGTATCTTGCTAAGTCCGGAACTGAATTATACTTCTCGGTGAACATCTTGTACCACTGGACGCGCAGAGAGTTCGGTAGCTTCTCGGTGAGACACCGCAGTAGCTCGGCGTTAATGAGATAATATTCTTTCTTCAACGCGCGAAGTGTGACCACGCTGCTTCTGACCCTGCTTGCAAAGGTGCAGATGTCCTTCGGCGATTCTGTGCAGCGCGGCAAAGTTCGGAGTTTTTCTGTTTCCGCTTGAGCGATGGAGTCCGGACGGCCAAACTGTAGTTCCAATTCCTTCATAATGTCGTCCGGCTTCGCGTGCCCGATGAGTTCCGAGCTAACTGTTTCCAAGGCTCTTCCCTTGAGACTTCTTCTTAGTCTTGCTGTATTTTCAACGTCGTTGAAGTAGCTGCGAGTGGTGTCATATATGGCGCGAAACGATAACCACTCGGTGTGTGCTCCACTGAAGATTGGCAGGTCCATGATGACCTTCGATGCGGCGGCAACCGGCGTGACTGCGTACGTCTCGAACGGTTTGCTTCGGTCGGCGAGCGCGGCGATAGCGGACGTTAGTTCGCTGATGAACGGACGGAGTGCGTCGCCTTCCTTCGGGATCTTCACTGGATCAGCACACTTCTGTTCTTCTGTATCCGGAACCCCAGTCTTCTGTGCGGCGTCGGGATCCGGTCGATGCTCGTGAAGTCTTCTGTCTTGAGCCGGCCCGATGTCCTCCGGGCAGAGCGGCAGTGTCTGAACGGGCTGCGCGGCGTCGGCGGCGTCGGCATCCCTCCCGGCGGTCTCGTCCTCTTCTGGGCGTGGCTGTGACTCTGGTTCCGGTGCTTCTTCCAGCCAGGAACGTACGAATTCTGTCTTGGAGTGACCGTCGTCATCGTAGTCGTCCTCCGATGAGTCCTCTTCAGCCTTCTGTAGCGCTAGCTCGGCTAATTCCAACTTGAGTTTCAGTATTTCTTCACGGGCTTTCAGTATCCTCTTCTGGGATCGATGAGTCCTGTGGGACTTCGGTGGGCCGGTCGGCCTCTTCGATTCTTCGGTCCGGGTTTCTTCTTCCCGGCTAACGGTCGCTGCGTCCGGTCGGTGTGCTTCGTCGGCGGGGCGCAGCGTCGCATCTGAATGTTTTCCTGTATGTTTCCCCTTCCTCTGGCTCGGCGGCTCTGGTCTCTCTGGAACAGTCCTCGGGGCCGGCGGAGGGGACCGCCGCGGGGTCGCGGGCCGCGGCGGGTCGGTGCTGACGGTCGACGGGGAACGCGGTGGCAGCTCGTGGCGAACGGACGGTTCTTCTCTGGGGGTGGGCCCCCCCCCCACCTCAATCATCCACGCCTCGGGAGCCCGTCCTCTTGAACGCGTTATGGGCATCTTGTAAGTCTTCAGTCCAAATTTTCAGTTCTTCAGTTCAAATCTTCAGCTCTTCAGCCGGTTCTTCGGTAATCCGGCTCGATGCGACCAGCGAATGCTGGTTGGTACTCTTCAGCCGATTCTTCGGTTATCCGGCTCCGTAGGACCAGCGAATGTGCAGGACGGGCGGACCCGAATGCACGAGCCACTGACGTCCTGTGTGTCTGTAGCTATCGCTGGTACGGTATGAACCCGCCGAAGAGTGTTGACGCTGTTGGTTACAATGTAGGTTGGTTACAAGGTGTCCGTGAAATAAGAACTCCCAATTTGATAGCAAGCTTGATAGTGGCTCCGACGGTGGCGCTCTTCGTACTGAATATTCTTTTCTTCTATTTATATCTTGCTTTTAGTTCCCGCGTCGACCGCTTGCTTGTTCACCGACAGTGGCGCCGAATGCGCATTTACTATCCTTGCAGGGAACTTTACCGTAACGAGAGCCCCACCGACGTTTAATTTTTATTATCAAAACTGTACATTTTCACTTATTCTACTTAGGCTATTCTAGACACATACATGATACCTATACCGTTAGAAAGTGCGTGTAAGCAGCTTTCTAACGGTGTACATAGGGTTTATCTATCTATTTCTGTTAGGGAACTACAGGCCGATAAATACTGTAATAGGGGCGCGACGACTATGCTTTGGCCGCTTGTCACTTCGCCTGCGCCCTGCCCGTAGCATCCACATGCCCACAAATAGTACCGATAGGTAGCCTGCGATGTGTACTATCTGTATATCTATGATCTTGACCACCTAGGGGCCTAGGTCATAGCAAAAACCCTAGAAAACATGATATGCGATAGAACAACTGCCTATAACTATGGAAATATGTACATCAGTGCTGTTTAGGCACTTAGACCCACCAAAGCGGACCCAGATCTAGGTCCTGAGTTGGTTCCTAGATTTGGGACCTAGCTGCAAATAGCTATTTGCCGTTCATATATGTGCTTAGCACATCTAGGGCATGTGGGTACTTCTATTATACTATTACCCTACGCTAATTACAAATAGCAAGTACTATGAGACCTAGGCTAGGCTATCTATAACTGATTCAGCTCACCCCTCCTCGGGATAGTGAGCTTATACACAGAACTATATTATAATTTATTAGGAAATTAAATCTAGGCTCTTAACTATCGCAGAGTTATAAAACTTAATTATATATTACTATAAAACACAACACTCTGTAACACAAACACTATTTTGTCCTTTCGTCGTATTATAGTCGTCCTGAACAAAAAGCATAAAATAATTTCAATAAATTATATCATTGTTAAGTATAAAATTCAAGTTGGTGTAGTGAAATGAAAAAATATTTATTATAAATTACAAATCTTACGTTATGAGTTACAATACATAGTGATGCATTTTCAACGTTAACAAAATTTGCAATTTGTATAAAGTGTGCACTGTAGCTAAAGCTGAAGTATGTATGTAGTATATTTAGCATTCACATATAGATTGAACCATCAAAGAATTATTGTCTACATAGTTTTTTACATTATTCATGTTTCTTCAGGAACAATTTATCCGATCGTAATGAAATTTGCATTGAATCATTATAGTAGTTTAATCTCTAGAATAAAAAAAGAATCACCGAAATTGGTAAATATTTGCCAGAGTTATGACTATTTTTTTTCCTTAGAAAGCTATAAAGGGTCATCTTTCAGGCATTCCTACAGATTTTTCTGAGTCGCCATTCTTTTCAGGAACTACATAATCGTAAGTCGCGGCCTATCCGTACAAGAATGAATTTTTCAAATCGGTTCTTAATTGCCAGAATTGAAAACCTCCTCCTTTTTTTGAAGTCGGTTAAAAAAAGTAAATACGTGTACTACTTGAGATAGTACACGTATTTACATTAAAATAAGCGATCTCTTCTCTATTAAGTATGGTGTAGATAATATAGCATAATAGGTAGGGTTTAGTGATCACACCTTAATGTATGTTTGTACACATATGTATATGAATGCAGGTACATTATTTGCTACTATAACTTTTGAAAATTATTGGGTCACGCACATTTGATTAGCTTTCTTTTTAAACATACAGACATCATGCAGTCATTTTTGATATTTATATTATACCAATTCTTAGTTATAAATAGAAATATCAAAAACTATTTAAAAAAAAATAAAAACCGACTTCAAAGTAAATTATCTAAAAAGCATATAAAATCTTTTTTTTTAAAAATTGAACCGACTTCAATATCACTGAAAAGTATAAAATCTATCTATACTATAATAAAACTCAAAGAGCACTTTTTCTGTACATTGAATATTTTTCCAAAATTTCTATGTGGGGATACTATACTATCGACATAGAGGCCAAAACAATTTTTTTTGGAATTATTGTCTGTCTGTCTGTCTGTCTGTCTGTCGTTCTGTTTGTCCAGGTATCATTTGAAAACCCGTGGATGGATTTTGATAGGACTTTCACTGATGTGTTGTGTAGAAGTCTAGGTATAAATTGGTATATAAAACATCACGCTATGCTTCATAGGGGCTAAGCAGTGAAACATTACTTGCACATATTACCACGTAATTTCCTTTGTATGTGAATAGGGTAATTATAGACTGATCAGTTAATCATTAAGATATGTATTATTACGCTATATATAATAGGGACTGAGCAGACATTTAGTTTGCATAAGATATGGCAGTGGCGAAGGGTCAATTTTTGTAAGGGGTAAGCCGGTCCGGTACACCCAGGAAATTTTCATTAGATTTCTGTATTGTTCTAAGTACTTTGCTGATAGCAATATGACATTATATCTTTGAAAAGTTAAAATCTGTGAAATCTGTCGTCGTTCATGAAATTTTAATGAAACTCCCCAAGTCCAGGTAGTGTATAGGTATTGTATCACGTCGCAACAATAAAAGATGCGAAATACTAAAAACTTTCATTATCGAATATCATTAGATAGTAATTTACGATGTTAGCGTGATTTACATTATGAACAGCGCCATCTATCGGCGGAATTGGACGTACAATCACTATAGAACTTTTATAACTCAAGAACGGCCTATCCGATTCGGCTGAAAATTGGTGGGGAGGTAGCTTAGAACCAGGAAACAGACATAGGACATAGGACTTTTTATCCCGGTAGGTTAAGGTTAAGCAACGTTAGGTAAGGTCATTAAATAGATGGATGAACCGATTTGTATGAAAGTGTGCATATCGGGTAGGTCTGAGAATAGGTCATACAGTATATTTCATACCGCTAGGTTAAGCAACATAAGGCAAGGTCATTAAACAGATGGGTGACCCGATTTGTATGAAATTTTGTGTGCATATCGGGGAGGTCTGAGAATAGGTCATAAACTATATTTAATGCCGCTGATACCATGATTGACGAGGATATATAGAACGAGAGGAGGGTGCAAGAGAGGAGAAAGAGGGAGAGGGGATTCGAGGAGGGGGTGATGGGGTGAGGGATCGGGGGAGTTAGGTGGAGTAAGGGGGGAGTGAGAAGGAGCAAGTTCGTAGAAGAGAGAGGGGAGAGGGTTCAGAGAGGGGACAACAGGGAGAGGAAGAGGGGGAGTGTGACGGAAACCGAAGCGGGAGGGGGAAAGAGAGAGGAGAGAAAGAGCATATAATTAGATTTTTTTTATAAGATAGAGAGATATGGATAGAGATTAATCTAGGGCGGAGGGAGAAAAGGGGAGCAAAATGTAATAAAAGCGAGGGCGGAGCTGCGCGGGTCAGCTAGTCTATACTTATAATAAAACTGTAACAGGTCCAATTCTGTACATTGAAGATATTTTGAAAATTATATTTGGAGGGCATTCTATAACCGATACTGAGGCCGAAAATATATTTTTTTTAATTTTTGTCTGTCTGTCTGTCTGTCTGTCTGTCTGTCTGTCTGTATCACGGCTGCGCATCACGCCGAAACTATTGAATGGATTCGAATGAAACTTGGCATGATTTGAGATCTTACTACGAGGTAGGACATAGGACACTTTTTATCCCGTAATCTAGCACGGTTTTTTTGGGAGAGGGGATTAAAGTCAAAATGGGTACTTGGTTATACGCTTTTTCCGATTTTATCAATTTTTCTTTATAATATAATAAATATTAGTAAGGGAACGCTCATAAAGAGTTGTTATCAAGGATTTGTAATCGATCGGGTTAAGCAACGTTAGGTAAGGTCATTAAATAGATGGGTGACCGTTTAACGCCATTTGAACTAAACGGGTCCGTGCTTCGGAGAGCAAGTAAAAAGTGGGTCCCAGTTTTTAACCGACTATAAAAAAGGAGGTTATGTGTTCGATGCGAATGTCTGTTATTAAAAGTTTAGTTAACGCAAAAATAGCGCAGGCGGAGCTGCGTGGGTCAGCTAGTACTATAATAAAACTCAAAGAGCACTTTTTCTGTACATTGAATATTTTTCCAAAATTTCTATGTGGGGATACTATACTATCGACATAGAGGCCAAAACAATTTCTTTTGGAATTATTGTCTGTCTGTCTGTCTGTCTGTCTGTCTGTCTGTCGTTCTGTTTGTCCAGGTATCATTTGAAAACCCGTGGATGGATTTTGATAGGACTTTCACTGATATGTTGTATAGAAGTCTAGGTATAAATTGGTATATAAAACATCACGCTGTGTTTCATAGGGGCTAAGCAGTGAAACATTACTTGCACATATTACCACGTAATTTCCTTTGTAAGTGAATAGGGTAATTATAGACTGATCAGTTAATCATTAAGATATGTATTATTACGCTATATACAATAGGGACTGAGCAGACATTTAGTTTGCATAAAATATGGCAGTGGCGAAGGGTCAATTTTTGTAAGGGGTAAGCCGGTCCGGTACACCCAGGAAATTTTCATTAGATTTCTGTATTGTTCTAAGTACTTTGCTGATAGCAATATGACATTATATCTTTGAAAAGTTAAAATCTGCAAAATCTGTCGTTCATGAAATTTTAATGAAACTCCCCAAGTCCAGGTATTGTATCACAGTCGCAACAATAAAATATGCGAAACACTTAAAACTTTCATTATCGAATATCATTAGACAGTAATTTACGATGTTAGCGTGATTTACAATTATGAACAGCGCCATCTATCGGTGAAATTGAACATACAATCACTATAGAACTTTAGCTAAATAAAGGAAAGTCGTGTTAGTTACACTATTTATAACTCAGGAACGGCCTAACCGATTCGGCTGAAAATTGGTGGGGAGGTAGCTAAGAACCAGGAAACGGACATAGGATACTTTTTATCCCGGTAGGTTAAGGTTAAGCAACGTTAGGTAAGGTCATTAAATAGATGGGTGAACCGATTTGTATGAAAGTGTGCATATCGGGTAGGTCTGAGAATAGGTCATACAGTATATTTCATACCGCTAGGTTAAGGTTAAGCAACATAAGGCAAGGTCATTAAATAGATGGGTGAACCGATATGTATGAAATTTTGTGTGCATATCGGGGAGGTCTGAGAATAGGTCATAAAGTATATTTAATGCCGCTGATACCATGATTGACGAGGATATATAGAACGAGAGGAGGGTGCAAGAGAGGAGAAAGAGGGAGAGGGGATTCGAGGAGGGGGTGATGGGGTGAGCGATCGGGGGAGTTAGGTGGAATAAGGGGGGAGTGAGAAGGAGCAAGTTCGTAGAAGAGAGAGGGGGAGAGGGTTCAGAGAGGGGACAACAGGGAGAGGAAGTGGGGGAGTGTGACGGAAACCGAAGCGGGAGGGGAAAGAGAGAGGAGAGAAAGAGCATATAAATTAGATTTTTTTTATAAGAGAGAGAGATATGGAGAGAGATAAGTCTAGGGAGGAGGGAGAAAAGGGGAGCAAAATGTAATAAAACCGCGGGCGGAGCTACGCGGGTCAGCTAGTAATTTAAATATTATTGAAGTTGGTGTTAGCGTACCTGCTGTGTATATTTGGCACCAACTTCAATAATATTTAAATTATTTTATACTTTTCAGTGATATTGAAGTCGATTCAATTTTTTTTTTAAAAAGATTTTATTTTAAACTTTTTAGTGATATTTTCATATATAAAGATTGAACCATCGAAAACCGTAAAATTATCTAGGTAGGTTATGATCACATTATCGTCTACATAGTTTTACATAATTCATGTTTCTTCAGAAAAAAATATCCGGTCGTAATGAAATTTGCATGGAAACATCATAGTAGTTTACTCTCTCGAATAAAAAAAGAATCATCGAAATCGGTTCATAATTGTCAGAGCAATGTAATGGAGAACATCAGTTTTATGGTTTTTACCAGATAAATTCCTCCACATCGTTCATGGTCCTCCAGGAAGTTCTTATCCGGTTGTAATAAAATTCATACAGATTCAATACAGTGGTTTCTTCTTTCGAATAAAAAAAGAATCATTGAAATTGGTAAATATTTGCCAGAGTTATGACCATTTTTGTCCGACCGAGCGAGTCCGAGCGACTAAAACGTCATCTCTATAGGCTTTCTTGCAGCTCTCAGTGCGCAGTCACCATTCTTGTTTTTTCAGGAACTACTTATTACTAAGCAATAATTTTTTTATGGGACCCAATTAACGGATTAAAGAATGGATGGAAGAAAGATTTTTTCAAATCGGTTCATAATTGCCAGAGTTATGCGCGAACATACATAGAAAAAAAAAATATTTATACAGACGAATTGAGAACCTCCTCCTTTTTTGAAGTCGGTTAAAAATAACGAAAATATATTGAAGTCAGTGCTAGCACACCATGCTAAGTAAGGTTGCTGACAAGCTGACACCGACTTCAATATATTTTCGTTATTTTATGCTTTTTAGATAATTTACTTTGAAGTCTGTTTTTTTTAAAAATAGTTTATTTAACACATTTTAGTGACGTTTATTTTAGCACAATATATATCAGCACTATCACGCAACTCGAACGTCTACGTTACAGTAACTTACTGAAAACATAAAAAGTTTATATATCTTAAACTACTGGACCGATTTTGATGAAACTTGTACTCTACCCTAAGTTGAAAAATACTCTAACTATTGCAAAAAAAAATTTTGAAATCGGACTTGTAGTTTCTGAGAAATCCGTGGACAAACCTACATACATACATACATACACTCATAAAAGTTGGTAAATTTGTTTAGAAGCCCACATAGACTAACATATATTAATATTACGCATTTTTATTAATATTACATACATACGCGTCGAATAGAGAGAGAACCTTCTTTTTGAAGCCGATTAATAAAAAAGTATTCTTACTGCATTAACTGTCTACGCTTTGCGTGTTTTAATTAAAAAAATGCATAGTTTTTGTCTTCTTTTATTGTTATAGATGGGTACCACTTATAATAAAGGTGTATAATAAAATACCTATTGAGTTTCAATAAACTATTTAAAAAAAAAAAAAAAAACGACTTTAAAGTAAATTATCTAAAAAGCATAAAATAACGAAAATATTATTGAAGTTGGTGTTAGCGTACCTGCTGTGTATATTCTGCACCAACTTCAATAATATTTTCGTTATTTTATGCTTTTTAGATAATTTACTTTGAAGTCGGTTTTTTTTTTTTTTAAATAGTTTATTTAACACTTTTTAGTGACTTTTATTTTACCAAGATAGGTATCAGCACTATCACACAACTCATACGTTTACGTTACATTAACTTACTGAAAACATAAAAAGTTTATATCTCTTAAACTACTGGACCGATTTTGATGAAATTTGCACTCTACCCTAAGTTGAAAGATACTCTAACTATTGCAAAAAGAATTTTCGAAATCGGACTTGTAGTTTCTGAGAAATCCGTGGACAAACCTACATACATACATACATACATACATACATACATACATACATACACTCGTGAAATTTGGTAAATTCGTTTAGAAGCCCACATAGACTAACATATATGAATATTACGCATTTTTATTAATATTACATACATACGCGTCGAATACAGAACCTCCTTTTTTGAAGTCGGTTAAAAATGCGTAATATTCATATATGTTAGTCTATGTGGGCTTCTAAACGAATTTACCAAATTTCACGAGTGTATGTATGTATGTAGGTTTGTCCGCGGATTTCTCAGAAACTACAAGTCCGATTTCGAAAATTCTTTTTGCAATAGTTAGAGTATCTTTCAACTTAGGGTACAGTACAAATTTCATCAAAATCGGTCCAGTAGTTTAAGAGATATAAACTTTTTATGTTTTCAGTAAGTTACTGTAATGTAGACGTTCGAGTTGCGTGATAGTGCTGATACCTATCTTGGTAAAATAAGTCACTAAAAAGTGTTAAATAAACTATTTTAAAAAAAATAAAAACCGACTTCAAAGTAAATTATCTAAAAAGCATAAAATAAAATATGTGGTACTTATAACATCAAAAGAAGATAAAAGCCATGCATCTTTTTATTAACCGGCTTCAAAAATAAGGTTCTCTATTCGACGCGTATGTAATATTAATATATGTTATATTAATATTACGCATTTTTATTAATATTACATACATACGCGTCGAATAGAGAACCTTCTTTTTGAAGCCGGTTAATAACTTATGTAAAATGATGCATGTGATGTACGAATTAAGTAGCCAATGATAAGTATTTAGATTCAGCAGCCGAAAGTCGTCCACTGTTGAAAAAAAGCCTTCCCCTTAGAAGGGAGGGTTTGCCATAATCCCCATGTTTGGCGGGCGGCATGGGGATCGCAGTAAAGGTGGTAGGTAATCCAATAGAAAACACTGCAGCCCGTCTTCTTGATTTACCGTAGTCGCCCCTTAGGAACATCCAACGAGAGGAGATGGGTGGGTGCTATCCTTATCCGGACACCCCACGGCCCAGCCTGTGATATAAGGGTCTTAATAAAACCCTGTCCAATCGGTCTATTCCACTTTGATAACCTGGGTGATATCACCTGGGTGATTAAAGAGGAACAAGTTATTCCACTTTGATCACCTCGGAATCAAATTACCTGGGTGATTTGAGCCGGGTGATTTGAGTGGAACAATTTATTCCACTTTGATCACTTCGGAATCAAATCACCTGGGTGATTTGAATGGAATTAATTAGTCTACTTTGATCACCTCGGAATCAAATCACCTGGGTGAATAGTAGCGACTACGATTTTTATTTTTTATTTTGTTTCTTTAAATCACCCGACCGATGAATCCAACTCGGATGGGCAGCGTCGTCGATAATTAATGTAGTGCTTGACACACTCACGCACTTTAACTTATAATTTTTTTCCTTTTTTTTTACTGGCGGAAACCTCTCAGCTCGAAACTCCGAGCATAGTTCTCTCCATATCTCATTGTGTGACTCTGAGCTTCTCTAAAAGGCCAGCTGTTTAGGGTACACGTCTCAGTACCATATGTTATCACTGGCAACACACACTGGTTAAAGATATTCGTCTTCAGACACTGCGGATTTTCGGATGAAGATATCAGGTAGTTTCCCGAACGCTGCCCATCCGAGTTGGATTCATCGGGCGGGTTATTTAAAGACACAAAATAAAAAATAAAAATCGTAGTCGCTACTATTCACCCAGGTGATTTGATTCCAAGGTGATCAAAGTAGACTAATTAGTTCCACTCAATTCACGTAGCTAAAATTACCCACGTGATTTGATTCCGAGGTGATCAAAGTGGAATAAATTGTTCCACTTTAATCACCCAGGTGATATCACCCAGGTGACCAAAGTGGAATAGACCGTCCAATCGCTGAGGGTATTAATCTGTATCGCATTACAATCATACATAAATAACTCATTTGTTGAAAATCTCATAAATATTTTTCCTGATTTCTACCAGTAATGCGAACATAATATATGTATCAACAGCCTGTATGTATCGAGGGCCAGCGCGGGGCCCGCAGCAAATCATATAACGAGGCCCCCCGCAATACTCTTGTCAAATTCCTTGGGTAGGTACACAGCGCGGGGCCCGTAGCATTTTCTGACATATTCTATATGGCTAATCCGGCACTGTAAGTATGTATCTACTTATTAAGAATTAATTTCAAACTAATGGAATACCTTCCCAATATTCCGAAAGCTCCCCAATCATAAACACAATTCGTAAAAACCCTGCTGTATTAGATATTCACTTTATAACTTTTAACGAGAAAAGTTCATGTTTATGTTTTGACTTTTGCCGAGTCCTACTGAATTGGAAATAAAATGTAAAGTTGTTAGATTATGAAATATTTCTATAAACGCTGGCTATTAAAATTTTCACCTACACAATAAAATAAGAACATATTTTATCGGTTTAGACTTGTTAGCGGTCAGGTATATAATTATTATTGAAACATTTAAAAGCAACAGGTAAGTACACACATCAAAAGTGTCTAGGGATCAAGCATTTTTAAGCGGATTTCTTGAGATTGAGATGTGGCTTTGTAATAAATTTATGATTTTATAAATTTATATGGATCCTTTTTGGTGCATTTCATAATTTGAATCAGGAACTGTGAATCAAATTCGAGTAAAAGATGAAAATCAGCTGTCAATATTTTCCCTATAAAAACATACAACGCATTGAAGACATTATTAGTGCTACTGTTTCCCTACTACTGATTAAAACCAACGTTATTATGGAGCGGCGACGTCATTTAAGCAGGGAAGAAATGCTCAGAGCCGTGGGAATGATAGAAGCTGGTTCCCGGCAACGTACTGTGGCTTTAGCTCTGAATACAAGTCAGAGTGTTATCAGTCGACTTTGGACACGTTACCGAAGCACTGGTACCGTGGCTGAGCGCCATGGAGGACGGTATCGCTGCACCACACGGAGACAAGACCGATATATTCAAATCTTAACTTGAAGAGCTCCAACAATAACTGCCATGATGTTAGCCGTGAGGCTTCATCACTCTTCAGGGAACTTAATTAGCGACCAAACAGTCAGAAACCGCTTGCATGAAGTGAACCTTCATTCCCGAAGACCGCTACGGGTACCACCTATAGCAATGCACAATCGTAGGATTCGATATCAATGGGCTCTTGAACACAGAAATTGGGCAGAAGAACAATGGCGTTTCGTATGCTTTTCTGATGAGTCTCGTTTTGGTATGAGACCGGATACAAGACGTATACGACACTGGAGAACCCCTGGACGCCAACAGCGATTAAAATCCTGCCAGGAAGTCCATCCTTATAGTGGTGGAACCATCATGGTATGGGCGGGTATTTGGATCGGCGGAAGAACTGAGTTGATTTGGATCAGAGGCAACCTCAACGCTCAAATTTATGCTGAGACGATTGTATCAGACGTCATCGTTCCTCTACAAGTGCAAATCGGTCCCTTATTTCAGTTAATGCATGATAATGCACGACCGCACACCGCAAGAGTTGTAAGACAGACTCTCGCCGCAGCTAACATCAATGTCCTGCCCTGGCCTGCTCAGTCGCCAGACTTGAACCCGATTGAGCATGCATGGGATATGCTACAGAGAAGAGCTCTGCCGAATATGGAGGGTATCCAGTCGCAAGAAGACCTTTTTTTGTTGTTGCAACGAACATGGGCGGCCATTCCACAGCGTGATTTGGATGAACTCATTTTGAGTATGCCAAACCGATGTTCTTGTGTTGTTAGTGTTCGCGGTAGAAACACGGATTATTAATTGTTTAAGTTACCCAATAAAATTTTAAAGAAAACTGTTATTTCAGTCTTTTTTTCGAACTTTTGTGTTAGTGGTTCAAATGTCAAAAATCCCTTTATTAGGAAAATGGCAAATTTCTTTATTAATGCAAAGGTGACTTGGTTTATCGTTACTGTGACAAACGAAAACACTTTATTTGATGAATCCTTAAAGAAAATTTTAATTAATATCAATCAGGAGAAAAGTTATTGCAAAAATATATGTTGATCCCTAGACACTTTTGATGTGTGTATTTAAAAGTAACTTTTGCGTCCAAAGTGAAAGAAACTGTTCCTTCCACGACAAATTAAAACAGAGCTGTTACTGTTTGAAGTCTGGTACTACTAAAGTAGGACCAATTTTGACACTTCATAAAAACAACGAAAGTTTGTAACGGCGGGCATAAAAGATTATTATGTTTTTCGAAGTTGGAACTGAAAAATTGCTTAATGTAATAATGACAAAAGAAACAGACGGAACAAAAAAACTGACAGAAGTCAAATGTGATCTATTAAATTGGCCCTTATATTACTAGTGCCATCTTTCAATTTATTTAAGTTGATCATAGCGAGAGTTATGATAGACTCGGAGTTTCCTTCGGAGTCGCTGGACGTTCGGGGTGTGGGCCCTTTGAACGTCCATTGAGTACGGCGGCGACTCCGAGGAGGACGGCGGCGGGGTTGCGACCCGGGAACCTGACACGGTACTCACGGGGACGGCCCGTGAGTACCGTGTCAGGTTCCCGGGGGGCTACATTGCGCCCCCCGGCGGCGGGCTCAAAGGCAAGGCACTGAGGGGCCCCTGATGCAGATCCCACCGGAGAGCCCTGGGGTCCCCCCTCTCATGTGCCGATGCGACAGCCGCGGGGGTTTTAGTGGGTAAGAATCCCACATACCCCGGTCGAGCCCCACAGCTCCCGGGGATCTTTCGAAGATTTCCCACGCGTCAAAAAAAAAAGAAAAAAAAAAGGCTCGGAGTTTCGTTGCTCGATAAAAAGTAGAATCATTAGATTGGCCCAAAAACTAAAGTCAGCGATGTAGCTCTCCTGCAAGTTGAAGTGGCAATGGGCATGGAAGAAAGGTTCTCGAACAGGAAGAAAGCCTCACAATAGGCGAACCGACGACATTGTGTGCGTCGCAGGCAGCCGGTGGATGCAAATGGCTAACTGTCTTTAAATGTGGTGGTCTAAGGGGGAGGCCTTAGACTATTTATATGATCTAAGGGGGAGGCCTGCATGCCTGTGTTCAGTAGTGGACATCTTCCGGCCGATGATGATAATTATAACAATAAACAGTAGTCTCATTCTGTTATCATAGAGATTTGCAATACCGACATAGGCCACCAACACCAACACTAACATAGGCAAAAATATGACGCTAAATGACTTACTACAACTGGTAACAAGTTTTGAGATATATTTTTCGCTCGTTGTGGCCGTTCTACACATAAGTAGTTTAATGTCTGAGCTACAACAATAATTATAAATTGAAGAGAGAAACATGGTGTGCACGTGTTCTCTAATAAATGATAGACATAGACGCGAATAGCCACTTTTAAAAAGCTAAGTAGGTACTTATAAGCTTATAGATATATATTTACCTACTGTAGGGGGCTATAATAATTATCTTTGTGATTTAATCATACTTTTTTACTGACCGCATTTTAAGGGTCAACATATTATGCGGGATAGGGTAAATAAATGAGCCACAATATGAATCGGCTAGATAATTTGAAGATTGGAAAAGGTTAGCCGATTATTGAAAAAATTTTACTCCGTTGAAATGTTAAGCTTATAGAAATTAAATAGTAAGTACCTACATAGTTACGCAGTTATATTTGCATTTAAGTAATTACATAACCAATGCATAATTGTTTAAATAAGTCTTTGTCTTTGGTTACGCTAAGTCTAACTGCCGCACTCACAAACGTCAATTAACTTTAATTCAAATTAATTCAATTTTTAAAATCAGTTTATTCCGCCTGTCAAGGCCGTTTATGAAAAAAAATATTATTAAACACGAGATAATTGATATCTCTACTTACTATCTGTGTAATAAGTATTACAGGGCTTCGAATGTCGACATAATCCGATTTCAAAAAATGGATTAATGATCATTAACTTTAATTGACGTTTGTAGGTTCGGCAGTAAGTCCAATAAGTTCTCAATTGTCTTCAAAATGTAAACCTTTACTGATACACTTAGTTAGGGTTGCAAAGTAAAATATTCAGTAATTATTTACTACTAATCATAACCTAACAAGCTATCAAAAACCCTTGCCAAAACAATTTTTTTACAAACAACTTTTTTCATGATACAGTAACAGTGACATCTATTCACGAAAATTGAAACTATCTTGTACCAAAATCCAATGCGTGAAATAAAGAGTAGGTAATATGAGGGAAATTTAATAGATGGCGTTGTGGTAGTAAATACAACTGCTTTTTATAATCGTAATTATGTAACTGTAAATTATTATGATTATTTTATTTTTATAAGCTATTTTGTATAAAATAAATAATACTTAAAAATATTTTACTGTGCTCTAACCTAAGTTTATCAAGACGACATCTGTGGTATTTTATCTGAACGACATTTGCACCAAACGCACAATGTACAGAGATCGGTAGGTACTTAAATGAATTAAATAAATCGTACAGAGATGTCGACGAATTAAAAAAAAAATTCTTAGAAAAACATAAAACGAACTTCAATGAAAATGATCTCAAAGCATTAAATAACGAAAATATAGTGAAGTTAGTGCCGGCCGATGCTCGTATTAGCCGCTTAGCACGCCTCCACTGAGTCCAAATCTGCTGGACTTTATATTCTTTATATTATTAGTAATTTGTTAGCAGCCAGCTGTAATCTATATCTTTATTTATCTATACTTCTATACTTATCTATAAAAATCAATGCCACTTTTCGTTGTAATTCTATAACTCAAGAACGGGCTCACCTATCCAAACCAAATGTTTAGGCTTTGTTCGGATTATTTAGTAGATGGTTTAAGTGAAGGTTGCACAAAATCGGTAGAGCAGTTCTTCATTCATCACATTTTTTGTAACAAATTAATTCAATAAATGGCGGATCATTTTGAAAATGGGGATTTTGCTGTCAAATTGAACCTTTTTTCTGAATTAAAACTTTTTTAGTGTTGACAGTAAAAACATGTTTTTAAGTTGTTATGTCATTCATGCGGTCATTTTATTTTGGACGTGCTTCGAATAAAGCAAATTGTCAGCGATCATTATTGCTTTGTGTTTATACACACATCAAAAGTGTCTAGGGATCAAGCATTTTTAAGCGGATTTCTTGAGATTGAGATGTGGCTTTGTAATAAATTTATGATTTTATAAATTTATATGGATCCTTTTTGGTGCATTTCATAATTTGAATCAGGAACTGTGAATCAAATTCGAGTAAAAGATGAAAATCAGCTGTCAATATTTTCCCTATAAAAACATACAACGCATTGAAGACATTATTAGTGCTACTGTTTCCCTACTACTGATTAAAACCAACGTTATTATGGAGCGGCGACGTCATTTCAGCAGGGAAGAAATGCTCAGAGCCGTGGGAATGATAGAAGCTGGTTCCCGGCAACGTACTGTGGCTTTAGCTCTGAATACAAGTCAGAGTGTTATCAGTCGACTTTGGACACGTTACCGAAGCACTGGTACCGTGGCTGAGCGCCATGGAGGACGGTATCGCTGCACCACACGGAGACAAGACCGATATATTCAAATCTTAACTCGAAGAGCTCCAACAATAACTGCCATGATGTTAGCCGTGAGGCTTCATCACTCTTCAGGGAACTTAATTAGCGACCAAACAGTCAGAAACCGCTTGCATGAAGTGAACCTTCATTCCCGAAGACCGCTACGGGTACCACCTATAGCAATGCACAATCGTAGGATTCGATATCAATGGGCTCTTGAACACAGAAATTGGGCAGAAGAACAATGGCGTTTCGTGTGCTTTTCTGATGAGTCTCGTTTTGGTATGAGACCGGATACAAGACGTATACGACACTGGAGAACCCCTGGACGCCAACAGCGATTAAAATCCTGCCAGGAAGTCCATCCTTATAGTGGTGGAACCATCATGGTATGGGCGGGTATTTGGATCGGCGGAAGAACTGAGTTGATTTGGATCAGAGGCAACCTCAACGCTCAAATTTATGCTGAGACGATTGTATCAGACGTCATCGTTCCTCTACAAGTGCAAATCGGTCCCTTATTTCAGTTAATGCATGATAATGCACGACCGCACACCGCAAGAGTTGTAAGACAGACTCTCGCCGCAGCTAACATCAATGTCCTGCCCTGGCCTGCTCAGTCGCCAGACTTGAACCCGATTGAGCATGCATGGGATATGCTACAGAGAAGAGCTCTGCCGAATATGGAGGGTATCCAGTCGCAAGAAGACCTTTTTTTGTTGTTGCAACGAACATGGGCGGCCATTCCACAGCGTGATTTGGATGAACTCATTTTGAGTATGCCAAACCGATGTTCTTGTGTTGTTAGTGTTCGCGGTAGAAACACGGATTATTAATTGTTTAAGTTACCCAATAAAATTTTAAAGAAAACTGTTATTTCAGTCTTTTTTTCGAACTTTTGTGTTAGTGGTTCAAATGTCAAAAATCCCTTTATTAGGAAAATGGCAAATTTCTTTATTAATGCAAAGGTGACTTGGTTTATCGTTACTGTGACAAACGAAAACATTTTATTTGATGAATCCTTAAAGAAAATTTTAATTAATATCAATCAGGAGAAAAGTTATTGCAAAAATATATGTTGATCCCTAGACACTTTTGATGTGTGTATTTTTTGTTCAAATGTGTTCGTGTACTTTTCTCAGTTTTTTAACGAGCCGTCGGTGTTTCATATCGTTTACAGGATTTATTTGAGTTAAATTGTCAAAAGCATTTAAACAAACGGTAAGTTTTGAATTGTTGAAGTGAATAACATGTATGCAAGCATGTGTGTTTCTTTATTTGAAAAAACATACTGTGTACCACTATTAATGTAGCAATTTGTTTTTAATTTGTTTTTTTTTAATGCCATTTTTTGTTTGACTATATGAATTTGATGTTCCAATGAAGTTTTAATATTTCACTTTATACGTAGCGAAGCACGTACCGGGCCGCTAGTAAGATTATATTTTCACAACGATTATAAATAGCGGCGGCTAAAAGCTTAACAGATGAATATACTTAAAGAAGCGCGCGCTTGGCAAATTAGTGAGCTACCAAGAGGTTTCCAAGCAGGTTACAAGGTTAAGAGACAGCATGTCTACAAAGGCACTCACTGTAATATATCTTGATTATTCTGTCCCGTGACTCGACACTATTAGCTGGCAATTACTGCTCGTGTTGAGTGCAGGCGGACTGTTGGTTACACTAAGCTCTTAGTAAAATATATCGCCACTAGATAAAAGGGATGCATTACCGGTACTCGAGATTTAACAGTTTTCCTGTTGGTGGCCAACGAGTATTTATATTTCAATGTGAGGTGTCCGGGTAAGAACAGCAACCCCCCATCTCCTCCCGTTTGGTGTCCGTAAGAGGCGACTAAGGGAGAACAAGAAGACAGGCAACAGCGTCTTTCTATTGTCTTACTTTATGTAACCTACTGCGATCTCAAGACGCCTGCCAAGCGTGTGGATTATGGCAATCCCTCCCATCTAATTGGGAGGCCTTTTTCAATCTCACCCCAACCACAAAGATAGTGAATTACAAAGGATTTTATTTGTCCCAGATTATCAGTTCGAAGCTTTTTTTTACTATTTATAAGCTAGTGCTTGACTGCAGTCCCACCTGATGGAAAGCGGCGACGCAATCGAGGATGGCAAAACACACTAGCCTATTAAAAGCCTATTCACTCTAGTCTTGAAGACACCCACATTATAAGCGGGCGGGAAAAGCGACGCAGGCAAACTGTTCCAGTCCTTAGCTGTCCTTATTATAAATGCAGAAGCAAACCGCTTAGTCTGGACTGAAGGCACTTTCGGGTGTGTACGTGCCGTGCGTGTCGTCGTCCGATGATGAAAGGGAGATGGTGGAATCAAGTCATGCAATTCCTGCGCACACTCTCTACAATGCATCCTGTAGAATACCGAGAGGCTGGCTACTCTGCGCCTGTGCTCTAGGCTTTGTAAATTGGCCGCTACTAACCCTGCGTCACCAATGAGCCTCTTAGCACGCCTCTCCACTGAGTCCAAAGCTGCAAGATGACATTTTGCAGCACCAGCCCATATGTGACTACAGTACTCCACACACGACCGGACTTGTGCTTTATATAGCATCAAAAGCTGCTCCAGTGTGAAGTACCGGCGTTGTAACTTTGAATGGTCACTAAAACTTTAATTTCTCAAAAAATTCTTTATTCAATCATCCTCAGTTATATTATTAAAATTTTGAGTCTAGAGGAACATCCACCGCAATGTATTTAACCAATACATTTATTTTTGGTGGTTTGTATCCATCTGGAAAAAGTGTTCAAAGTTACCCAACTTGACTGTACCTACTCTCGTAAACATTTACTTCTTTAAAATAAAACATAATAGCCATTGCATTAGGCACGTCACAAAAAGCTGTGGTTTACTTTCCACCCTTACATCGTACCTATATGGGACCAAAGCTGGAACAAAGGACATTGAGCCGGCTTTGAGCTGTTAACATAAGGGAGCTTAACATGCCAAACTTGTTGCAGAGATTATCACGTCAAAATGAATAGGTATACTTTTAGGTATTACTAGCTGACCCAAGCAGCTCCACATGCGCTATTTTTACGTTATGTATCTAAACTTTTAATAACAGACATTCGCATCGAATACATAACCTCCTTTTTTATAGTCGGTTAAAAACTGGGACCCACTTTTTACTTGCTCTCCGAAGCACAGACCCGTTTAGTTCAAATGGCGTTAAACGGTCACCCACCTATTTAATGACCTTACCTAACGTTGCTTAACCCGATCGATTACAAAACCTTGATAACAACTCTCTATGAGTGTTCCCTTACTAATATTTATTATATTATAAAGAAAAATTAATACAATCGGACCAAGCGTATAACCAAGTACCCATTTTGAATTTAATCCCCTCTCCCAAAAGAATCGTGCTAGATTACGGGATAAAAAGTATCCTATGTCCTACCTCGTAGTAAGATCTCAAATCATGCCAAGTTTCACTTGAATCCATTCAGTAGTTTCGGCGTGATGCTCAGCCGTGATACAGACAGACAGACAGACAGACAGACAGACAGACAAAAATTAAAAACATTACATTTTCGGCCTCAGTATCGGTTATAGAATGCCCACCAAATATAATTTTCAAAATATCTTCAATGTACAGAATTGGACCTGTTACAGTTTTATTATAAGTATAGATGTACCACAAACCATGGGCCAGTGCCATGGGCGGCAGTTTCAGGGTGCGCCAAAATATGTATAAAAAAATTTGCTCAATAAACCGGACTTGTGATGCCGATTTGAGATTTGAGTGTTTTTAGTAACTAATTTCTCAAACGCTGAAGGGCGCCGCTATCAAGTTTCTGCCCCGGTTCGAAAAAATCGTAGATCCCGGCTGGCCCTGCCTGGCTACGTAACATCAAAAAATTTACTTTGAAAAGTCTGTAGAATTTTAGACAATCTAGATGGGCTAGGAATATGTACACCACCTAAAAAATCGAGAAAATCCATGGAATTCGGGAAAAATATAAATATATAGCTTAAATTACTATTAATGTTGTAATTTTAATTATAATTATCATTTATTTTATGCCTATTTTCAACATGACGTCCTAAGATGGCGTCATCACTGATGCCAAATTAAATTGTCACCCTGTCAGCTGTCAATAGCTACTGCTGCTGTCACACTTGTCATAGTTAGATAGTGTGCGTGTACTGTATGTAGATTATCATTGATATTTTAATTATTAAAATTATGTATGAGAAAACAGAAACAAAAAAATACAAAGAGTGATAAAAATACTTTTAACGCCATTGATAATAAAAATGACACATGACAGTGACACTTTTCCGCCATGCCAGTTTTTTGTTATGTGTTGCAATTCTAAGTAAAAATTCTTTTACAAGCAAATAAAGCCAAATTAAAGTAAATGGATAGTTACAAACTATTTTATGTGTGTTTCCCTATTTTAGAGTATAGTGTACAAAGTCCTAGCCCAGGCTCTATACATTTTGGAACATCTCTTTTCGACATCTAATCGCCAACTTTCAGTAATGAAGAGGCATTGAAATAAGAAGATTAAATTGTAAAGACTTTAGGATCATAGAATTATTAACAAACGTACCTGCTTACTAAAGGTAAATAATAGATGTCTGACGGTACATCCATTCGTGTGTTTCCAGAGTTGTATCAAACGCAGGTGGTCTGTACCGCAATAACACTAAAATAAAAGTAAGCTAATGCATTTGCAACACTGACACGAGCTCCTCTGTGTTGGCCTGTAGAGTCCATGAAATAAGAGCCTTTATTTCACTATGATTGCAGAATATATCAACAGATTGCCACATTTATTTTTATTGTTGATTGGAACATAGTCACAACGATTTTGTGAAATTGGCCAGTAGTTTTTGCCCAACTCCCTCTAGAAAAAAGACTATGTTTTTGAGCTGTCTATTTCTTTGGCATGGCTCAGTTTTAATTGCATAAACCGTGCCTTCCTCTTGAACCCCCTATCTGAACCCCCTAGGGATTCCACGGATACTCGCAATTCCTGTTGGTCCCCCTACCAGGTTCAAGAATAATTGCAGAATTTATATTCCACTTGGACCCCCGGAGTCAAAACCGAAATATTATGAAATTTACGAAATCCATGAAAATAAAACCTCGAATTTGGAGTGGTTATTTCTAGAATATTTGTATGAAGAAAATTAGAATTGGTTCAACGTTTAAATAATCTCTAAGCAACTTTCTCTTTAGGCCGTACAGCATAAACCTGGAAACTGATTTTTGGTTACATCAACACCAACTGTAACCTTATTAGAGGCTCCAAATAAATATAAGCTAAAATTCCAGTTTATATCTCGGCGTAACAGCCTTCTTTAAGGTGTAAAAGCGAATCAAAGCGTTTGATAACTTGGCGTCACGAGGGGAGTGCTGTTGACTTCGCTCGACGCACGAGCAGAGTGCCTCTCTAAACATCAAAGCTTTTAAGACGCTCAAAAAGTTTGGTCGAGTGGTATACGTTTTTTTCTAGTTAGCTGACGCGAAGGTCGAAATTATATTAATACTGTGGCGTGACCCCGTGACGTCTAAAGTTCATGGGAAGTTAGAACTTCAATGAAGTATGTTCATGTGGAGCTAAATTGAGAGCAAGGAAACCTCAAAATGTAGCAATTCTAAAAAGTTCTTATTTCGGTAACCGGATTTTGAATTCTCAGAACAACCTTTTTTTGATCTCACGGGACAACCTTTAATAGGTCCCCAGTGTCTCTGGAGGCCAAACGGGGTATGTCGGATTCTAATCCACTAAAACCACCGCGTTTGTCGCATCGGCACATGAAAGGAACCTGGGCCTTCCGTTGGGATCTACACCAGAAACTCCTTAATGCCTTGCCTTAGAGATCGCCGCCGCACTGTGAGCAATATAGCCCCCCAGGAACCTGACATGGTGCTCACTGGGAGAGGGGACCCAAAATGGCCGTGGATGAATTTCTACGGCCTACACCCCAAACATCCAGCAGTTAGACGTGTAATCGCTAGTCTAGCGACTTCGAAGATCTCAGAACAAGCCAGTGGTACTAAAGTCAGTTAAATAAGGGTTTGTGAGGCTGCACCGTATCGTTTAGTTCTCAATATCAACAGCCCACATAGCGCATAAGTAGGTCGGTAATTACCTAGGGGGAAAGACGTGTATGCGGTAAGTGCGACCTACTTAATAATGTTTCTGAAGTTCATTGTAATAGGTATAATACATGCCTATGGTAATGGTTCGTGATCTTAATTAATGTCTTTTCCTGATGATCTCATGTTATGGTAAGCAGCTAAACTTACAGCCGTGAATGCAAGCTAATAATAATGGTAATAGCTTGCTTTAAACAAATACCTGACACTGTCGCTTGTTACCTAAGACATGGGAAAACCAGAAGACTGGCAGCATCTTCTTCTGTGTGATATAGAACTGTGCGTATACCGGTATCCCCAAGACCTGCCAGGATTATGGCGGAAGCTTTTGTAGTTATACAGCCTCCGTGGCGCAGTGGGACACGCTTGCTTTGCGGAGGTCACGGATTTTAATCCCTCGGGGAGCAACCACTTTGTGTAGTCCTTACTGGCTAGGACAATGCAGAACGATCACCTGATTGTCTGTAAAGTAAGATAATCCATGCGTCTGTAAAGTAAGATGATCCATGCGTCTGTAAAGTAAGATGATCCATGCGTCTGTAAAGTAAGATGATCCATGCATCGGATAGGCATGTAAACAGTCAGTCCTGCGCCTGATCTTTCCCCGGTCGTGTCAGTTTTCCATCCCATTGGATTCTGAGAGGTAAAAGAGGAAGAGAGATGCAAGCACTTGTGCTCTATATCTCCCGCGTAGATGGCTGATCTTGCGAAAGATTGGCCGCTGTGATCGTATCGCCAGGAGGACAATAATAAAACTATGATCTCTAATTAACTATTCGGTACCGCAAAAGATGTTGCAATACAATAGCAATATATCGACTCGTTTGATGAATATCTCATTAAACATTTTTCCTGATTTGTTCCAGCAATATGAATATTCATATTGCTGGAACAAATCAGGAAAAATGGGGATATCCCCATACAAATCGGTCACGGGTTTTTTAATTCCTTGTATTACGTAACACGTATGAACGCTTGGGCTGTGATTTTTGGAGTAGGCGCTTGTCGTCGAGGTCTTTGAGGCGACTTTGCTTGTTGGTCTCTAAACCCGACGTAATTGCAATTTTGCCTCTTTGTGCTGCGATCTTTTCCCAGTCAGAAATAACTCATGATGATATACATTGTGTACTCGTATTTACCATTCTGATATGATGAACGACAGTATGAATAATGATGACGTTGACATATTGTGCGAATAACATGTAAATAACAAGTTCTTATTAAATTGATTTATAGTTACTTTCAACTTTTCAAATTCGTTGGAGAGAAAATATTAGTCAATATAGTGATTATTATTAAGCTGACTATTATTCCACGAACATGTCAAAATTGCATTATTTTACCTTATAAGATCAAAATCGGAACAACAATTCGTGAACATTGGAAGTCATGGCTGACCGGTGGCCAGCCAAAGACCAAAAATTGGTGGCCATTACAGCATCACTGGGCAAGAGGAGGCGAGCGCTAATAGCACTCCAGCCTTTAGGGACGAGCTCAAGGGCATCTCAGGGAGGATCAGCGTCGGCTTAAAATAACCTTTCTCTCGTTACCCGACACATGCATGCTTCTAGTATCAAGATTGACCGTTTTTCGTCCATAAGACCTAGTTGGTAGGCCCCACTGCTGTGTGTAAAGGCACTGTAGCTGGTGAAATTACCAATCTCAAGAGACGGAATAATGTATCAGGTGACGAGCGTCAGTGCAGTGCAGCTGTCTATAGGCACGCAAGTGTTACTGAGTTTTTCGCTGACCACCATCGCTATCGCCTGCTAGTTGTGATTGTTAGTAACTTCAACTGCAAACATATTAGAATCTCTTATTATTATCGTATATATTTAAGCAATAAACCACTTGCTAAAGTTACAAAATCTCAAAAAGTAATAAGTAGACACTAACTCATTATTCACAAATCACAATCTTAGTCTTTCGTACTTCATTTCATTTCGATACGATTTTTCATTACAAATAGGTACATTTTTATCGTTGCAATCGAGAGCCTGCATTTCCATAACACTTTAAGAGAGGAGAAGGGAATCTGTAATCTTTCAATTAAAAATTCAAGTCCCATTCGTTCCAATTAAGTTCCATATTGATCGGGGAGTCCCGACCCGATCACTTTTATTGGAGCTGTAAATTTAATAAAAATGTCAAGTGGATCTGCCCTGAATGGTAGGCATTACGAATATGTTTATTTATCGAAATCACTTCCAGCAAATATATTATTAGAGAGATTGATGAAAAGAATATCATGGATATATTTTATTAGTTAAATTAGAATAACAAGTTACGTAATTGCACTAATCTTTATATCTACGTTATATATAAATATATAAAATACGGTATCAGTCAATCTCGATGTTCACGTAGCAGGTGGAAGCTCTCGCCACCACCAATGGAACTAGTGGGTATGAAAAGTCTCAGTAGTTCCATTGCTGTTGACAATCAACAGCAATGGAACTACTGAGAGAGCTCATCCAGAACTTTTAACCGATAGATTGACTGACGGACAGACGACGCACAGTCTAAACCACTCTACGAAAAGAATCAAGAGAGAGAGATAGATTCAAGGTGGGATAACATATTACGCCACCGTAATGTGTCGTTAATTGTTCACAAGGTCAGCGATCTACGCGAGATATATTACAGTGCGTGCAAACATGTTTGCAGTTACACAAGTTCGCTCTCTCTTCCTTTACTCTCACAATTTGATGGGACGGACCAGAACCGGAGCAGTTCCAACTTTTACGCGCTATCCGACGCACGGATTATCTTACTTTACAGACACTCAGGTCATCGACCTCAATTTCCTAGTCAGTAAGGAACAAATGTTGAATCCCCGTCTGCTCCCGTTATGAGTCCTTAAGAGGCGACGAAAACAAGAAGACGGGCTGCAGTCATCTATTGGATTTCCTACTACCTATGTATACCGTTGGGGAAGAAAGGTTCTCGAGTGGCGACCACGAACCGGAAGACGCAGCGTTGGCAGGCCTCCCACTAGGTGGACAGATGACATTGTGCGCGTCGCAGGTAACCGATGGATGCAAATAGCCATTTGTCGTTCATTGTGGCGTTCTAAGGGGGAGGCCTATGTTCAGCAGTGGACGTCTTCCGGCTGATGATGATGATGTATACTGTGATCCCTAAAACGCCTGCCAAGCACAACCCGTCCCTTCTAAGAGGGAGACATTTGTTCAGCAGTGGACGACTTTGATAATGATGACGAAGGAACAACTGTTGTAATTGGGGAGTGATGGCTGCTGCTCGAGTCAACTCGTGCGCGGGTGCTGCTTGGGGGGACTGGTCCGACTACTATCCCTTTGGCTTTTTAGTTTGTTGTACCTACTTTCGTCGTATTTTATTATTTTTTTCTGTATTATTTGATCTTTTGAACGGCAGGACACATTGTCGCTCTGATCTAGTTGTAACATGACGAACTGTTTAAAAAAAAAAAAATGTGATAAAATGACAAGCCCGCTGAGTTTCTTGCCGGATCTTCTCAGTTGAGGCCGCGTTGTGATCCGGTGGTAGCTTTTTAAAAAAAAATACATGACCTTTCAAAAGTGCTAGCGTTAAGCCTATTTGAAAAAAAAAAAAAAAAAATTGAATCCGTAAGCTCTGGTTTAACAAGAGTTGTTTTACGTACCCAATGCATCAATATAATATGTTTATCTATGACCCAATGTATGCGAATAACTACAGTATAAATTATAAGGTTTATTCCGAACGATATTCTTGCAGCAAATATTTTCATCGCCCAAACGGACTGCGATCCGCACGAGGTCAATTTAATAGCTGACGTTTTCAGTTAAATCGTATTTAATGGGCCAATGAAATAAATCAATGATCCCTTATCTGCGATAAGCTGTTTCATGGGTATTCGTTATTTACATGTTATCTACAATTTTATTCGTTACAAATAATATAAATTGAGGTGATGGATGTGTTATTGGATCATCGATATCTATACTTATAATAAAACTGTAACAGGTCCAATTCTGTACATTGAAGATATTTTGAAAATTATATTTGGAGGGCATTCTATAACCGATACTAAGGCCGAAAATGTAATTTTTTTTATTTTTGTCTGTCTGTCTGTCTGTCTGTATCACGGCTGAGCATCACGCCGAAACTATTGAATGGATTCAAATGAAAATTGGCATGATTTGAGATCTTACTACGAGGTAGGACATAGGATACTTTTTATCCCGTAATCTAGCACGGTTCTTTCGGGAGAGGGGATTAAAGTCAAAATGGGTACTTGGTTATACGCTTGGTCCGATTTTATCGATTTTTCTCTATAATATAATAAATATTAGTAAGGGAACACTCATAGAGAGTTGTTATCAAGGTTTTGTAATCGATCGGGTTAAGCAACGTTAGGTAAGGTCATTAAATAGATGGGTGACCGTTTAACGTCATTTGAACTAAACGGGTCCGTGCTTCGGAGAGCAAGTAAAAAGTGGGTCCCAGTTTTTAACCGACTATAAAAAAGGAGGTTATGTATTCGATGCGAATGTCTGTTATTAAAAGTTTAGTTAACGTAAAATAGCGCAGGCGGAGCTGCGTGGGTCAGCTAGTAAAATATAAACCTAGAAAAACATTAATTAACAAAATGACATCGAAAATGTGGTCGCGGAGGTCGCGAACTTACCTGTACCATGGATAAATGAACTATACTGATCTGTGCTGGTGGCGGAAACGTGATGTCGCGTAGCGGGGATAGTGGCCCTACGAAATAAAGAAAACAAGAACTAAGAATAAAGAATTATATTTACAAAGAAGGCACAGGCTAGAGAGCAAGGGTCGTGAGTAGGCTAACGGTTTTTCCGAGGTACGCGCACTGAGAATCGGTCAGGTTCCCCTTCTAAGTGAGGTGAACTTATCAGAGTCGTCGTAGCAGAAGCAGCACGGTGACGGCACGGCGCGACAGCACCAGGCGCAGCACGGCGCAGCAGTTCCAAGGTCGACCAGCTTAGCAGCTGGTCCGGCAGTGGACAGGCTCAACAGCCGTCCTCAAGCTCGACCGGTAGGGGTCGACAGCAGCTTGCGTCCGACGCCTCGTGCAAGGGAGTTCGTAGTGGAACTCGTAGGTAGGACCTCGTAGATAGGACCTCGTAGATAGGACCTCGTAGGTAGGACCTCGTCGGTAGGACCTCGTAGGTAGGACCTCGTAAGTAGGACCTCGTAGGTAGGACCTCGTAGGTAGGACCTCGTAGGTAGGACCTCGTCGGTAGGACCTCGTAGGTAGGACCTCGTAAGTAGGACCTCGTAGGTAGGACCTCGTAGGTAGGACCTCGTAGGTAGGACCCTGGAACCCACGGAAAGACACCGTCAGGTCCAGCACGTGTGTCATAACCGTCCGCCGACCACAGAAGACACCTCAGCCTATCTAGTCCAGTCGAGGGTCTTGGCAGACGGTTATGCTACACTAATCGGTCGGACAGATAAAGAAGAAACAGTAAGATTACAGTATAAGGCAGAATAAGGACAGAGAAAGTACAAGAAAGATGATATTGTAGAATAGTAGGGATAGCGTCGGTTACAGGTTCCGTTATAGTATTCAAATTTGCGTACGTTGACCGCCAAATGCTTTTATCAACGGTTTAGGACCGTTGATAATACAAAGTGCCTAGAAACAGGAAAGAGAACAGATAGATAGAAAACAGATAGCAAGCACACTCACCCGTAAGTAGTTTTAGAGCACAAATTGAATTTACAAGGTTTTACTTATTGAAATAGTAACATACGTGCGCACTCCACAATCGTGAGACAAGCACTGGCGAGCTCGCGGCGAAATGGCTCGCCGTGGCGCATATAGTATGGTTATAGCTATATAGTACTATAACGGTTTAATATTTTAAGGCGCGTACACACGCGTAACGTTACAGTACCCCGGGAAATAGTGTAGGATTTTGCCTAGATGAAGCAAAATCCGTCTACCTCTCTACTAACTAACTTAGCATTTATTCCAACCCATTCACTCACTCATCGTTCATCAACCATTCATTCAGTCTTCGGTCCTTACATGACCTTAGACCCTAACAGACAGAGTGTACATTTATTTAGAGCAATGTAGACTCAAGACAGGAAGTAAGGAATATTGTAATGTAGTGATTACAATACTCTGAGAGGGGTGTTGGTTATGGTAGCAGGGTAATGTAATGTAATATTGTGTAGTTGTAGTCTAGTCTAGTTTAGGTATGTAGGGAAATTGACCGGCATAGCGGTGGGTAGACACCGTTGCAGGACAATACAAGGATGTATGCCCATCCAGTCACGTAGTAGCGTTCCTGGGCAGCAAGGACATACATCAAGGACTCAGGTTTAGCCTGAAATTCGACCAGACGACGAGTAGGCGACGTCAGCCAAACTATATATTAATGACTGCTGGGATAGTGTGTAGGGCACCATCTGCCAACAGCTTAACAAGGAAAGGATAAGTGACTACCGAAGAGCGGTGTGTAGGGCACCGTCTGTCCGGTAGGACCTTAAGGATAGCGTTGTGTCCATCCGGTGAATGTGAAGCATTCCCGGGCAGCAAGGATACACGCTAGGGTAGGATTAAGGGATAAAAATGGGCGCCATCATGGAATCAGTGTCCATGAATAGGGTAGGAGTCTAGACTAGCTATAGGTGTTATAAGAGCAATAAGATTGTAAATAAATTAAATTTATGATAGACAACGCAGGGTGTCATTACTAGTGTTGTATGTAAATAGTAGTTATAGTTAGATAATGTAATAGAGATTAGTGTAATGATGTAGTATATTTTTAAATAAAAAAAAAAAATTAAAGAAAAATATGTAAGTGTGCATTGCATAGGAATCGAACCCGCGTTGAACTTAGGCTCAACGGTTCGAATCATATAGTTAGGGTAAGTATGAAGTTATGTAGCTAAGTAGTTTACTATAGTGTAGTATAATTATGTAGTGGAATAAAATTAATAAAACGTTTAGGTTGTTTTATTACATGTATGGCAACCCCTCCCTTCTAAGGGGGAGGCCTCCGCTCAGCAGCGAACATCTATCGGTTGCTAATGATGAAAGATTATGATGATTACGTGTATATAAGTTAATTATAGTGCCACGTTTAGTTAAATAATATAGTAAATATAAGGTTATGTTTGGTAGTTTATTTGTTTAGTGTTAAGTGTTTAGTTATATTCAGTGGTAAGTTATATTTTAATGTCAAGTAAATTAAATGTTACGTTATTTATTTTGAACAAAAGATAGTAATAATTTTAGAAAAGTTAAATTTAATTTTGTTTAGTAGCTAAGTATATATTTTTTTTTTTTTTATAGAAATATTTAATGAAACCTTCTTCATTGGTATAAGATAGTATCCCCAGAGAAAACCCAAAATATATATAAATAAATCCAATGGCCAATGGCTTATTTGAGTAGTGACCGCCGCTACCGTACTTTTTAAGTGGTACGAACACACTGTTAGTAAGATAAATAACCCCAAAGAATGTAAAAGAGGAAAGAGAAGTTTTCCACGTAGGCTTTCTCAGTCGTGACCCGCTGTTCAAGAAAAGTGTGTTATGTTAGGCTTATTTTTGTAGTTGGAGTTCATAACGCCCGCTCCAGAAGAATAAAAAGAATAGTACCCAAGAAGAAAGAGTCAGTAAAGGCTTTAGGTAAAGCAAGTAAAAAATAAAAATAAATTTTAGTTACATGTTTGCATGTCAACAAAAAAAGTAAAGTTTGTAAAAGTGTTACGTATTTAGAAGGACTGTAGAAGTAGGTTCTACGTCTCGTATTAATAGTACATACAATAGTTTGTGTTTATTTACGAGAGTGTACATTATTGGATTAGATTCCATTATTGTGATTAAAAATGCAAGATGAATAAGTTTAAAGTTAACCGTCCATAGTTTTTATAGTTTAAATTTAATAAATACTTAGATAGGATATATAGATATAGGACGCTAAAGTTTATTTAAAAGTTATTAAGTTATAATTTAGTTGAAGGTAGTTTAGTGTAACAGAAAATAATAAAAAAAATAAAAAAATATGTACGCTTGCCAGCGCAAGTACGCACGTAGATTTACTACAAATCTATTACACTGTGTAGTAATAAGTGTAAGATGTATGTGTAGTAAGTGTAGCACACGAGATGATAATAAGTTGGTATGGTGGTACTACTTTTTCCATCAACCGCCTCTTACGGGACCCACTGGATGTGATGGGATGGTCCTATTCTAACCCGGGAACCATACGGGGAACCAGATTATAGAGATACTGCTACAAAAGAAACTACTACGGGGTGGTTGTGCTAGCCGTACAAGGTGTAAAAGAAAAAAATTGTCCGCGACCGTTACAATACACAAAAGAAAGTACAAAAAGAACCGTCACCAAAAACCCGCGACGAAACCTGACCGCGAACTCAGTGATAGCAGAAGTAATACAGAAAGAAGGAAAGAAAGAAATGTGAAGGAAAAACCGTTATAACCGCGTTAAGGCGCCACTGTCGCGTAGCGGGGATAGTGGCCCTACGAAATAAAGAAAACAAGAACTAAGAATAAAGAATTATATTTACAAAGAAGGCACAGGCTAGAGAGCAAGGGTCGTGAGTAGGCTAACGGTTTTTCCGAGGTACGCGCACTGAGAATCGGTCAGGTTCCCCTTCTAAGTGAGGTGAACTTATCAGAGTCGTCGTAGCAGAAGCAGCACGGTGACGGCACGGCGCGACAGCACCAGGCGCAGCACGGCGCAGCAGTTCCAAGGTCGACCAGCTTAGCAGCTGGTCCGGCAGTGGACAGGCTCAGCAGCCGTCCTCAAGCTCGACCGGTAGGGGTCGACAGCAGCTTGCGTCCGACGCCTCGTGCAAGGGAGTTCGTAGTGGAACTCGTAGGTAGGACCTCGTAGATAGGACCTCGTAGATAGGACCTCGTAGGTAGGACCTCGTCGGTAGGACCTCGTAGGTAGGACCTCGTAAGTAGGACCTCGTAGGTAGGACCTCGTAGGTAGGACCTCGTAGGTAGGACCTCGTCGGTAGGACCTCGTAGGTAGGACCTCGTAAGTAGGACCTCGTAGGTAGGACCTCGTAGGTAGGACCTCGTAGGTAGGACCCTGGAACCCACGGAAAGACACCGTCAGGTCCAGCCCGTGTGTCATAACCGTCCGCCGACCACAGAAGACACCTCAGCCTATCTAGTCCAGTCGAGGGTCTTGGCAGACGGTTATGCTACACTAATCGGTCGGACAGATAAAGAAGAAACAGTAAGATTACAGTATAAGGCAGAATAAGGACAGAGAAAGTACAAGAAAGATGATATTGTAGAATAGTAGGGATAGCGTCGGTTACAGGTTCCGTTATAGTATTCAAATTTGCGTACGTTGACCGCCAAATGCTTTTATCAACGGTTTAGGACCGTTGATAATACAAAGTGCCTAGAAACAGGAAAGAGAACAGATAGATAGAAAACAGATAGCAAGCACACTCACCCGTAAGTAGTTTTAGAGCACAAATTGAATTTACAAGGTTTTACTTATTGAAATAGTAACATACGTGCGCACTCCACAATCGTGAGACAAGCACTGGCGAGCTCGCGGCGAAATGGCTCGCCGTGGCGCATATAGTATGGTTATAGCTATATAGTACTATAACGGTTTAATATTTTAAGGCGCGTACACACGCGTAACGTTACAGTGAACTAACAGTTTTATCATGATCATGACGTGTAGTGACATATAGAAAGTAGCGACATCTATCGGCAATAATAATTATGTCAGGCTGTGGCTTGAAAAGAAATAGCGACAGAAGGGCGCTATTTCTGTGTGCCACTTTTCGCACCGTAACACCTAATCTAGTTTAATTAGTGTTATTATTACGTAGTAATAACAGCTCACTGTTTAAATATTATATCGATGTATTGGAAGGTACTATTATCTTTTGTAGTACAAGTCTGAGGTGGTAAGGGATAGTTATAAGTTTGACGCCAACGCCTACGCATGTATGTCAACGCCTGTCAATTAATTGGACCGATTGGAATGCGGTTTAGGCGAAGATAGGGTGCCAAACTGTGGGGGTTTGACCTGTAGGGTGTCCGGTAAGAATACCGACCAATCTCCTCCCGTTGGGTGTCCGTAAAAGGCGACTTAGGGAAAACAAGAAGACAGACAGCAGAGTCTATCTACCACCTTACTGCGATGCCCAAGACACTGTCAATTGTGGGGATCATGGCTGCGACTCCCTTCTATGGTGAAGCCGAAATTACCATCTTATGATTGTGTTAACCCAAATGCTTAAAAGTTATCACCTCCAAGGGACCGTAGAATTCAGTATTTCATATTTATTCCTGAGAAAAAGGGTATTGACAGGCGGACTGACACAAATTGATCCTATAAGCCTTGATCAAGGAAAAATTTAATAAGGGTTCCTTTCATTTTTTCCTTGTGTGGTACGAATCCCTAAAACGATGTTTTGTAAGTTCCTGTTTTTCTGAACAAGATCAAACCAGGACATTATAATGTATAAACACAGGAGTGATGGCTGACCAGTGACCAGCCAAATATAATTAGTAGTATTAAATAAGACTTATTGAACCCTACTAACTGTCTTTGGCTGGCCAACGGTTGGTCATGACTCCTGTATTCATACATTTTTTGTTCCGATTTTGATCTTCTAAATAAAAAAAGGGTATAATGCCATGTTTTTTTTTTCTTGATATTTTATTTGAATGATAGACGCTGTTGGCCGCAGATGGCCATTACAGCTTCACCAGGAAACAGGAGGCGAGCGCTTATAGCACTCCAGCCTTAAGGGACGAGCTTAAGGGCACCTCAGCGAGGCACGGCGTCGGCTTAACATAACCCTTCCCTCTCTTTAAGGTATCTTTCCGGGCACCCGATACATGCATGCTTCGAGTATCAAGATTGTCCGTTTCAAAAGACCGCGTAGGTAGGCACCACTGCTGTGTGTAAAGGCACTGTAGCTGGTGAAATTACCAATCTCAAGAGACGATTGATATCGCGGGTGACTAGCACCAGTGCAGTGCCTATAAGCACGCGAGCGTTACTGAGTTATGTCGATCGCATTACTTACTAAATCTTACATTTTAACCGTAGTAAACCATGCAATTTTCCAGGTTTATTTTATTTTTACTGGGATATCAATATACCGTAAAAAAATTGCTACGTTGATTTTTATAGCTAGCTGACCCACAATTTCTTTCTTTCTATCAAATATACGACCTATTCACATAACTGCCAAATATCATCAGCTACCAAAAGACGCCCACTGCTGAACAAAAGCCTCCCCCTTAGAAGGGAGGGGTTGCCATAATCCCCACGCTTGGCAGGCGGCTTGGGGATCGCAGTATAGGTGGTTGGTAATTTAATAGATAGACGCTGCTGCCCGTTTTCTTGTTTTCCCTTAGTAGCCTCGAACGGACACCCAACGGGCGGAAATGGGAGGATGCTATTCGTACCCGAATACCCCATGGGTATCAACTACCAAATATACCTACATAAAAAACATACAAGTAAGTACTTAATAAAAATTGATCTTGGATCGAGCCGTTTCTGAGGAGTGCGACCTCAAACACCGTGACACGAGATTTTTTATATAAGAATGAAGATTATACCCAGATAAACCTTCCTTAGAGGATTTAAAAATATAATAGTATTTGGAGCCATCTGTGCTGCAGTTCACCACATGCATCAAAGTATTAGCATAAGGTGGGCAGGTGTGTGAATCGTCGCAATGCGGAGTAGAAGTTTTATATTCATACTATTGTTTATTTAGTCAGTTCCTGTGTCACCGATCGCATTTGGTGATGCAGCTATGGATCAAAGCGTACTATTTTATTAATACTTACTTCTTTAACTTTTCCGTCTTCCTCAAATCCTGTTTTTACATAGTCGATCCAATGCTTTGTGTCCGAATCACCAGGCTATGCTTTTCGGGAGTACCTATGCATATATGTAAGTATGAGTACGTATATTTCTTTGGCATAGTCTACAGTATAAACGGCTTGTTGGATTTTGACTTATAATATGTCTTTAGATTCGTCTCAGTTGTGGGAGTGACAGTAGAGACATGGACTATATATTTTTACAAAAATGTTGTCTTTTGCCATTTTGGAATCTTTTACTTCCGAAAATATCAATGGGTATCAAATTAAAGGTCTTAACGAGAGGAGTTTAAACTATATCATCATCGTCAGCCAGAAGACGTCCACTACTGGACATATGTCCTTAGAACGCCACAATGAACGACAATTGGGTATTTGCATCCACGGTTGCCTGTGACGCGCACAATGTCGTCTGTCCAGGTGGGAAGCCTGCCTATGCTGCGTCTTCCGTTTCGTGGTCTCCACTCGAGAACCTTTCTTCCCCATCGGTTATCGGTTCTTCGTGCGATATGGCCTGCCCATTGCCACTTCAATTTACAGATTCTGAGAGCTATGTCGGTGACCTTAGTACTTCGGCAAATCTCCACATTTTGGATTCTTTCGGGCAAAGAAACCCCCATCATAGCTCTCTCTATAGCTGGCTGTGTGACTCTGAGCTTCTATAAAAGGCCAGCAGTCAGGGACCAAGTCTCAGTACCATAAGTCATCACTGGCTACACACACAAAAATATAGTTTACACCTTGATGTGGTTCTTTTTGTTGTGATATTCTTTTTATGTGTATTTTATTTTCTTATACTCTTATGTTGTTACTTTTTTCTTTTTTGGAATCGTTTTTTATTGTAGCTAAATATGTTCTTCTTCTTATATGTATAGTATTCTAATAGTCTAACTAAGGTATAATGTAACTTAAGCCCATTTTGTTCTTTAGATGTCGCCTTTTTTACGTTTCTATAATTTGTACTTGTTAGGCTTACCTTTTTAGTATTTTTTGTAACAGCGTCCACCTTGTCATAGTTTTGGGTCTTGTATCCGGCTTTCCCTAAATCTACTATACTTACCCGAAAAGCCTATGGACCCGTTGCGTGGCAGTGCAATACAACTATCTGTGGACAGGCAAGTCACTTAACATAAGGCGAATATCCTCTCCTTGCTCATTTCGACACAATATTGAAAAAAAAAAAACATTTCAAATAATACTATCTACGATCCACATCTATCGTACTCAAAGTAGCTCGGTAGACAGAATAAAATATGACCAGCCGGCTCGGAACCGCTGGAACTATTACAACGACCGTACTTCATTGAATATTTATGTCTTCTGAAGCGACATGGTTTCAGATCACATGTGTATTATGATAATATATAGCGAACCTAACTAGATATTCCACAATTATCATTATCGTGTATAACATTACTGGGGTTTCATATGACATGGTGTTTAATATGTTAAAGTGCTTTGTGTCTTGCCTGACGAGGCACTGCTTAACAGCAGAAGTTAAATGTTAGGCGTGTGCCACTGTGATCTTAGATCGGTCATGCTCGCCATCGAAAAGTCTTTGCTTGTGGCGGCTTCGTGTGGCGTGTCACCCCCTTCCCTCCAATACGGTTGAGGGGAGTGATGGCTGCTGCTCGAGTCAACTCGTGCGCGGGTGCTGCTTGGGGGGACTGGTCCGACTACTATCCCTTTGGCTTTTTAGTTTGTTGTACTTTGTATTTTTTTATTTTTTTCTGTCTTATTTAATATTTTGAACGGCAAGACACACTGTCGCTCTGATCTAATTGTAACATGACACACTGTTTAAAAAAAAGTGATAAAATGACAAGCCCTTTGAGTTTCTTGCCGGATCTTCTCAGTTGAGGCCGCGTTGTGATCCGGTGGTAGCTTATTTTAAAAAAAAAACATGACCTTTCAAAAGTGCTAGCGTTAAGCCTATTTGAAATAAACTATTTTTGAGTTTGAGTTTAATACATAGGTATATACGTTAGTAGCAAATATCATCTATGTAATAAATTTAATATTATTCTGAGAATCCACACATGGTTATCTGATCCCAAACTAGGCAGCCTATACTATCGAAACCAGAAAACTGATACTAATACTTATATTGTTTTCTTGCACTGCTACTACTTATACTGCTCTGTATTGCTGCTGGTTGCCCGAAGCATATGTTATTAAATCCATAGATGAGAGTAACTTAGAAATAGATAGGTAACTCACACGTCCCCCCCCCCCCCCAACACTAGCGCCTCCAGCGTACTGTTTTGAAACTTTAAATAGCCTCGTGCATTTTTAATAAAAAAGTAGTTAAAACTATGTAGCATCCGTTACAAAGAACGCGGACGTTAATAGTATATGCATAGCTATTATAGGCATAAAATAAAATAAAAAAATACAAAAAAGACTTCACACGGGTTCAAATCCCAGGACGAACCCGCGCACCCAAGAACCCGAATTAATTAAAACCCAAACTATTAACCAGTACCGCTATAAAAAACTTATACTTACTGTTATCACTGTGATAACAGTTGCATAATACTGATCTACTATCATATTTTCGTTTCTAAAGTAAACTGAACAGAGAAAAGTTGCAAAACACGCCGCATGAGTACCGCCACTGGTAACTGTTTCGATTTCTTCTAAGATACCATACCATGATTAAGTCTTCAGAGCCAAGTAACTTCATCAGCTACAGTGCCCTTCTTACCGCAATGTTTTCACACATACATGTTTTGTTCACTGATTTCTTCCTATTGCTACTTATTCAGAATCTTTGTGAAGGATTGGTACTAAGCTGATTTGATACTTATACATTAATTTAGGAACGTGAGTCACGAATTCAATCCCAACTGGATTCAGCTTTTGAAATTAAATAAACGAGCGGCATCTGGAAATTAGTTTAACTCCAATCCTGTAATTGTTTTTCTTCCCTAACATTTCAGGAGTTCCTAAACTTTATTAACTCTTTTCTCTCCGTTTAGTAAGTTTCTATGTTTTCGACTGCCATTCACAGAAAATAGATGGCGAAATTTTCTTGCTTTTAACGCCCATTTTTCAATGGTTGGTTTTATTTTCCTTCGTAGTAACTACCGAGCGCATTTAAACGGATTTCTTTTTGTAAAAATCTTTCGTAGTAAAGGTTTATTTTTAGTACTTAGGTATTTAAAAAAAAATCGGACGTGTGGACTGCCCAGTAGTGCGGCTTGCATTGGTGAGACGCATTGAACTGTAAAATGTATGGATATTTTTACATATTCTTCAAGAAGTACCTAAGTTTAGAGGCACGGAAACCCTATATTATATAATCCTTTTCCAAGTGATAATTTAGGAAAAAATATAGCAGCTAATGGCTGCAACCAACTAACCCTATGGCGACTAGTCCATACAGAGTTCGAATCTCAAACTATGAGGAATAGTTAAGAAAAAAAATAACATTGGCAATTAGGATCTTGACTGCTGCCTGTTGACTCCCCCTTTTGAGCACAGTGTTCTTATGTAGCCTCCGTGGCACCGTGGGAAACCACTCAAACTCAAACTCAAACTCAAAAATCTTTATTTCAAATAGGCTTAACGCTAGCACTTTTGAATCGTCATTTTTTAAAAGCTACCACCGGATCACAACGCGGCCTCAACTGAGAAGATCCGGCAAGAAACTCAGCGGGCTTGTAATTTTTTCACTTTTTATTTAAACATTGTTTTGTTACAAATTAATCGACATAAGCGATAGTGTGTCCTGCCGTTCGAAACATAAAGCAAGGGAGAAAAGAAGAAAACAATAAATTACGACAAAAATTACAACAAACTAAAAGGCCAAAAGGATAGAAGTCGGACCAGCAGCCAAGCAGCACCCGCGCACGAGTTGACTCGAGCAACAGCCATCACTCCCCTCAACCATATTAGAGGGAAGGGGGTGACCCGCCACACGAAGCCGCTTGCTTTGCAAACCGTAGGTCACGGGTTCGAATCCCGCGGGGAGCGACAACTTTATGTAGTTGTTCCTTGCTGGCTAGGACAATGCAGGTTGATCAACTGATTTTGTTTGAAGTAAGATGATCCGTGCATCAGATGGGCATGCGAAAAGTCGATCCTACACCTGACCTCTCCCCGGTCGTGTCGGTCTTCCGTCCCATCGGATTGTGAAAGGTAAAAGGAAGAGAGAGAGCCCTTATGTCTACGCAAGCACTTGTGCACTATAATAATTCCCGCGTATATTGCCGTAGCTGTAGCGAAAGATTGGCCGCTGTGGTCGTATCGGCTGGGAGGACATGATTTTATTTATACGGAACCATATTCTGGTGCGGTAGTCGCCTCCTCGCTCAGTCGCTTCACGAATTTAGGTTGAATAAAACAAAATAAAACACAATGATTTGTTCATTTATTTCGGGAAATTTTACAATAAAAGTATTAACTGGATCTTATCCATAAACCACAATTTCCACAGCAATTATTATTAGGTACTAAATGGTGTTGCTTTTAATTATATTATTTACAATTTTTCTCTTACTGTAGGTGTGGATGAATCCAGTGAAGAAAAATATTCGTAGATTCATTTGAATAACGCTGAGCATTTAGCTTTGATTGATTATGATTCGCCACTTATATTGAATTTAATTCAAAACAAATTTAGGAATATTTTTAAGATTGACTTGCTTACTTTTGTAAACCACTTTTAGATTAAAATAGTAATTATTTCAGTAACTAAAACAGATAATATTACTATTATACTAAACACTTTAACTAAAATATATGGGGAAATCCAAAATTGTATAGAGCAATTATTTTGGGTAACTTTTTATGAAAAAACCGGCCATGTTTCTTAACAGTGATATGATAAAAATATGTCAAGGAATATTGAAGAAAAATATTATTTAGCATAAACAAACTATTAGTAAAGTAGTAAATAATGTTATATTTCAACAAGATCGAGCACGTGCGTAGTTCAACGAGTAAACAATTTGTGTTAGAAAAGAATCCGCGGCGTTGAATTACCTGGAATTTTCACCTTAAGATTAAAGTTTAAAATACGTGCAACATTGTGTACAAGAATTTAAGAATACGTATACATATTATCGTCTGAGCAACATTAAGAACTCTTAAAAACGCAGAGTGCAAAATAAGTTGGTTTTAAGCAAAACCTTCCATTGAAGTATTAAAAACTACGTAATCATCACAGATCGATTATTTCAAACAACTTTAGAGTTCCGGTGCACAAGCTTATTTGTCAACAAAATTCGTTTAAAATAATCTGTTTGTGATCTCCTTTGTACGTTGTTCTGAACACTTTAATGAGCGTTCTTAAATATTTTCCTGTATTTCGCATGTTTCCAGATTTCCCCATACTATCTGTAGTTAGGCTTGAAATTTTAAAAACTTTGTTCGGATATTTAATATTATTATATAATAACATTTCTCCAGGGAATTTAAAAATAATCTTAATACCCTGTTAACATCGATTTTACATGTCCTAAAATATTAACTACACAAAACATGAACGAAATTTTACCATAAATATTAATGTTACCACTAATCAACTCGAAAATGAAGTCTTCATTAATATTTAACCTAATGCATAAATCTTTGGACTGTTCTTTGCTTAGTTACAAAGAATCTATAACTTGTTTTGTTTGAGATTAATACTTATAAAGAGACTGAAAGCAAATATTTGTCGATTTGTGGATTTATCGATTATTGATTTAGACATAAGTTTTCTTATTTTATCCAACTCTACTAAATGAATGGTATTCCGATAGAATTTAAATTACAGTCACGCTGTAAATTATAAGCAACAACGACTCGGCGAAAATTCGCAAATTATCGATTCCATTTATTTTATCGCGTCTTAACGGTTAATAAGTTAAGTCCTAGTTACTTGCGTTAGAGAATAATCGATCTTATCCTTAAATATCTAAAAACAATAAAATTTAGTTGAAAAATAACACTTAATTTAAAAATTGTTACAATGTGCATAATGTACGTAACATTTTGCGCTTTAATGTCTTTATTCATTTTGAAATAACTGCTTAATAGTTTTGTTTAGATAATCTCACGAATTGAGTAGAGTTGGATAGTCAAAAGTACTCACTAATCATGATAATATGCTTATTAACTTATAGACTCTATTTAGTACAGAAGCTGACTTGCGTGAACATTGAAAGCTTTCATAAAAACAAGTCAATTAACAGAATCATTTAGATATTTATTTTTACATTAAAAATGTATTATTTAATTCATACCTAGGTACTTATTTGGTGTAGACTTATATACATAAACAACTTATAGTCTTCAACATTGTAATGCATCCTCGGCCTATGACCGACCATGGTTACAATCGTTCTATTTACATTTTCTCTCCAGGATTTATATTTACAACATTAAAATTTGATAACTTCTTAATTTATATATCAATATATTACACTTAATTGCCTTCAAAGGTGCATGCGAATATTCTCTAGTCCCCAATTTTTTACACGTAAAACATGTTATCTCATTAACTCGTAAGTTGAAGTGTGTTGTCAATTTAACTTAGACCTACGTTATTTTGGTTTGGTTGAATTCTTTGGATATGACTAGAACTTAGATATCTAGGTACGGAATTTAAATAAACCATGTCATTAAAGAGTTTCGATAATTATTTACAGCAATAAAAAATGCTAATGAGATAAATGAATTAAAATTTGGGAATTATTTAATGTATTGTTATAAAGCACAAGATTTCTTAAATTAATCCTTAAATAAATATATCGCTTAAAAATTCAGAGGTAAATGCTGCTTGGTATTACTTAGGGTTGTCTACCAGTAATGATGTTTTAATAATTGTTTAATATAATAAAATATAAGTGATTTAGTGACAATATTTTCTTTTAAATCGCCTTAGCATTATAAACTGTATATCTGCAAAATTCATGCACTGAACATTTTGTACGGAAGAGATATCTAAGTTATTAAGTTTATATAATGATTTCTGATATTTACGCGAATATTACACATTGAAATGAAACTAATTTTACGGATTACATTATTTACAGCATTCATTCATTCATTTGGTCCGCCCGTGACCATGAATGCTGTAAAGTATTCGAAACGTCGGGAAATTAAAATCAAAAATAAACCGCGATATAATCCGTAAAATTAGTTTCATTTTATTATGTTTATTTTCATAAAATAAAAGATATCGGAAAACAATGCAAGTCTGTACAGTGAATTTGTTGACATTATTTTTGAGAGTTATTAAAACATTCATTGCAATAATTATGATGGCATTGAATTACAGGTTAGTTTAATTATACTAAAAAATGGTTTGTATTTATTTACCAACACTATGAAATAAGAAACCGCCTAATTGCCAAAAATGTCGTCACGATCGCTGTATAAAAACAAGGTTCTGTAACAAAATGAAATCAAAATATTATGTGTCTTGGTGATAGTAAATATTGTGGAATAGTATCGGCACTGATAGGTGCCGCTTACTTAACGCCAGCTATGTCTTACTAACGTGAACGTGGGGTAAGTTTCATGCTCTGTCGGGGGAATCCTTCAAGAAGACCCCACTAAAACCACTGCAGCTGTTGCACCCGCAGATGAAAGGGGAACCTGGGCATCTGCACCAGGCCTTTAAACTTGCTACCGAGGGCGCATTGTAACCAGTCATGGTGCTCACAGGGACAAGGGTCGCAACCCTACCGCCCTCCGCCTTGGAATCGCCGCCGTAGTCGATGGATATCTAGGAGCCACACCCCAAATGTCTAGATGACTCCAAGTTTGAACGTATCCTTAGATAAAATATATACCTTTCGAATATTTTTTTTTGCATTACTGGTTTTTTCCACGTTTTCCTTCACAATTATCGAATTTTTCGATTCGGTTTTAAGGTTTACTTGAAATAGACTTAGATTGCTAGCCTGTGGTGGTAGTGGCACCTCGTGTATATCACGTTAGTATAAAACATAACGTAACATTAACCTTGAATTTTCGTAAAAATATAAATCTTTTTACCTATGAAAATACCTAGTAATATAAGTCAATTACAAGTATAATAAATTAAAATGCATTTCTAGAGTACTTGCACGATCAATTAAAGATGACTTGATGACCTTTTCCACTGTATTTTGGTATAGGTACGTTAGTCGATCGTGTGAGCCGACCTCATGCAAAAATTACTCACGCAACAAAAAAATAACATTTCTCCGTACATTAATACAAATATTTTGGTAAGTTAATCTGAATTACCTCTAACAGTAGCTGCGGCTGCGAGTTGCATGTCAGCCGCCGTTGGCATCTCAGGAGTGGTGCTAATAGGTCCTAATAACAAAGAGAACGATTACTGCTATAAAAAACTTAATATAGGCACAAGGAAAAGTGAAACATCGGAATTCACCTTAATTGGGTAAAATGTATCAGGAAAAATAATTTACTAACTGGAGGTCACACCGTCCAAGTTTGTACAATCGTCAGATATGTTTGCGCAAAGCAGCAGTGAATAACTTTTGCTGTAAAGGGAAATGTAGGTGGAGAAATTACCAAAGTTAAGACAATTACAGGTTAGGGGCGTCATTGTAGTATAACTGTTAGGTGTGTCGCTTATCACCAGGCATGGGTATTTCTCGTTACGAAGTTGCATAAAACATATTTATCATTTTATATAACTATTGTTCTTATATAAAATCTTTTTAAAAAAAAATTGAACCGACTTCAATATCACTGAAAAGTATAAAATAATTTAAATATTATTGAAGTTGGTGTTAGCGTACCTGCTGTGTATATTTGGCACCAACTTCAATAATATTTAAATTATTTTATACTTTTCAGTGATATTGAAGTCGGTTCAATTTTTTTTAAAAAAGATTTTATTTTAAACTTTTTAGTGATATTTTCATATATAAAGATTGAACCATCGAAAACCGTAAAATTATCTAGGTAGGTTATGATCACATTATCGTCTACATAGTTTTACATAATTCATGTTTCTTCAGAAAAAAATATCCGGTCGTAATGAAATTTGCATGGAAACATCATAGTAGTTTACTCTCTCGAATAAAAAAAGAATCATCGAAATCGGTTCATAATTTGTCAGAGCAATGTAATGGAGAACATCAGTTTTATGGTTTTTACCAGATAAATTCCTCCACATCGTTCATGGTCCTCCAGGAAGTTCTTATCCGGTTGTAATAAAATTCATACAGATTCAATACAGTGGTTCCTTCTTTCGAATAAAAAAAGAATCATTGAAATTGGTAAATATTTGCCAGAGTTATGACCATTTTTGTCCGACCGAGCGAGTCCGAGCGACTAAAACGTCATCTATATAGGCTTTCTTGCAGGTCTCAGTGCGCAGTCACCATTATTGTTTTTTCAGGAACTACTTATTACTAAGCAATATTTTTTTTATGGGACCCAATTAACGGATTAAAGAATGGATGGAAGAAAGATTTTTTCAAATCGGTTCATAATTGCCAGAGTTATGCGCGAACATACATAGAAAAAAGAAAAAAAAAATATATACAGACGAATTGAGAACCTCCTCCTTTTTTTGAAGTCGGTTAAAAATCACTCTCAACATTATCTTATTGCTATATTTTGCCGAAGAAATTCGTATTTTTAAATTTTATTTTAGAATATACAGCTTGACTCTGATGAAGTCTTAGATGGAAAAATAAACAGACTGCAATAATAACAGAGAGATTGTATGTCTGAAGAACCATAATTAGAAAAGTTAGCAGTCGTTTAGCTGCGAGAACACGGAATTCTCATAGATAGTACACAACCCTTCCCGAAGGTAGCATTACTGGCTGCAGTGGTGTCTGTGTTTTCTGTAATTCTAAGTTACGAGTACTTCCCTGGTCGGTGCTCCGGTTTATTTTAGTACCGCTGCTTTCTCTAGTTGTATTAATACTATCTATGATAAGGCTTTCAACATCAGGTTAAAAATATTTTTTTCTGGTTAAAGAAGAGCTCGATTAAACGCATTTATGCTCCACAATGGAGCCAACGAAGCGTACAGATTTTCATGGGGACTGCAGAAAACGCACCTCATATATTTTATACCACTGTGTACACAAACTTTTCCCCTATATTGGCCAAATGTCTCTTTAAAATAACAAATTAATGTCCATAAATTATATTATAATGTGTTTTGCATATATCATTTCTATATTAGTCGTTTTAAGCACCAATTTTAGACTAATTACCAGCTGTATTTAAACTTTTTTCTCTTTTGGTTTTGACTAAATATTCGATTTGTTAACCCACTTTTCTGCATCGCCATAATGTACTTATTCATTTTATTAACTACAAACAATAATCTTATTTTCAGTGTCGTTAGTAATTTTAATGATGTTGTCATAAAAATCCAGTTCTTTGTAAAAATATTAACAAATGTAATTCAACCTCTATCACAATAATTCAGTTCGGTTTCTATCTGTTAATTTAATTTATCAGTTGCTAGTATAGTTCAAAATGGGCTTCAGTATACCTATTCATCACACGGCCTCCTCTCAACAAATTTAATCAATCATCCATATCTAAACATGTTGAATGTGAAATCAACGTGATTGTGTACAACAGCCAATTTGTTCAAATTATTTGTAACATGTAGATTAAGTATTACTCCTAAAATCTTTCATAGTTATAATTTGTTTAGCGGAGCACAAATTTAATTCACAATTTAGTTTGGACTGTTATATCTTAATGAGTTGGTTGTCATTTGTTTGGTGTATGTATCCATATGGAAAGGAGTGATGCATAAAATTGTAGATGTGCTTTGTGTAAATGAACCCAAAAAGCCCAAAGTTGCGATTAGGGATTATGTTCTACTGTTATTAAGTTTCTTACCTGGATAATAAATGGCTTCCTTTCTAACGACGTACTTTGCTTCTGATATCCTCAGTGTACAGATGAATTCAGCTGGTGTTGGGAGATCTGCGTCGTTGAGCGTGACTGATGCAACTGCTGAATATCTTCCATTAATCAGTGACACTTTGTGTTTCACTCCTTCTAGTTTTCTATATAGAAAACAGAAAAAAAAAACGTTAAATTGCTATGAAATTGTTGCTACGAAATTGTTCTTAGACAATAACAGAACTTTCAATGTGAGACTAGAAAGTTTTATCTTACAAAGAAAAATGTGCTAAAACAGTTTGTATTAGGACCTATGTTCTTGTCATTATATGACATTGGTACTGAGACGTGCCCTTTTACTGATAGCTTTATAGATAAGCCTTTTGGGGAAGATATGTTCTCTAGTGGCGATAACAAACCGGAAGATGCAACGTAGGCTCTCTTAACTACATAGGGATCTAGGTGGACTGACATTATGCGAGTCGCAGGCAGCCGGTGGATGTAAATAGCCAATTGTCGTTCATTGTGGCCATAGACCGTCGTCTGTGATTATGGCGTCCCAAGATCCTATGTTATGGGCCAGAAGTAGACTTCTTCCGGCTGATGATGATGTTCTTTTCGCGTAAAGCTTTAAAATTAATGAAAAGATTTGTTAATTTGGGATTTTTTTAAGGCCAATACAATAAGCTAGACGAACGTACAATATTATCTTTATATTACTTGCCATTCAAAGATTTCAAGCACTTCATATCCGTCTGATATATAAATCTGCCTCATATTTATTTTGAAATATCATTCAAATCAACACTTTTGCTCACTTGGCATCCGACTAAATCATACTCAAATAACCCTTTTCATTTCGCATTCAAGTTATTAGGTACAAGTATTTTAAGTAGCTACCGTTCTGGTGTGGCGATTGTGAGATTTGGAGCAGGGTAAACGCCGTCAGCTGCGCATATAACGTTGACAGTTTCATCATCAGTCTTGTTCTGTATAAGCCGGAAACTCGTCTCCGGCACTGTAATAATTAGAAAATATAGTTACATCGTATCATTCTTGACCCCATCTCATAGATCTTTAACTCAAATGTATTATATGCGTTATGTACAAATATATTACTACAGGTTGCCATATTAGGCAAAGATTTCTCCTCATGTGTATCTCGAATTACATGCTCTCTCCAAGGAACCTGGATTTCGGATTAAGATAAATGACTACATTTAGATTTTAATGTAGATCTTCAAATTCTCTCCGCGAAGTTCGGTGTTTTAAAGCCTTCGTTCAACTTTATAGACCAATATCATTAAGTCCCAAAAGCCGAGAATCACTGTTCAGTAGGTATATTTACTTTCAAAATTAAATATTCATCTTAAGCATGAAGCTGCCACACACTTTAACAGCAATCATTTTTATGCACTTTAGTGACGAGACTGCCAGAACGTTCGTCTGATGGTAAGCAACACAGCTGCCAAGAAATATTTTAGTAAGTACTTTGAAGCTAGTTATAGTGCTCTTTACTCTGACATACAGGAATGTTCACACGTTGTTGCTTGGTGACAGAATATACCCTACAGTGGTATGAACCTCAATGGCCTCAAATGACCCAACAGCTAGTAAATTTCTTTAACTCTACCTCATTTTATTTAAGGAAAGCCGAGGATCGAAGTCAGTGACGCGGTAATTGGAGAGGTCTATGTCCAGCAGTGGACGACTGTAGGCTGATAATGTCGATGGTGATTATCTAAAACTGAGTGTGTGCTTACTTTGTGATTGTTCCGAAACGTGACCAAAGTAATAAAAATAATGAGCAGGCGTGTCATTTTCTACCAGACTAACTTCCTCCTCATCTCATTACTAAGTTAAAAAAAAGAATCGTACAAATTGGTTTGGCAGGACCATTAGTACAACTTGAAAACTTCCTCCCTTTTGAAGTTGGTTAAGAATGGTAAGGTACGTTAAATTAATTAATGATACAAACAATGCTGACAAACCGTGGACTAAGCCAAACATAAAACATGGTCATAATTAACTTATTACATTAAAATTATGCCGACAATCGTGAACTAAGCCAAACGTACTAGTTGCAAAACGGAAATAGCGTTCATTTTCGTAAAAATTGTAGATAACGGACCGAGTCTCAACGCTGCTTTATGAAATATTGTGCGGCGGCTTTTTCTTATTTTTTATAAAGTTTTTGATTATTATTGCAGCTGCTAGGTTTCCTTAAAAACCATCTAAACAAAACGGTAATTATCTACATGATAATTACCGTTTTGTTTATCTATATAACTACATAATTATGTAACAGAAAGTCGTGTTAGTTACACTATTTATAACTCAAGAACGGCTGCACTGATTTGGCTGAAAATTGGTGGGAGGTAGCTTAGAACCAGGATACGGTCATACATACTTTTTATAACTTAAGGCAAGATTAAGCAACATAAGGCAAGGTCATTACATAGATGGGTGACCATTTAATTCCATTCTAAGCGTCTCCGTGCTGCAGAGGACAAGTAAAAGATAAACCCTGTTCTTTAACCGACTTCAAAAAAGGAGGTTATGTATAAGACTACCTATGTATCTAATAGGTACTATTAAAAATGTGTAGGTAATATTCACATAATAAGCCTATGCGGGAATCTAAAAACGTGAAACGAGTGAGAGCGGAGCTCAGCTAGTAATAATATAAATTGTAAGGTTCAATATTTTGTTATTATGCATCAATGTAATGCAAACGGCTCCAGTTTGCGAAGCAAGCGACTTCCCACTGCACCACGGAGGCTATTCGATGTATTATGATAATGATAACCAATGAACAAGAACAGCAGAATACTTTTAGAAAGAGCAAGAGAAAAACAAATGAAAACTTACCAAAAACAGTCATATTCTTACTCTTGTAGTCTTCGTCGATGAAACTTGAAACTACACAAATGTATTCACCTGTCAAGTCCGTATCTAACTTAGTTATACGTATCGCTCTATACATCTTCATGGGGTCGTCTGAGGCCTTGTAGTTCAGATCAACTCGACCCCTAAGCACTCCCACGTCCTGTGGTTTCTGAGACATGATCCACTGATATACGAGATTTGCTTTACTTTTAAAGAACCATTTCACCATAAAACCAGGAGTCCTGTCGCCGTATGTGTAGTCACAATCTAGTACAACCGAATCTTGTAGACCGTATTGAATTGTTTCGGGAACTGTAATTTTTATTATTTTTATTGAATTTAAACCTGCAACAAAAGAAACCAATTTAAATAATAACATTATATATTGGGATAGTATCTTAGAAGACTATTAATATATAGAGCAATATAGGCACATGACATGACAAACTCGTTGGTCTAGTCACTAGACCAACCACTAGACTCTAGTGGTTAATCACACCGGCCGCTACCCAAGTGGTCATGAGTTTGGTATGTATTTAATTTAAAAAAAAAGTATATAAGTAGTTGTCAGATGTCAGGTTCAGGTGACGATGTGTGGATTGTCCCAGGATATTATTAATTTATTATAAAGAAAGTATTCTAATTAGTTAATTTCCAAGCTTTTGGAATACTTGTTGAAGACAGAATCAAGAGCTTTCGTTGGAGAAAATAATATAAATGGTTCCCCACAGCCGATTAATATTCATAAGAAACCAATAAATAATTCGTCGTAGTCACGTCGCATTTTCAAGTCACTTAAAGATAGCTGTAGCTAATCCATATCCATCTGTCTTGCAACCCACGCTGAACATTAATATTTATGCAATTCCCAGCCGTAGTCAGCGCCGTTGAAAGCAAATTTAAATTCATCCTCGGCGCCTACTGCTTGATGGAAGTGGACATGGTTCTTACCATTTAATTCGATCTTAAAGTATAATTGGATACTCCAGAATAAAATAAACTCTAGTTTTTCTAACATTGACGTACTAGAGGAGATATGATAGTAAGATTATTTTAAACAAATCGTACCTATTTAAGTTAAATCTACCTAAATGAAGCTGTTCTGTATTTAGTTGCTTTGTGTGTGTGTTATAAGTGTGTTTAATAAATGTATTTTCTTCTTCTTCTACATAGGTAAGTTTTCTCATTAAAACTTAACGTTCTTCTGTAAAGTCGAGTGTAGTAGCATGCACAACAGATTCTCCTAGTACAGGTACCACCTCCCACAATGTCTTGTTAATTTATATTTTACTATACGTTGTGCATTATTGGAAATATATATATTTATATAAATGTTTATATAGATCACTATTACTTTATGTATCATAAATGTAGGTTTGCACGCCGGAACATCAAAGCTTTTATGGAATAATCTTCTCGTAATGTATATTCTTCCACCATAAGCGTCACTTCTGGAAACGTACCTACGATGGTTACTGATGGTATTTCATAACGGTCGGATAACCTTTTGAGAAGCTTTATTATTTTTTAATTCCATTTGGCAGCACTATTCGACCCTCCGCTGCTGTTTATATTTAATTTTATCCAGAACACCGGAGGCATTCTATTTGTACCGTCAAAATTGGAACGGGATGTTGGATAATCGAACTTTATATTAATCTAGCTGTTACCTGCAGCAAATTTGCTTGTTTAAATTAGTAGGTATGAATTGAAATTTATTTATACATTCATCATTCAGATCTGGACTCACTAAAAGGCCTGAGGCCATACTAGAAACTCTTATAACTGGGCAGTTTAACACGAAAAGTGACCTGTGTGCTTAGCATAAATGCACTAATTAGCAGGCCACCCAGCTATTACGTCACCTAAACAGGTGAGTGGTCACGTGACAATATTATTGTCACGGTAATTAGTGCGCTCATGGTACTGTAAGACAGGTCACTTCTCGTGTTAAAATATGAGAGTTCATGGTAAGGCCTCAATTGAGCACACGCCTCAGTAAGCCTACTTATATCTACATCAAATATATTTTATAATATTTATAATTGCGTGTTTGGTTATTTTTTGCAAATTTAGCTTACTTGACTAATTTTCCACCTTTAGCTTATTTGTGTGTCCCTAAATTATTTATAATATGAATAAAATGGCAACATATATTTTTTTCTAGAAAGGGTTTGGCTGCAATGTGACCGACCTGAAGATTAAATCTTTGGAGATAATGTTGTACTGATCTTTGTTCTTGACTCGGCTAGGCATTCCTTCACATTCATAATATTCCAGAAATTTTGAGTATCCTTTTTTTGAGAGTCTTTACCATAAACACGGTATTAAATGTTTATCAATCAATACCGACTAATCTAAAGCGAGCTTCATATTTTCCCTCAGTCAGTTCATTTTATTGCGAGGCAAACACTTATTTCTGAACACTTCAAAGGACCTCTCTATCAGAGGAACTTTGCCTGTACACCTACGGTCGTGTAAGCTTTTTACAAGCTTTAAGCTCCGCTTAGCAAACTTAAAACTCAAAGATGTAGGATGATTATCTGCATTAGTTCTAAAAATAACGATTATAAAGTTCATATAAACTTACCATAAAAGAAAAATATTAAACCAATCACGTTCCTAACGAGACCTGCCTACTTTATCTAAAACAGACACATAAAATATCAATTCTCATTTGGTCAATGTGATAAGTTACGATGTTGACCTCTGCTATTGCTTATCAGGTTATTGAACTACTATAACTGCAAGCTCCTCAAAATAAACTTAGATGCGTTTCCTTTGTTCTCCTAATGAGTTAAGTTTAAGTTGTAATGACTTTAGAAAACTAGCACTATGATACACGATAAACGTAGCTTAATCTTTACTAGGCTTTAATAATTAAAACTAACTTCTGTTCAATAATAAAGCAATGTGTTTTCGTACTCAAAGATAAAAATCTATACTTATAATAAAACTTTAACAGGTCCAATTCTGTACATTGAAGATATTTTGAAAATTATATTTGGAGGGCATTCTATAACCGATACTGAGGCCGAAAATGTATTTTTTTTAATTTTTGTCTGTCTGTCTGTCTGTCTGTATCACGGCTGAGCATCACGCCGATACTACTGAATGGATTCAAATGAAACTTGGCATGATTTGAGATCTTACTACGAGGTAGGATACTTTTTCTCCCGTAATCTAGCACGGTTCTTTCGGGAGAGGGGATTAAAGTCAAAATGGGTACTTGGTTATACGCTTGGTCAGATTTCATGAATTTTTCTTTATAATATAATAAATATTAGTAAGGGAACACCCATAGAGAGTTGTTATCAAGGTTTTGTAATCGATCGGGTTAAGTAACGTTAGGTAAGGTCATTAAATAGATGGGTGACCGTTTAACGCCTTTTGAACTAAACGGGTCCGTGCTTCGGAGAGCAAGTAAAAAGTAGGTCCCAGTTTTTAACCGACTATAAAAAAGGAGGTTATGTATTCGATGCTAATGTTATTAAAAGTTTAGTTAACGTAAAAATAGCGCAGGCGGAGCTGCCTGGGTCAGCTAGTAGAAAATAAAAAGTTTAAGTTATTGTTGGCAAAATTAATTAAAATTTAATTACTAAGTTTATTTTGTGTTTAAATATTGATAAATACCTTCTTATGATCTTCTACTAGAATTACCACGTTATTGTATTGTGCTCAGATAAATATTATGATTATTCTAGAATTTCCGTTTTTATGTTCTACATCACCTGAGCCAGACAAAGCATACGACTAACAGATAAACAGATAAAGATCTATGGTCCTTCGAGCCGGATACAAACTAGTGACATCAAGTTTTAATTATAATTTGTGACTTTATCCACTTATAACTAATTAGCACCTTCTTAAGTATATCTTTACATGAGCACAGTAATGTTTACACATTGCTTCTTGGCGGCAGAATATGTCATAGCGGTAGCACTAGGACCTGTTTAAATGTTCTTCTGCACAAGGACCTACAATCTATGAAAGTTTACCATTTAGAAGTATATTTATGTATGTGTATTAGTTGTCTGGTTGCCATAATAGAGGTTCTGCCTAATTTAGGGTCAAATGACAACGTATATGTCCCAGAATGTATTATCTCGCCTCACAAAGCCGCAATGTCGTAATGGCAAGGGAAGGTTAGTATCATTCTTACGTAGTACTAACAGTTCTTTAGGCAAAAACATAAAACAACTGTAACAATATTTTGATCCCACCTATTCGAAAAGCGATGCTTTGTTCCTTGATAAGTGCGACCAAAGTAGTTCATTCCGGCGCACTTAATAACAGGGAAGAAAGACTTTTTAATCCTCTTTATAAGTGCGCCGCAAAGATCTTTGCCGCGCACTTTTTGAATTTGGAATATCTTTGGAACATCAGTGCTCAGCGCCAAAGAAATCGAACGCAAATATTGTTTAAATAAAAACTGACTAGTACGACGGCCCATAATCGGGCTGCCAGCTGAGTAAAAAAAAAGGGCGTGCGTTGAGTCCCTCCGCGCGGAAGAAGTGAGACTTAACTCTCGCTCTTTCTCTTTCTATTCCCCTCCCTGCGACTGAACGACACTGAACGTCACTGAACGTCACTGAACGACACTGAACGACACTGAACGACACTGAACGACACTGAACGACACTGAACGACACTGAACGACACTGAACGACACTGAACGACACTGAACGACACTGAACGACACTGAACGACACTGAACGACACTGAACAACACTGAACGACACTGAACGACACTGAACGACACTGAACGAGACTGAACGACACTGAACGACACTGAACGACACTGAACGACACTGAACGACACTGAACGACACTGAACGACACTGAACGACACGGAATGACACTGAAAACTTATAAAATAATAATATTACAATAAAATATAAGGCGCCTTTTATTTTCTCATAGTGGGTGATGAAAAGTAGAGTGTGTCACTCGGGCGAAAAATATATTTTTGGCTCGGGCGACGTACATTGAATCCCTCGCTACGCTCAGGATTCTACTCTAGAATCCCTCACTTCGCTCTGGATTCAAAAAAGTGCCCTCGCCGTTAAAATATTATTTTGCTCCCTTGTGACACAATCTACTATTTCGTCTGAATATATTTCGATTATTTACTAAATGGCTTTAAATCGTGTACTTTACTATGTCTTTTGAAATCAATATCATTCCTAATGGGTGAAAACTTTCAAGGTAATAAGGCACAAAAGAACCACAGAACTACTCAAAGCGTCCATACTTCCAAACGACTCCACTTAAATCCCTTACCACCAGCAAGGACGCGAGGCGTAGCTAACGCCTGAAATGACACGGCATGACGGTGCGAAACTCTCTAAGTAATTACATACACATCATATTGTAACGTGAAACATATTCCACGCTTGAATATGGTGACCAAGCATTCGTTTAAGATGGTATAATTATTCATACGTCACTTTCCTTGAAGGCACAGTTTATTAACATGAACAATTATATCAAATACTAGCTGACCCACGCAGCTCCGGCCGCGCTATGTTTACGTTAACTAAACTTTCAATAATATACATTCGCATAGAATACAAAACCTCCTTTTTTAAAGTCGGTTAAAAACTTGGACCCACTTTGTACTTGCCCTCTGAAGCACGGAGACGTTTAGTTCAAATGGCGTCTAACGGTCACCCATCTAATTAATGATCTTACCTAACGTTGCTTAACCTGATCGATTTCCAAACATTGTTAACAACTGTCTATGAGTGTTCCCTTACAAGTATTAATTAAAATTTAGAAAAATGGTTAAATCGGAGCAAGCGTATAACCAAGTACACATTTTGACTTTAGTCCCCTCTCCCAAGGGAACCGTGCCGAATGTCGGGAAGAAAAGTATACTATGTCCTACCTCGGAGCATTAACTCAAATCATGCCAAGTTTCGTTTCAATCCATCCAGTAGTTTCGGCGTGATGCTCAGCCGAGATACAGACAGACAGACAGACAAAAAATAAAAAAATTATATTTTTGGCTTTAGTATCGGTTATAGAATGCCCTCCAAACATAATTTTCAAAATATCTTCAATGTACAGAGTTGGACCTGTTACAGTTTTATTATAAGTATAGAAGATTACTTGCCCATTTTAATAGGAATTAAAAGTAAAAACTTACTTATTCTACAAGTAGATACGTACATAGGAGGATACAAGAAGGACATAATTACTAGACGTGTACCTAAATGAGATTGATTTGAATATTTATCTTACATAATTTGTACATATTTCCATCAATAATGAAAATCAAGGTCTATGTCAATACGTATCGCTTGGTCATCCTACTCACATTATTCAAGTGATGTAATCGCAGGAAGCTAGCTTTTAAATAAGAAAAGCTCTCCACGTAACTGATAGACTTATATACCTACCTAAAAATCAAGAGGTTAATCTATAAATATTATATTTTGAATTAAAGTATGAAAGTGGATTAATTTATGAAACTTAGAGAAAGAGCAAGCCTTAGCTTCAATTTTTTTTTTAAATATATAACATAAGCTAGTGCTTGACAGCAGTTTCTGATGGAAAGCGGCTGACGGAATCGAGGATGGTAAAGCACACTAGCTTATTAAAAGCCTATTATGTCTAGTGTGTCTAGACTTGAAGTCATTCACATTATAATCTAGCGGGAAAATCAACATAGGAGAACTGTTCCAGTCCATAACTAAACATATTATAAATTACTAAGCAAATCGCTTTGTCCGGACTGAAGGACCAATCACCATAATATAAGGGTGCGTACGCGTTGTGTGTCTCGCCATCCGTTGATAAAAGGTCATCAAGTCATGTAATAAAATTTGGAGAGTGTGCGCAGGAATTCCATGACTTGATTCCATCTTCCTCCTTCTATCGACAAAATGCACGGCGACTATGCGCTTTTACGTTGATGGGAGGTTCCATCAGTATGGACTAAGACTTCCCTTTGTCATTTCTGATACTGACTTCTATGTATTGATGAAACAGTTAGCCTGCGTCGGTTTTTCTGTCTGATGTGGGTGTTTCAATGCTAGAGTGAATAGGCTTTTTATAAGCTAGCGTGCATCACCGTCTCCGGTTTCATCATTAAGTACTCGCTTAAATAATGTATAAAATCTTTTTTAAAAAATATTGAACCGACTTCAATATCACTGAAAAGTATAAAATAATTTAAATATTATTGAAGTTGGTGTTAGCGTACCTGCTGTGTATATTTGGCACCAACTTCAATAATATTTAAATTATTTTATACTTTTCAGTGATATTGAAGTCGGTTCAATTTTTTTTAAAAAAGATTTTATTTTAAACTTTTTAGTGATATTTTCATATATAAAGATTGAACCATCGAAAACAGTAAAATTATCTAGGTAGGTTATGATCACATTATCGTCTACATAGTTTTACATAATTCATGTTTCTTCAGAAAAAAATATCCGGTCGTAATGAAATTTGCATGGAAACATCATAGTAGTTTACTCTCTCGAATAAAAAAAGAATCATCGAAATCGGTTCATAATTGTCAGAGCAATGTAATGGAGAACATCAGTTTTATGGTTTTTACCAGATAAATTCCTCCACATCGTTCATGGTCCTCCAGGAAGTTCTTATCCGGTTGTAATAAAATTCATACAGATTCAATACAGTGGTTTCTTCTTTCGAATAAAAAAAGAATCATTGAAATTGGTAAATATTTGCCAGAGTTATGACTATTTTTGTCCGACCGAGCGAGTCCGAGCGACTAAAACGTCATCTATATAGGCTTTCTTGCAGCTCTCAGTGCGCAGTCACCATTCTTGTTTTTTCAGGAACTACTTATTACTAAGCAATAATTTTTTTATGGGACCCAATTAACGGATTAAAGAATGGATGGAAGAAACATTTTTTCAAATCGGTTCATAATTGCCAGAGTTATGCGCGAACATACATAGAAAAAAAAAATATATATATACAGACGAATTGAGAACCTCCTCCTTTTTTGAAGTCGGTTAAAAAATATTTGCCAGGGACTGTAATTGCCTCATATACTGATATCATCTGTAATATTATTAATTTATTAATAGTTATGTAACAACTGCTATCTATGTCTTCAAGCCAAATTAAATGACTCTACCGTTTATCAAACTGCCTTACAAGGAGGTTAATTATTTGAAGAAGAAGAAAACTATTTTATTCATAGCATTAAACAGACAAAACATGAGAAAAAAAAAGGAAAAACAAAAATTACACTTGCTACGATAGGCATCATTTTCATATTAATGGCAATGTCTGTATAGCTAAAATGGCCTGAAAAAAATTATATACATCATGAAATACGTAGGCATATTCTTAGTTACGGATAATTAAAAGAGTATGAATACTCTTGTACAATAAAACAACATCAACTATAACGGGTGTCGTGTATTAATCGAAAATCGATGGTAAGGGGAGCCGTTATGTTTAATTTATCAGTATGTGACACTGTGACACGTTGGGCCTGTGTTTGTTGGTTAACTACTAATAGCTAAGCATGAATATTATATTATGTACAATTACATTCAGTGTTTGAATTGGTGTGTTCATTGAATACGAGATAGCTTTATCAACGCAAAAAACACTATTATTTAGACTGAAACTACATTATCGGAAATATCGCAGTATATTTTAGTTTATTTAACTTATCTTCTTTTTTTATACTACCAAGGTGGCAAGCAAGCGTGCGGCCCGCCTGATGGTAAGCAGACACTGCAGCCTATAGACGCTAGCAACACCAGAGAAATCACTAGCGCGACCCTTAAGACATTAGATATGAAGTCTTTGTGTCCGGTTATTTCAACAGCTACAGTGCCCTTCAAGCCGGAACACAGCAATGCTTACACACTGCTGCTTGGCGGCAGAATATCTGACACTGCGGTGGTACCTACCTGGATGGTTCCTTGCACAAGGAACCTACCACCTAGTAAATCTTTCCTTACTCTAATAACAATAAATAAGTATTTTATGATGGTTATATCTTATAGGTCCATTTGTTTTCATTTAATTCTCCTACTCGTTAAATTTTCGCTTTTGCCCCACTGTTAGTCACGGGTCTCCCTCCAAGATGAAAGGGTTAGGCCGAGTCCACCACGCTGGCCAAGTGCGAGTTGGCGGACTTCACATGTCATTCGAAATCTAGTTAGGCTTTCTCAGTCATGCAGGTTTCCTCACGATGTTTTCTTTTACCGAAAGCTAGTAACAATCGCACAAAGACGATTCGCACATGATTAATTAAAATAATCAGAGGTGCGAGCTGGGTTTCAAACCTGCGCACCTTGTTTTCAAGGCAAGCACTCGCCCACTGCTTTCATATATAACATAAAGGTAAGGTAAAGGTAATTTATTAAGAGTGGAGACATGAAACCCTGATAACAATTTTAGGGGCGCAGCAATTTTATAATTGAGTTTATTAAAGTTTATTTTATATTAATTAATATTATTTATACTTACATACATTGTCAGGATTACTATTGCCGATTATTATTGATTATTATTGCCGTTTGTACTATCCTTTATTGTTTGTTCTATATTGTTGTTATTTGTTATTTTTGTTTGTATTAAGTCGTACCATTTTCTTGTTCATTTGTTTGGTGTACAATAAAGTACATATATTCTATTCTATTGTCAGGATTATTGCATTATTAATTAATAATGCACAAAAAACAATTACTAATCAAAGTGAAATATAGGATTATCAGAGCACAATAGAATTTATGTTATTTCATACATTTATTCCCCGTGAGGTGCCCGTAAGAGGTGACTAAGGGAAAACAAGAAGACGGGCAGCAGCGTCTTTCTATTGGATTACCTACCATCTATACTGCGATCCCCAAGCAGCCTGCCAAGCGTGCGGATTATGGCAACCCCTCCCTTTTACGGGGAAGCCTTTTGTTCAGTAGTGGACGTGTTTTGACTGCTGTTGATGATACATTTATTTTCGTCAAGATTTTTTTGTTTTTTCATCAAGATTTTTCTTCGAAAAACTCTTTCGTACAGAGTAGGATAATAGAATTTCTGTAATAAATGGTTTTTAACCATTTGGTGTGTGTTGCTAGTGACGACATATGGTACTGAGACGTGGTCCTTAATAGCTGGCCTTTTGGAGAAGCTCAGAGTCACGCAACGAGCTATGGAGAGAGCTATGCTCGGAGTTTCTTTGCGCGACAGAATCCGGAATGAGTAGATTCGCCGAAGAACCAAGGTCACCGACATAGCTCGAAAAATATGCAAGTTGAAGTGGCAGTGGCCACATCGCTCGAAGAACCGATAACCGGTGGGAAAGAAAGGTTCTCGAGTGGCGACCACGAACCGGAAGACGCAGCGTAGGCAGGCCTCCCACTAGGTGGACCGACGACATTGTTCGCGTCGCAGGCAACCGGTGGATGCAAATGGCAAATTGTCGTTTATTGTGGCGGTCGAAGGGGGAGGCCTTTGTTCAGCAGTGGACGTCTTCCGGCTGACGATGATGAATAAATGGTTTAAATAGTTTTTAAATTCTTTGCAATCTTGTATACCTGTTATATTATTGGGTAGTTTGTTATAAGTTTTTATTGCCATGGCATGAGGTCAGAATGGACTTGTTTCAAGCTGGATAATGGTAAAGCTAGTTTTTGCTTATTCCGTAACTTTCGGGGTTGGGTGTAGTGGTCTGAGTTATCTATACATACCTACTTAACTTATAAAATTACTTGTCCTGACTGACTTGACTGATTCATCAACGCACAGGCCAAACCACTAGACCTCGAAAGCTGAAATTTGGAGAGTAGGTTCTTCTAAAGAAGTAAGCATCCACTAAGAAAGTGTTTTTGAAATTTCTTCTCCTAAAAGGTTAAGTGTGGTAGAATAATAGCGGGCGTAGCCGCAGGGAATTGATAGTTTGAAAATAAAGATAATTATTCACGGCTCCATAACGCTAAATATTCAAACGGTTGTCAGGAAGAGATCTCAACTAGCTATAAGACTAATATACCAATCGAAATTATTATCTTTATTTTTTATTATTTTGGTGTGCAGTAAAATAAATCTAAATACCTAAATATTATACCACACATACCTCAGGCAAAAGCCGGAACAGTACCGAAGGAAGCAAAGTTACTGAGCCATTAACGCCAGTACAACAAGCCGGATGCGAGTGTACCAGACACGGCATTAAAAATGGTGGGTCCTTTGCTTTTATTTTTTGGGCGCCCCGTCGTGATAATGTTTATGTAAAAAACATAATATAATTCTTCCATGTTTTGATTAGGTCAGAGCTTTAACGGTTTAATACATCATATATAATAATAAGCATATAAGTAAGTTCGATAAGATTTTATTTAGTCTAAGATAGTTATATACTACCTACAGCTTGCCCTTGGGGTATGCAGGGAAGAATATTACCCACCCATCTTATTCCATTGGGTGTTAAGAGGCGACTAAAGGATCAGGCGACTACAGTGACAGTGTAAGTGACACGCTTGCATTGCCGTTTGTCACTCGAGACATTAGTTATTAAATCTCCTTTGTCTGCTTATTTTATCAGCTATAGTTTCCTTCACACCGGAACTCAGCAATGTTGACACATTGATACTTAACAGCAAAATAACTGACACTGTGTTGGTACCTGCCTTGCACAGGGTTCAGCGGTATTATACCCGCTATATATACTCCTTTGCAAAAAAAACGGGCGGTTTTGATTTTTCTACATTATTGGTAATAATTTAGTTCTAAGGAGGTTTTAATAGCCAAATTATGTTACTGGCACATAATAAACAGTCTGCGTATGAAAAAAGTTCATTCCAAATTCGAAACCTTTGTTTTTAAAAATAATAATCCCTTTTTCAGTTTGTGAATTTTTATTTACTTTTTCGGTTTTCGGGTAAAAGGTTATTTAAGGTAACTAAAATTAACTTCTTGTTTTTTTTAGTAGAATAATTTATGTTTGGCGCATAAAACAAATATCTTTTTGTCTATTGCAATGGCAGAAAAAGCAATAAGAGCTAGTAAAATTATAGCGCTGCTGGAAGAGGGGTGTAGCCAGTGTTACGTCTCACAGCGGTTAAACGTGAGTCGTTCAACCGTCCAAAGAACCTGGACTCGATACCAAGAGACAGGATCCGTTCAGAGAAGGCAAGGTTCTGGGAGAAAACGTTGCACACAACCACGAGACGACCGCTTTTTAACCGACTTCAAAAAAGGAGGAGGTTCTCAATTCGTCTGTATATATGTTTTTTTTTTATGTATGTTCGCGCATAACTCTGTCAATTATGAACCGATTTGAAGAAATCTTTCTTCCATCCATTCTCATATCAATGGATTGCTTAGTAATAAGTAGTTCCTGAAAAAACAAGAATGGTGACTGCGCACTGAGAGCTGCAGGAAAGCCTATATAGATGACTTTATGTCGCTTTTTAAGGACAAAAATGGTCATAACCAGTGAAGATGCCATTTACATGGACGATGTTGTTGCTGTAGATGCTTATATGCAAGAGGTCGGTATTCGTCGTTTGGATTGGCCAGCGCGGAGTCCCGACCTTAACCCCATCGAGCACGTCTGGGACCTCCTAAAAAGGTGATAACGATCTGTCCAACCACTTCCACAAAACATCAGGGAGCTGAAACGTGTGATCTCGGCTGAGTGGGAACACATTTCACAGGACACCATCAAAAGTCTAGTGGAAAGCATGCCAAGAAGATTACATGCCGTAATCGCTGCAAGAGGAGGTCACACTCATTATTAATGTTTATTATATAATGTCTTTTGTTATTAAAATTCCATAAAAAATCTCTTAGTCTTTATTTCACTATACCCATAAAAATGTTCATTTTAACACGGCTCTCTGTTATCATTAACTGAAACACCGATTCCAGGATTTAAGTGTTAAAACCTATATTCTCATTGATAATAAGAAATTTCTAGTCATCTAAGCTAATGAAATACTCAAAATATTAATATTATCCATAGAAAATCCAATGACTGTAAGGTACCCGTTTTTTGAAAAGGAGTGTATACTGGCTAATTTCGGTAAATCATAATATGAGTAAGTTACGGTTTCGTTTTTATTCGTATGACAGCATTAACATTAAATATCAATGTGCTAATAAAATAATTTAGTATGATTCCCTGACGATGAAGTAGAGGCTATGTATGAGGAGATAGCAGAAGCCATACATACCTCCAAAACACACTTCACCGTTGTTATGGGGGACTTCAACGCAAAGGTGGGCACACGGAATGGCGATGAGTTGAGAGTGGGGTCTTATGGGTACGGGCAGCGGAACCAAAGGGGCCAGCGGCTGGTCGACTTCATGGAGAAGGAGGGACTCTTTGTGATGAACTCCTTCTTCAAGAAGCGACCATCCAGGAAGTGGACGTGGATAAGCCCCGATGGTTCAACCAAAAATGAGATCGACTTCATCATGACGACCAAGAAGCATATATTCGATGATGTCTCCGTGATCGGCAGGGTGAAAACCGGTAGCGATCACCGCATTGTTAGAGGCACATTGAATATCAATGTCAAGCTCGAGAGGTCTCGTCTGATGAAGTCCACGCTCCGTCCGGGAACCGCCCAAATCCGAAACCCCGAAGACTTTCAACTCGAACTACACAATCGCTTTCAGTGCCTAGCCGAATGCGAAACTGCGGACGAGTTAAACAATGGGTTGGTGCAAACTGTCCATGCAGTGGGGTCCAAGTTCTTTAAGACTCCACGCCGTAATAAGCCTCAGAAGCTCTCCAATCAAACCATTAAGTTAATGGAAAGCCGGACTGAGATGAGACTGCAATCTTCAGCTGATATGTCAGAATATGCTGAACTCAATAGACGAATCTCGAAATCCATTCGTCACGACTTGCGTTCCTATAATACAGCATGTATTAAGGACGCGATTGAGCTGAAGATCGACGACGGCAGTGTCATCTCATCGAAACCGGAGATATTGAGAGAGCTCGAGAGGTTTTACGGACAGTTATACACCTCTACACAGGAACCCATTGTCAGAACAGCTCAGGATACCAGAGCCAAATTAACCCGACACTACACTGAGGACATCCCAGACATCAGCCTGTACGAGATTAGAATGGCTCTCAAACAGCTTAAGAACAACAAGGCGCCGGGTGAAGACGGAATCACAACAGAACTTCTGAGAGCGGGTGGAAAACCGGTACTTGTAGTCCTCCAGAAGTTATTTAATTCCGTCTTACTCGAGGGTACTACGCCAGAAGCATGGCACAGGAGTGTGGTGGTTCTTTTCTTCAAAAAAGAGAAGAAAAGAAGAATTATAAAGAATTATAGACCCATCTCACTCCTGAGCCATGTATACAAACTGTTTTCGAGAGTCATTACGAACCGTCTCGAACGCAGGTTTGATGACTTCCAGCCTCCCGAACAAGCCGGGTTCCGAAAAGGCTTTAGCACCGTAGACCACATACATACGCTCCGCCAGATTATACAGAAGACCGAGGAGTATAATCGGCCATTATGTCTAGCGTTTGTGGACTACGAAAAAGCCTTCGATTCAATCGAGACCTGGGCGGTATTGCAGTCCCTCCAGCGGTGCCACATTGACTATAGGTACATCGAAGTGTTGAAGTGTTTGTACAGCAACGCCACCATGTCGATCCGACTACAGGACGAGAGCACGAAACCAATCCCATTGCAGCGAGGTGTGAGACAGGGAGACGTTATTTCTCCGAAACTGTTCTCAAACGCATTGGAGGACGTTTTCAAGCTCTTGGACTGGTACGGATTCGGCATCAACATCAATGGCGAATACATCACTCACCTTCGTTTTGCCGATGATATAGTCATTATGGCAGAGTCGCTGGAGGACCTCAATACGATGCTCAGTGACCTCAGTAGCGTTTCCCAACAGGTGGGTCTTAAAATGAACATGGACAAGACGAAGATCATGTCTAATGTCCATGTTGCACCCGTACCGGTAGTTGTTGGGAACAATACAGTCGAAGTTGTTGATCACTACGTATACCTAGGACAAACTATCCAGTTAGGTCGGTCCAACTTCGACAAAGAGGTCGCCCGAAGAATCCAACTCGGATGGGCAGCGTTCGGGAAACTACGTGACATCTTCTCATCAGAAATTCCGCAGTGCCTGAAGACAAAGGTTTATAACCAGTGTGTGTTGCCAGTGATGACATATGGTACTGAGACGTGGTCTTTAACAGCTGGCCTTTTGGAAAAGCTCAGAGTCACACAACGAGCTATGGAGAGAGCTATGCTTGGAGTTTCTTTGCGCGACCGAATCCGAAATGTGGAGATTCGCCGAAGAACTAAGGTTACCGACATAGCTCTCAGAATCTGCAAGTTGAAGTGGCAATGGGCAGGCCACATCGCTCGAAGAACCGATAACCGTTGGGGAAGAAAGGTTCTCGAGTGGCGACCACGAACCGGAAGACGCAGCGTAGGCAGGCCTACCACTAGGTGGACCGACGACATTGTTCGCGTCGCAGGAAACCGGTGGATGCAAATAGCAAATTGTCGTTCATTGTGGCGGTCTAAGGGGGAGGCCTTTGTTCAGCAGTGGACGTCTTCCGGCTGGTGATGATGATGAGTATGATTCACCCAAAAGGTGTGACTATTCACGAATTTTTCAGGAATTGGGAAGGATCTGCTGGGAATGCAGAATACGAAATCCTTTTAGAGGAAATGCTTAATTTGCCCTTTTTAGATGTGCTGCCGCCTAGTAAATTAGTTTTTACATGAAAAAAATCTTAAAAGACGCTTTGTAGCCTGTATAATAAATATTTAATCTATTTAAGTAGGTATTTACCGCATGTATAATATAAACCAAAGGAACTGAACAACGTAATATTTCACCGACATGGTCATTAACGTCAGTGGCAAGATGGCCGGTCCACAAAATATTTTATTAGAGCACCCTACAAAGGCCACTTTTATCAAGAACGGTCACTTTACATACTCGTTAGGGCGATAGGTAGGTAATTTCGGAGCAAAAATATTACAGTAAACGACGGTGTCACAATTTAAATATTTTTGGGCAGCCTCTTTTAAAATTCAGCTCTAATTTCGCTCAATGTTTCCCGACTGTGAATGAATAAATGGTCTTAATCTTTAATCTTAGCGCTATTCTTACCCGGACATCCCACAGGCTAAACAGTTACCAACTTCAAATAATGGTGTATTATTAACTCAATGACTTCAAAAAAATTACCGGTCAGGTGCAAGTCGGACTCGCGCACCGAGAGTTCCATACCATCTTTGGATGTATTTAAGCAATTTTACTATTCATGTAACACCTCAGATAGCAAAAAAAAAACTAAGTTAGTTTGTCGAGGTTTTTTTAGAAGTACTAAAAACCTATTGTTTTTTAATTTACGATGAGGTTGGGTACGTAAGATCTAAAACTGTTCCAAGTTTCAAATCTATAGCATCAGTGGTTCCTGAAATATATAGATGTGACAGACAGACAGACGAAGTCGGACCATAAGGGTTCCTTTTTTACCATATAAGTATGGAATCCTAAAAACAACGAGACAAAGAAATGGACATCACAGCGTACTGAAGATATAGTTTTCCCTTACGCATGGCCTTGACAGTTCTGTGTTTAGGTAGTACTTTATATACTTCACATACTTGTAAAAAATTAGTTGAAGAGATTCTGCCCCGGAACTTAACTTAATAAACCCGCTTCCCCCTTTCTGCCCTTCCCCCTCCCCCAGTCTTCAAAACATGTGTGTAGTAGCTACCTACGCCCACGTTGTCAAGATTGGGGAGCTAAGATTCTACGGCGGCATAATGGTGTCTATCTTTAGAAAAAGTCAGGGATATATTAAATCGTATTATCATAATATAAGAGCAAGTAATAAAAATGTTTTTTGTACAAAGTACGAAATTAGTGGCACTTTTGTTCGCAGTTTAATTTTTTGCTTTTATAATTCATATTTTGTGTCTCATTTTTACTAGACTGACCCAGATGAGTAACTATATTTTTCAAGTTTATATTAGAGTATACCTACCTATGTGTAGGATTATAAAATGTTTGTATGTATATAGGTATGCTATACGCATTATAGGTATTATATAAGTCTATTTAGACTACCGCCTGAACGGCTTGATGGATTTTGACCTTTTCCAAGTCGTTAGATTCGTCTTATTATTTGGGTTTGGTTGTGAGAGTGATATCATTTTTCAAACATAATTAATATCGCGAGCTTACGTTCGCCAAATTGCCAAAATATTTTTAACTCCCAAACGGTCTTATTGTAAAGTGTTAAAAAATACGGGGTGTAAACCGATAACAGGGATCCAGCACTTACATGATTCTGAACATTTTAGTGTTGAACATGAATTTCCAAAAAAATGCCGCTTTTTTTAAATAAAATTAGTATAACATCATTATTGGTATAATAATTCCAATTTAAAAACAATAAATTACTTACGTGTTCAAAATTAGCAATGTAGTTTGAAAAATTAATATTTTTCCGCACGTATTCATTACATGCTCAAAAATTAACAAGTAAGTAATTTGTAATTTTCCAAATAAATGGTTTCTGTAATGTTGTCAAGTAATGGGCATTGTTTGAAATCATATATAAACGTTTTCGGTACGTGGTCCCTTACACCCTGTATAACATACTTCCCTACATGTGTTGATGTTATATTATTGTTGTTTGATGTTTATGTGTTGTTTATGTTCTTAAAATGTTCGCAGCCTAGTTTTTCGTTACTTTCTGATTTATGCTTGTTCTTATCTTAGTTATTACCCAACGTTTACTATCTTAGCTATGGTTTCCCAATCCAAAACAATTGCAATTTGCACATAAAGCCTATCATCAACACCGTCTTGATTGAAATCAGTTGTAAACAATTGACATGGAATCTCTCTAAAGGAATCGGGTCCTATTTTCAAATCGCTTCAGATCACTTTATCGTTTACTCAATTCTAGCAGTTCTTATATACTTCCAAATTCATAATGGTATAAACGTTACACCGTCTGCATTACATTATTGATGAGATGTGATTTCCTTGATTGATGGGACTCGATTTGGGCTACGGTCGTTCCGATCCCTGCCCGACTAATATTTTATTCACAAAATGGTTGCTTTGTACTTATATCTCTAAGTTTATACGTTTGTCAATAATTCACTTTCCGATTTTATGTATTTTTGTGAAACGGCAGATATTCGTTTTTTACCTAACGCCTATATTTTTAGATGAAAGAAATATAGGCAGGAAATAGCGTTCGGTAAATAAACAAAACATTTGTCGCCTACTGCTTTGGTATATCATTTTAAAACTCAAATATTTAAACAAGAATTACAAGAACTGCATAGGCCACCTCTCTTAATTATAAAATCCAATATTTCAGACTGTCTAATAATCCAAATCACAATGGTGCCGATTCTCTTGTTCATTTGACTACACTAAACTACACTAAAATAATTCTTAATTAAGTATAGAAAATCATTTATCCTATTCTGTTGTTCATTGAAACTAAATTTAGACATCACTTAATTTGACTTTGACAGCTACAAAATTTAATTCATTGGTCAAATTGTGTTAAAAGAAAACAATTCTCTTGTTCTGACTACACTAAACTAAACTAAAACAATGCTCCGGCTACAATACTTATATAACGGTACCTACCTAGGTAGATATTTGTTTTATTCAATAAGCTGAGCTGTTTGAGCTTGAAATAGGAATAACAATTACTTATTAAAGGTTCAATATACAATTTTTTTATATTTTTTTTGAACGAAGCCTTCATTTAGGTAAGGGGGATCTAAAGTATAAATCAAATGTATGCCCCATCTTCCATCCTGTTACAAAATTTGCAGTGTTTAACTCTTTAAATTTAGATTGTTTATTTTAGTCGACATCATTTAGATACCGACTATTTTGTTCTGATTTTAGTTTGAAGTCTCTAATATTAGGCGTAATGTGACGTAAACTATGCACAACAGAATAGCAAAATACCTTTAAAACTAAGTTGAGTAACTAAAACCAATTATAGTGTGTCAAACTATAATTTAGTTTAATTCATGGATCTCTGAATAGGAATCATCGTCAGACATGACTAAACTAAAATTTAGACTAGTTTAGTCTAGTGTGTTATAATAGAATCGGCACCAATATAGACTCTATTAAATCGCTTAATAGGTAAGACTTCTGCTAATTCTGGCATAATTGGTTCATAACACTATAGTATTAACACAGTAAATAAACAAAACCAGCCGGTTTGGCTTATTTTAGTCTGCTTACGACGGTTATCATCGATTTTTCCATGTATTCGTACTACCTTGATAAACTTTAAAACAAATTACAGACGACTCTTCATAATTTAACACTCGTTAATTTAAGTTTGAAAGAAAATCCCTGTCCCTTGAAAAATACTCGATAAATTGAATAAAATCAATATTTGGGGACCAACCCCTCGGTAATTTGAAGTTGAAGGAGTAGTATCAATAGTATCACGCCCCAACATGTAATAATTAGAAGTCCGGGCTTCTCCTACTCTCTGTTATTTGAAGCGTTTATCATCCACAGACCTGTCGATTATTTAGATAATTGAGATATGAGTGATTTTGTAGTTCGCATTCCAGTCTTACTTTAAACGTTAAAGTGTGATGATAATATTTGATTTTTGCTATTGAAATGAATTCAATTTGATCTTCTTCCTCCTTACCTCTTAGTTATTTAAACTCCTGTTGTTTTGCTCTCTTCGTAATTTAATATTTTTCTCTGGGTTTCAAATTATCGAGAGTCGATTGTACTTTCGTATAATTAAAGTGCATAGTGATCTTACTTATCTATCAGTGTTCAACTGTAAACAACGAGTACGATAACCTCCCCAACATAATAACACACAATATTATACTTTAAGAGCAGTTTCTGGCACCTCGATTGTAACCTTATGTGAGAAAGTTTGGAAGTGACATCCGTCCGGAGTCGTATATTACGCGAACCTTGTGGCGACTGAGGAAAGTTTCCGAGCGTTCAAGGGTTTGTGGCATATGTATTGAAATCAAGTATGAGAATTCATATAGACCTTACGAGGTTATTTTGTAACATCAGTGGTGCCTTACGGATAGTAACCTGTATATAGTATAGTAATATATATAATAATAACCTAGAACAATCTACACACGGTCATCTGATCCATACCTAAATAAAACTTGTACTGTGGTACTTTTTGAAAATAGATTCTTATATAGAAAGCACCAAGACGTAAGACAAACAGAAATATGACAAAAAAGATTGTATGAGTCGTGGATGAGAATTGAACCCAGGGCCCATTGGTTAGCGTCAGGGTATCTAACTTTCGTTAGTCCACCTGCGGACCTGTAAAGGCCACATTAAGCAAAGGTAATGCCTTTGCTTAATGTGGCCTTTACAGGCTAAAAGGAATTATTCTGCATTCCCAGCAGATCCTTCGCAATTCCTCTATATTTTCGAAAAATGGTCAAACATTTTAGGTGAGTTATACTACTAGATTCATGTTTGGTGTTAATATTGCCTACAAAAAAATATTGTTGTTGGCTATAAAATCGGGCCCGGTAACCACCGGAACGCACTTCGACCCAGTTGGATCCATTGTGCATGCCCTAGCCGTTACTCTGTTGCTGGCGTGTCGAAGAGTTCCCTTAGGTACGCAACGATTGCGCCAGCTTGGAGCTGTACATAATCATCTGGTGTAGGATAGGCTACTCCCAGATGACCCAACCTACGTCTCGCAAGAGCGTCGCAGCCACATAATATGTGTCGCATTGTTTTTACACCTTTACAAAATCTGCAAGTAACAAAAGTACTTAGCCTCAATCTGTGAAGGTGCTCATTGGTACCAAAATGTCCCGTGAGTGCACCTATTAGGTCCCTTATTTGTGATCTGTTAAGGTTCAATAACCGTAACTTACATATTATGGATACACCGAAAATGGCCTTTTAGACCCACAGTTATCTGATATAAGTGCTTTTTGAAAATAGATTCATTTAAAGACTAGCAATTTACAGCGGCTTCGCCCGCTATTTTTTTTACAAAGTTTACCAACCCCTATTACACCCCCAAAGGTTGTTTATGAAAATTCGCGAAACACGTATTGATTTATTTTATTTAGAAAATCTTTTCAGTAAATTTCAAGTCAATCGAACCATAAAATAAAAAGTTTCATACAAAAGAAAACACCGCATTTAACCCCTTTAGGAGTCGAATTTTCAAAAACCCTATCTTAGTGGATGCTTACGTCGTAAGAAGAACCTACTATCCAAATTTCAGCTTTCTAGGTCAGTCAGGACAAGTGATTTTATATGTATAGAAGAAGAAGACCACCAAGATGTTTGTCTTACAAACAGAAATATTAATGGACAAAAAAGGATTGTCATGGATTAGACTTGAACCCAGTGCCCATTGGATTGCGCCAGGGTAATCTAACTTTTGTTGGTCCACCTGCAAGTTTTCCTTTTCGAGGTCGTAGCGACCTATGTTTTTTGCTTGTTTTCCACTTTGCGGACGAAGAAAAGTCAAATTTATATTTTTTCTACTCCTCGTAATTACTTTTCTAGTTTCTGTTGCAAATTCTAAAGAGTTTATTTTAAAATTTGTCTTGAACTTGCTGTGGGTTTAATCTTGATAAATTCACTGGATATAGATTTAAAGTGAAAGGGAAAAGCTGGGATTATTTTCTAAAACATTATCATTATTTTGTATAAAACAGTCATTATTTTTTTTACAACTGTAGGCCCGTGGGTTCAACTACATACAATTTACATAAAGGTGAAATATTGGTTTTCCAATCCCGTAAGCACAGTGTACTCACTGAAACGCGAGTTTCCATATACGTATAAATACTTGGGTCACTGGGTCTCGAAGGACCTCAAGGATAACGTTGATATTGAAATTACAAATAAAGAATTTTCCTTTTTTTACTAAGAGATATAAAGTAATTTCGAAAAGTGTGGTAACTATCCCAATTTCACCCTATTTTAAATCATATCGCCAGTTACACGTATAGTCTTACTTCTGGTCCCAATATCCTATCGATCCCTTACTATAAGTTAAAATAGTTACCATCGATATAATGACATATTCCCGTTTCAATAATAACATATTAGCAGGCTATTGTTGGCTGTTCAAATGACAGTCTGTCAGGGTTTTAGCTATCGCTCCATTTCGGAGGTTTATCGCGTGACATCGATGACTTGATTGATGATTTTAACTTATAGTTAGGGATGGATAGGATATTGGGACCGGCAGTTAGTCAGTGATCTTCTGACTAAGACTACACGTGTACGAGTACCTACTGTTAACACAGTCTAGCGCTTCGTGTATGTTTGCCGATACATTCACTGAAGGAAGAATCTACTATTCTTAGATAAGAGCTGTTTCCATTCTACATCGTATCTGAGCCAGTTTCAACAGTATTTCAAATGTAGTAACTGCTCGAGTCAACTCGTGCGCGGGTGCTGCTTGTCCGACTACTATCCCTTTGGCTTTTTAGTTTGTTGTACTTTTGTCGTATTTTATAATTTTATTCTGTCTTATTTGATCTTTTGAACGGCAAGACACACTGTCGCTCTGATCTAATTGTAACATGACACACAGTTTAAAAAAAAGTGAAAAAATGACAAGCCCGCTGAGTTTCTTGCCGGATCTTCTCAGTTGAGGCCGCGGTACGGTGGTAGAATTTAAAAAAAAAAAAAAAACTAAGCGTTAAGCCTATTTGAAATAAACTCTTTTTGAGTTTGAGTACAATAACCTCCCAAACATAACATACAATACTATACCTCTGAATACTATTACAATGTGGTAGGTTTCTTGTGCGAGGAACCATTCAGTTAGGACCACAGTGTCAGATATTCAGCCGCCAAGCAGCAGTGTGTAAGCATTGCTGTGTTCCGGCGTGAAGGGCACTGTAACTGGTGAAATTACCGGACACAAAGACTTAATTTCTAAAGGCAACGCGCTAGTGATTCTTCTGGTATTGCTAGGGTCTATAGGCTACGGTGACTGCTTACCATCAGGCGGGCTGCACGCTTGCTTGCCACTTAGGTAGTATAAAAAAGTGTCGTTCAGATTCGATTGATTAATCTAGAGATACAATCCATTTCCAATGATATACCTACTGTGATCACTAATCAAGATCACTCAAAAACGTCAATTACCGTTAATTCTAATTAAGCTATTTTTTTAACCTAATCATTTCGAATTTCGCAGCCGTGTATGCTTATTTTGCCAATGAGTTCGAGATATACTCAATAACGGAGTATGAACTATTAATTGAATTGGAGTGTCGAAATAATCCGTTATCAAGAACTGGATTAGTGTTATTTAAAACGAATATCTATACTTATAATAAAACTGTAACAGGTCCAATTCTGTACATTGAAGATATTTTGAAAATTATGTTTGGAGGACATTCTATAACCGATACTTAAGCCAAAAATGTTTTTTTTTTTATTTTTGTCTGTCTGTCTGTCTGTATCTCGGCTAAGCATCACGCCGAAACTACTGAATGGATTGAAACGAAACTTGGCACGATTTGAGTTAATACTCCGAGGTAGGACATAGGATACTTTTTATCCCGACATTCGGCACGGTTCCCTTGGGAGAGGGGACTAAAGTCAAAATGTGTACTTGGTTATACGCTTGCTCCAATTTTAACAATTTTTCATTATAATTATATAAGGGAACACTCATAGAACAGTTGTTAACAATGTTTGGAAATCGATCAGGTTAAGCAACGTTAGGTAAGGTCATTAAATAGATGGGTGGCCGTTTAACGCCATTTGAACTAAACGTCTCCGTGCTTCGGAGGGCAAGTACAAAGTGGGGCCAAGTTTTTAACCGACTTTAAAAAAGGAGGTTTTGTATTCTATGCGAATGTATATTATTGAAAGTTTAGTTATCGTAAACACAGCGCGGGCGGAGCTGCGTGGGTTAGCTAGTGCCTAATAAATACGAATCAGAATCACTTATATCCGAATTGAATTTATTTCTATCGGGCTTAGGCAATCACAGGTGTTACATACATCAGGCCGTATTAGGTGCGAGGACAAATCCAACACGTGTAATCCCCTTTTCAGAGAGTAATGATGTGTAACACACCTCCCGGGATCAACTACTGGAAATAAGGAGACATAAACAGCTGCTCGTTCTGGTTCAATGCGGTTAAGAATTTTGTGGACTGGAAACTATAAGTTATACTAACATTATAAGTTGATTAGACTAACAAGGGATAATAATAATAATATTCTGGGACAATCCACACACGGCCAGCTGATCTCAAACTAGGCAGAGCCTGTACTATAGAAACCAGCCAGCTGATAAATAATAATACACAGGTAGGTACTTTTTGTAAATACATACTTATACAACGTGTTACAAAATACCCCGTAAAAAAACAATAAAAAATATTATTATTTTCACTGATGTGCAAACCCTATTTCAGTAAAATTAAAAAGTAAACTACGCAGAATGTACCTACATTTCTACCTTAATAGGGTTGACAAAATTGGCTTTGATAATTAATTATATTTTTTTATTTTGTAACACGTTGTATTATGAAACACCAAGACACTTGGTATGAATCAAATCCACGACCTATTGGGTAACTTCAGTGGTGCCTTAAGGATAGTAACCTGTATATAGTATAGTAATATATATAATTGGGAGGACTGGTCCGACTACTATCCCTTTGGCTTTTTAGTTTGTTGTACTTTCGTCGTATTTTATTATTTTTTCTGTCTTATTTGATCTTTTGAACGGCAAGACACACTGTCGCTCTGATCTAATTGTAACATGACACACTGTTTAAAAAATCGTGAAAAAATGACCTATAAGTTAAGCCTATTTGAAATAAACTATTTTTGAGTTTGAGTTTGAATAATAACCTGGGACAATCTACACACGGTTATCTGATCCTTAACTAAATAAAACCTGTACTGTGGTAACCAGACAACTATATGTACTTTTTGAAAATATATTCTTATATAGAAAGCACCAAGACGTAAGACAAACAGAAATATGACAAAAAAGATTTGTCATCTAATCCCTAACTAGGCAGAGCCTGTACTATAGAAACCAGCCAACCGATATATAATACATAGGAATAATACATAGGTACTTTTTGTAAATACATACTTATATAGATGAAACACCAAGACACTTGGTGTGAATGAAACCCACGACCTAATGGGTAGTGGCCAGGGTGTCTAATCACTGAATACGGCAACTGGACTCCATATAGTAGATATGGTGGTTCGATTTGATTTGATTTAGGTTGACCATAATAATAATAATAATAAAAGCCCTTTATTCAGACCATTTACTGGGTCTGGCACGCTAGCCTTTTAAACAAGCTGCCAGCGTACGGCATATCCCCTGGACTGATCGGCTGGATAAAGGACTTCCTGAGTGAACGGTCTCTCCGAGTGGTTGTTGACGGTTGCACATCGGAGCCGTTGACGACTAATGCCGGAGTTCCTCAGGGGTCCGTTCTCTCCGCAACTCTCTTCCTGCTGCATATTAACGATCTGCTGTTGCCCGGTATCTATGGGTATGCAGATGACAGCACTATTGTGGAGAGATATATGCCGAGTGCTCGGGCCAGTAAGGATGTTATCCAGTCTGAAAGAGTAGCCATGGTGGAGCGCGCGAATCTCACACTTCAGGCAGTCTCCGAACGGGGTGATGCCAATCTTGTGAGATTCAATGCCACCAAAACTCAAGCGTGTCTATTCACCGCGAAAAGGAGTCCGTTCACCTTGGCTCCTACTTTTCAGAATGTATCCTTGGAATACACGGACCGCCTTCAGTTGTTGGGAGTTGAAATTTCCTCAAACCTCAACTTTGGGCGGTTCATTGAGTCCAAAGCCAAGGTAGCTGCAAGGAAGCTAGGTGTCCTTTCAAAGGTCCGCCGGTACTTCACACCGGAGCAACTTTTGATGCTATTTAAAGCACAAGTCCGGTCGTGTGTGGAGTACTGTAGTCACATATGGGCTGGTGCTGCTAAATGTCATCTTGCAGCTTTGGACTCAGTGGAGAGGCGTGCTAAGAGGCTTATTGGTGACGCAGAGTTAGTAGCGGCCAATTTACAAAGCCTAGAGCACAGGCGCAGAGTAGCCAGCCTCTCGGTGTTCTACAGGATGCATTTTGGAGAGTGTGCACAGGAATTGCATGACTTGATTCCACCATCTCCCTTTCATCATCGGACGACGAGACGCACGGCACGTACATACCCTTATGTGGTGAAAGTGCCTTCAGTCCGGTCTAAGCGGTTTGCTTCTTCATTTATAACAAGGACAGCTAAGGACTGGAACAGTTTGCCTGCGTCGGTTTTCCCGCCCGATTATAATGTGGGTGTCTTTAAGACTAGAGTGAATAGGCTTTTAATAAGCTAGTGTGTTTTGCCATCCTCGATTGCGTCGCCGCTTTCCATCGGGTGGGACTGCAGTCAAGCACTAGCTTATAAGTGTTAAAAAAAAAAAAAATTACATTTGTGTTTTGCATGCAATCCTTAAATCTAAAAAATAATTTTTACAAAAAAAAGAACCGCCTTCAAAATGCAACTAAAAAGCCTGAAATAATTTCTAAGAATTAGTGGTTTTTACATCTACATAGTTGGACTTGGACTACAGCATATTATAAATACATATTACTATCAAAGACGGCGCCAAACTGGAAAACAGTTAGGTACCTACTGCCCTTGTAAGTATTTGCTAGACGTTAGGCGCCGACTTCGATAGTAATATGTATTTATAATATGTTGTAGTCCAAGTCCAACTATGTAGATGTAAAAACCACTAATTCTTAGAAATTATTTCAGGCTTTTTAGTTGCATTTTGAAGGCGGTTCTTTTTTTTGTAAAAATTATTTTTATTTTATTCTTTTTAGTGGTTCCATTGGTGTATTATTAGGTTAAGTTTTAACAACTTATATTTTATTCTGACAAACAGCCAGTTTAATATTTATTTTAAAAACACCCACTACATAACACAACTATGGACCATCACTAAAATATAAGGTTAAGCAAAAATTTAAAAAAATGTAGATGTGACAATATCTTAATAAAACTAACCAATTGCCATAAACCGAAGATATCTAGGTGTACTCGTAGTTCTCGAGAACCATGGACTGCAAGCTCGGTTGGTCTACATTTATTTGTGCCGAGAACCCGTGTCCACCTTCTTGCTCCATCGTCAGACCCTGATCTCCATTTTTCTAGCAACTACTCGTCGAGACCTATCAAACGAGTCCAAATTCGGTAGGTCTACGTTTGTTGGTGCCGAGATACCGTGATGACCTTCCTGCTCCATCATCAGACCCTGATCTCCATTTTTCTAGCAACTACTCGTCGAGACCTATCCAACGAGTCCAGATTCGGTAGGTCTACGTTTGTTGGTGCCGAGATACCGTGACGACCTTCCTACTCCATTATCAGACCTTGATCACCATTGTTCTAGCAACTACTCGTCGAGAGCTACCCAACGAACCCAAACTCGGTGGGTCTATGTTTATTGGTGCCGAGATCCCGTGACGACCTTCCTGCTCCATCATCAGACCCTGATCTCCATTTTTCTAGCAACTACTCGTCGAGACCTATCAAACGAGTCCAAATTCGGTAGGTCTACGTTTGTTGGTGCCGAGATACCGTGATGACCTTCCTGCTCCATTATCAGACCTTGATCACCATTGTTCTAGCAACTACTCGTCGAGAGCTACCCAACGAACCCAAACTCGGTGGATCTACGTTTATTGGTACAGAGATCCCGTGACAACCTTCCTGCTCCACCATCAGACCCTGATTTCCATTTTTCTAGCAACTACTCGTCGAGAACTATCCATCGAGTTCAAATTCGATAGTTCTACGTTTAGTAGGCACGGCTAGGATAGGATGGATTGTTAATTTTATTACAGAGTTCCGGTGGCCATCTATGGCCTTCTTCATCAGATCCACTTCACCAAATGATACTTTCTGAATGAAAATGCTTGACTAGTTTCTAAAAATACCAAAAACGTTATATGTATGCCTATAATATTTAAGGAGTTCTCTCAGTTACTCATGGTTCCCATCATCAGAACTTGATTTTGAAACAAATGGGACCAATCTGGAAGCATATACTTTCAATTAAAAAAATAATTTTCCAAATCGGTTCGTAAACGACAGAGTTCTGAGGTAACAAACAAAAAAAAAAAAAAAAAAAAAAAAAAAAAAAACATACAACCGAATTGATAACCTCCTCCTTTTTTTTGAAGTCGGTTAAAAATAATAAAAAATACATGAGATGAATGTTTCTTTTTTGACACCGGTTATTGGTCTGCGTGCCTATTGGCAAAGGCCTCCTCCAATTCTTTCCATTGTTGTCTATCACAAGCTAATCTAGTCCACTGTTTCCCAACTAATTTTTCAATTTCGTCACTCCATCTTATCTTCTGCCTTCCTCTTTTTCTTTTGCCATATCTCGGATACCAATCTGTGATTACTTTACTCCATTTTTCGATTCCCCGTAGTGTGTGTCCGGTCCATTTCCATTTTAATTTCCTTGTTTTTGCTATCACGTCAGTTGCCCTTGTTTTTTGCCGTATGTCGATATTCCTTTTCCGGTCTCTTCTTCTTAATCCCAACATGCTTCTTTCCATAGCTCGTTGGCAAACAGCAATTTTATTTGCTTGTCCCTTTGTAAGGGCCCATGTCTGACACCCATACGTCAGTACAGGTAGCACACATGAGTTAAACAGTTTCCCTTTTAACCTGGAGCTAAAATCCGGATTTTTCATTACTTCTTTCAGAGACCAATATCTATTCCATGCGTTTGCTATTCGACGGTCTATTTCTTTTCCATTTTGATTTTGCTTGAGATTACTTGCCCTAAATATATGTAGTCATCTTGGTATTCAATAACCTTATTCTTTACTGAAATTTCTTCTTTGTAGCTATTTGTAAGAATTTTAGTTTTATCGCTATTCATAGTGAGTCCTACCTTTTCACTTTCGCTCATTAACTCTTCCAACATAATTATAAGGTCATTATGAGTTTCTGCGAAGATGACTACATCGTCAGCAAATCTAAGATGTGTAAGTCGAGCTCCATTTACTATAACCCCCTTATCATGAAACCGTTTCAAACTCCTAAAAACACCTTCCAAAACGGCAGAAAACAGTTTCGGTGAAAGCGGATCGCCCTGGCGTACTCCTCGTTTGATTTCAATGATGTCACCTTTATTTTCCAGCTGTATTCTTGCAGAACTTTTTAAGTATACCAATTGTATTATTCTGATATATTTGTTTTCTACTCCTTGTTCTTTTAGTGCTTTCCAAATAGAATCATGCTCTAACGAATCAAATGCTTTGGTGTAGTCCACAAAACAGCAGTAAATAGGAAGGCAGTATTCATTATATTTTTCAAAAATTTGTTTAACCACGTGTATATGATCGATAACAGAATAACCTTTTCTAAACCCAGCTTGTTCTATAGGCTGGTTTTCATCTAGAACCTTTGTTATTCTGCCAAGCAGGACTTTGGCAAATACCTTATAAATATTGGACATTAGACTAATGGGTCTATAGTTGTTAATATCGTATAAATCTCCTTTTTTATGTATAAGTGTAATTGTTGATTCGGTCCATTGATTTGGGATACATTCATTGGAAACTACTTCGTTAAATAATTGTACTAGTATTTTAGATATTATTGGTTTCGTTTTTTTGTAATATTTCATTTGATATACTATCTGGTCCCGGTGCTTTGTCAAGTTTTTGTGTTTCAATTGCTTTTTCGACCTCTCTGACCAGTATTTCTGGAATAGCTTCTTCGTCTTCGTGTAGTTTAATTGTTTCTACATTTCTTTGGTTCCTATAAAGTGATTCATAGAATTCTGTCGCTGTCTTTATTATATCTGTCCTTTTTGTTTTGATATGGTACATTTTGTTTTTAAGTTTAGGTATCCATGATCTTGAATCTTTCAACTGTTTCTGTGCTTTCCTTATCCCACCTGACTTTGTAATATAATCTTCTATTAACTTTAGTCTATATACTTTTCTCTGTTTTCTAAGACTCTCTCTGATTTCCTTGCTTAATCTTGATATTTCTAGTCTTATATCTTTGTTTTTGAAATTCTTCTGTATAAGAATTCTTCTACTCTCAAGTAGTGCTTGAATTTCCTTTGTCACTATTCCTTTATTTTTATTTGCTTTACCTGTGTTATTTGATTGATTTAATATATTTTCTAGCTGGTCGTACTTTTCCTGTATTTTGTATTTTGTTGCTTCTCTGTCTTCTCTATTCAATAATTCCATTAGATTATTATTCAATTTCACCAAATAATTTCCGTCTACTTCCTGTCTTGTTGAAGTGTGTTTTTTCCATGATTTTCTAACAGGTTTAGTTGTAAGGGCTGCTCTCACCATTCTGTGATCCGTATTAAAATTAAAATTATTGATGACATCTATGTTTTGAAAGAATTTTGGTTTGTTGGTTAAGATAAAGTCGATTTCATTTTTAGTTTCTCCATTAGGCGATCGCCAAGTCCATTTACGCGTTTTCCTCTTTCGAAAAATACTATTCATAATCGTAAGGTTGTGCTCGTGAGCGAAGTTTACAAGCATATTTCCATTTCTATTTCTTTTTCCGGTGGTGTACGACCCCATAATAGTATCCTCGAAGTCTCTTCTGTTTCCAATTTGAGCATTAAAATCACCCATTACAATCAAGTTCTTGTGTGAATATCTGGTAATGGTTGTTCTTAGTTCTGAGTAAAATTTTTCGACTTCTATTGCTTTTTTTTCATCTGTTGGTTCTGTAGGTGAGTACACTTGAATGATTGTCCACTTTTCTTTGTAGCCTTGTAATTCCATGTTAAGAACAGCAATGCGTTCCGATATCCCAACGATTTCGTCGATGTTTCTTGAGTATTTTTCTTTAATTAAAAAACCCACGCCGTAATGGCCTTGCGTGACTCCCATATGGTATAATAGGAATTCTCCATTTACTTCAATTTTTTCTCCATGTCTTCTAACTTCGCTGAGGCCTAAAATGTCCCAGTGTATATTTTCAAGTGCTAGTTTTAGTTCGGTTAGACTTTCTTCAGAATTTAGGCTTCTTGTATTAATTGTTGCTACATAGAGGGGTTTAATTAGTTTTCTATCTGGGTTCAGAATTGGGGGGTTTTGGTCGATTTCCCCACGGTGACCAACCGGTTTGGGGATGTTCAGGTTAAGTTGTAATTTGTTTGATATTTGTTTACCGGTGTCTCTTCTATCCTAGCTCATGGTTGACCATATCCCACAGTTAATAGGCATAAATTTAAAAATCACAAAATTCCGACTGCAAAAAAATGGTCTTTAATTACATTAAATGTAAGTACATAAAACGTATACACCAGTATATATACTTCAACTCGTTTCGTTAAGATCTTTCGTTGGATACCTACCTATACATATTAATGTTTCCGCCCATTTTACATACATACGAAGCTAACTATACGTTTTATGTGAAAATCCATTAAGCTGTAGGTCGTACCAAAGAAATAGTCAATGTATGTACATTATGTATAGTCGAAAATATAGCTATCCTGTTGGGGCAGCTGAAAGAAATGTAAATTCACATTGAGTGCCTAAGTAAATTCAAAACGAGATTATCATGAATAGTACCTACATTCAAATAAAATATAATTTAGTAACCGTACCACGTACATAAAACATAAAGGTACTACCTATTATCAAAGGGTAGAAGACAAATTATCAAGGATAATGGTGGCCACATAAGCTCCCAATATCTAACTTCGCCTACGTAATCTTAAAAAGCAATCTTATCTTGGCTTATTTCTGGGGACAGATTGCCAACGCCGACCTTTGAAATCGTTTGTGACACCTTTAGCCTTGCTCTTATTTTTTTCGAACCACCAAATTCAATTAGCACGCTCAGCGATAGAATTGATGGAAAAATTAATTACGCGATGGTGAAAAGATTCAAACGACTTTTCAGGTAAGATTATATAATTTTTATATTGAATTTTATGTGGGAGTCATACTTATTTGAGTATAAAGACTTGATTTTGCTAATGTATTTATGTGGCTGGGGAACACAATAATATTATATACATATACATAAACATATGATGTATATATACATAAACGAAGCCATTCCATTCGGGGAAAAGGCAATGTTTTTAGTATCATGTGGATTTTTAACCAATAGGTTGAAACCACTAGATATAGTAGTTAAATTTCATTGTCTATACATACAATACAGAGTGTTAAAAAACACGTGTCTGATCCATGAGGGTTCTGTTAAGTGTATTAATACAAAGTGAGGGTTTTATTCATTGTATCAATACAAGTACATGTACGTAACTCATTTGTTGAATATATCATATTTTTTTCTGGATCAATTTAGGAAAAAAAGTATATATTCAACATATGAGTTATATACATTTAATTGTATTGATCTCCGAATAGTACCCTCACTGATCGGACACATGATTTTTTTGAAACTCTATATGTATATGTACTTATTTATTTGCCTATATGTATTATTATTATATAGGTAAATATATAATAAAATCCTGTAAAATAATGATAATAATAAAATTCTGCGTGGGAGGATCAGTATGAAATATAAAGCAAAAGCAGCAAGCTTCGAGCAGTGTGTCCTGCCGGTATTTACATACGGGGCCGAAACTATGACATTCACAAAAAAGTCCACCGAAAAATTCAGGGTCGCGCAAAGAGCAATGGAAAGGGCGATGCTCGGAGTAAGCTTGCGCGACCACAAAACCAATGAATGGATCAGGAACAAAACCAGACTGAGGGATGTCATCCACGTAATTGCCCAAAGGAAATGTAGGTGCGCAGGACACATAGCTCGTATGCAGTCCAATAGGTGGACAAGGCGTCTCTTGGAGTGGAGGCCCCATGTGAACAGGAGATTGCGGGCCAGCCACCTAAACGTTGGGTAGACGACATCAGAGGACACGCAGGCCCAGACTGGATCAGAAGGGCACAAGACCGCCGGAACTGGAGGAGGCCTATGTCCAGAAATGGACGACCGATACAGGCTGAAGAAAAAGAAGAAGATATAGGCAAATAAATATCCCTATATATTTATAGGTAAATTTAACTACATACGAATAGAGCGGCCTTAGCGAGAATTTTTTAAAAGTAAATATGCCTTATATCGTTTTGCGATATCAAACTTTGATGAATGTGACTGCAATTTATTTCTATATGATTTTTCTATATATTTACTATAGAATTTACCATAAAGGTGGCAGCTGTGAAAAGTGGTAACAATCTCTGTAAGAAAAAAAATATATGTGCAAAGAAATTAACTATATAGGACAAAGAGCGGCTGCTCTACATATACAGGATGGAAACGTTAGATAGATAGATAGATAGAGTCTTTATTTGCATCAAAAGACACACAAACATACATGATAATAAAAAAAAACATAATACTGTGAAAAAAGAACATACAATAAGCAAACAATAACTTGAATTGTCATACTTTCAACAAGGTGTGTGTCACAGTGATGCAAACGGGCAGTAGCTCAACGATGTATTTTCTCAAAGAGCAAAGCGCTGATTTTCAGCCACAGCCCAGAGGATAGTCGGGATCGCGCACAGCGATACAGACGTGATTCGAACAGATGTCTTATGTAATACTACGTTTATCGCTAGGAGAAGTATAAATATATGTAATAAAAATAAAATAGAATAAATAATTTAAGGTAATAATTATTAATAATTTCCAGAAGAAGAATTAGAAAAGATAATTTTTAAGTTATATTATATTAAAGTATTTGGCTCATTAATGGGAAACCGCTACCTAGACGGCCAAACCGTGTGTACAGTTTTTGATGTTTCAATAGTGCTAATTTTAATTGCTTTTTAAAGGTAAACTTTGAACTAGCATTTCTTATAGGAGGCGGCAAGTTATTCCAACACTTGGTAGCCTGGTAGCGAAAACTGCCATTGAACGCCACCGTCTTGTGTATATGGGCCGCTAACGGAGCCCGCGTTGACCGAGCTACACCTCAACCGTATTGATGGTGAAAAGAAGAGAATTTCAGTTTACTATATAGATATTCCGGGTTTTTATATTTTATTAGGTCAAACATTAGAGATGCAAGATGTAGTCGCCTTCGAGATTCCATATTTAGCATAGAGGCATTATTAATAAACGGGGAAATATGGGTACGCGGAGGAATATTAAAACAAAAGCGACAGCAGGCATTTTGCACTCGCTGTATTAACCGCTGGGTATGAGACAATAACCGAGGACCATATACAAGATCACCATAATTAAAATTAGGGACTCGCACAAGTTGATTCGGGCTTTTTCTGTTAGAAAATGGCGATTCTTATAAATAATTTTAGCCTGTAAAAACAATTTCTAACAAGACCTAAGACATGGTTTTCGAAGCGTAGCAAATTATCAAAAGTAATACCTAAGTTTTTGGCTTGCGTGACAAGTTCGATGTTTGTACCCAGAATTTTAACAACAGGGTTATTTTCTAGAATTTTCTCAACCTGTTTCTTTGTTCCCAGAACCATGAACTTAGACTTAGAAGGATTCAGCACAAGCGCATTTTCAGCAGACCAGTTAGCAATGGCATCTAGATCCTCTCTTACTGCATCTAACGCATCTGTAGTATTATCAGGATTCACAGGCAGATACAACTGGACATCATCGGCATAGCAATGATATTTGCAATGATTAATTACATTAGGAAGGTCAGCGCTATATATAATAAAAAGAAGTGGTCCGAGTATAGAGCCTTGAGGGACTCCACGTGCCAATAATTTGGGGGTTGAAATTGAAAAGGAGCCATCATCTCTTTGGAGCTTGACGGCCTGGTAACGAAAACTTAAATAACTATCGAACCATTTGATTGAGTTGTTATCGAATCCATAATATGATAGCTTAGACTAAAGTAATGGAATATTGATACTGTCAAATGCCCGGGAAAAGTCAAGGAGGGTCAGTATGGTACCATTTCCTTTGTCCTGCTCAGCTAGTATATTATCTGTCACGTCAAGCAGGGCTGTGACGGTGCCCCGGCGCTTCCGAAAACCCGACTGATATGCCGGCAGCAGATCAATGGTTTCAACATATTTTGTTACCTGGTCATAGACGGCCTTTTCTAAGATTTTGGATAAGTAAGGAAGTATGCTTATACGTTAAGTGTCAACGGACGATATTTTCGTAAATCATAGGGATATTATAAAAAAGGAAAGTTCATTGCATGATGCATGATTGTGATGCAATTTTTTCATATCACTAGAACTAAGGAAAATATCATCTTTCGGCACTTAATGTTTCCAACCTGTATATATAGATAGATAGATAGATAATACTTTATTGTTCCACCATTATAGAAAACACAAAAATACAAAAGAAAAACAGTAAATATAATGAAACAATGGGCGGCCTTATCACTAAAAGTGATCTCTACCAGGCAACCTTTGGATGGAGAGGAACTATGAACTGCAAGGCGGGGTTGTTTATATAAACCATTATCGTAAAAAGAAAGAAAAAAAAAACACAACTACATACAATAAAATAAAATAAAATACGTGACAGCAAAATAATATATATACCTATTAGTATAATACATAAATGTTATAATAAATGTAATAAATAACCAACAATAATAAATAAATAAATGCAGCCGGCTAATATGAATATAAAATCATTGGGACAAATAAAATGTTTTTAAACGATCTTTAAAGATAGGCAGAGATGGTGCATGTCTAACAGTGACCGGTAAGGCATTCCACAGACGAACAGCTTCTACTGTGAATGAATTACTGTAAAACGAACTTTTATGAGAAGGGAACATAAGAGTGAGATTTTCTGATGACCTCAAACAGTGGGAATCATTGCCAAGAAAAACAAAACGTTCCTTTAGGTAACGCGGAGAAAAAGATTATCTACCCGTGCCCAAGCACGGGCCTCCCCTCATGATGAGGGGGCTTAGACCATAGTCCACCACGCTGGCCAAGTGCGGGTTGGCGGACTTCACAAGTCATTCGGTAGCTAGTTAGGCTTTCTCAGACATGCAGGTTTCGTCACGATGTTTTCCTTCACCGGAAGCTAGTAGCAATCGTACAAAGACGAGTTGCACATGATTCATTAAAGAAATCAGAAGTGCGAGCCGGGATTCGAACCTGCACAACTTGTTTCCAAGGCAAGCGCTCGCCCACCAAGCTGTTACCGCAATAACTAAGATAAAATCTTTATTTGACCTTAAAATTAATCTATGTTTAGGTATAAAAAGTATAATAAAATAAAATAAATAAATAAAGCTTGTTATAATACCTGTATTACTATTGATAATAATTTAAAAAATATGAAAAAAGGACATAAATATAGATATACTACTCTACAAATAAGTAGGCACAATCTATAATAATAATATAAATCTGCCCAAGTCTCTACCAATGTAAATCGCTCTAGATGTAAACACGATCTTTACAAATAAATTCATTGGAATTACACTATAAATTTGGAAAATTTTTTGGATTATGAGAAGAATCATCCATTTTGATAATATATAGTTGTCACAATAAAAATTGCTCTGTCTTTCTACGACTTTGCAACTCTTTAAATGCGTATAAGGGCAAATTTTATAAATTTGGCTTAACTCTTAGTGTCAATAAGAAACAAGACTATGTATAATCAATATATCAATTATCATTTAAATCTGCATACACAATAGCTAAAATATTAAAATTTTATTGACAAAACTTATCTCATTACAATAAACCGACAATATCGTAAGTTCGTAACGGTCGTAATTCACCGAACCGCAACGAAAACCGCACGACCCTTTTTTTGTGTAGTTTAACCCTTATGTCACAAAACTTACCGTTAAAACAGGTGATCAGCCAGAGAAAAGTCGTGCACAAACGCATGATGAACGCACTTAAACCACTATAGCCTATACGTATTGTGTCACCCTATAACGTGCACTTATGATATGATATCACGATATCACCCCTCAGGTTCGTAGAAACGTGTGACGTAATACAAAGTTCCTTATGACTACAGTGTTGGTGGACGACTGCTCGGTATGGAGCATCCCGTGCGACTGAACTCGACACGATATTATTAGAGCCGTCAACCGTGGCGGGAGGGTGAGGGCTGATTTTAATGTTTTGTATCCTCACACAGCTATTTTCCTTCAATATACCCCGAATTATCAACCTGCGTGGGTACGTCTGTTCATAGTCTAAACGTTTTAATTATGTATCTATGTGCTATATTCAAACTACGGCTTTCTATTTGGATCTCGATAGCAATTAAACATCTCTACGTGCGTGTTATACATATTACAAGAGTTGATATCATAGACAAAAAGTTACTAGCGATCTCTACGTTATCATCATCACTAGCAGTCGAAACAAGTCCACTGCTGGACAAAGGCCTCCTCCCCTTAGAAGGGAAAGGTTGATATAATCCCCACGCTTGGCAGGCGGCTCTGGGATCACAATATAGGCGGTAGTTAATCCAATAGAAAGACGCTGCTGCCCGTCTTCTTGTTTTCCCTTAGTCACCTCTTACGGACACCCCACGGGAAAATAAATGTATGAAATGACATGAATTCGATTGAGCTCTGATTCAAAATTCAAAATTTTTATTTCAAATAGGCTTAACGCTAGCACTTTTGAACGGTCATTTTTTTAAAAGCTACCACCGGATCACAACGTGGCCTCAACTGAGAAGATCCGGCAAGAAACTCAGCGGACTTGTCATTTTTCAATTTTTTTTTTTAAACAACGTTTGTCTTTTTAACCGACTTCAAAAAAGGAGGTTCTGTATTCGACGCGTATGTATGTAATATTAATAAAAATGCGTAATTTTCATATATGTTAGTCTATGTGGGCTTCTAAACGAATTTACCAAATTTCACGAGTGTTTGTATGTATGTATGTATGTATGTATGTATGTATGTATGTATGTATGTAGGTTTGTCCGCGGATTTCTCAGAAACTACAAGTCCGATTTCAAAAATTCTTTTTGCAATAGTTAGAGTATCTTTCAACTTAGGGTAGAGTACAAATTTCATCAAAATCGGTCCAGTAGTTTAAGAGATATAAACTTTTTATGTATTCAGTAAGTTACTGTAATGTAGACGTTCGAGTTGCGTGATAGTGCTGATACCTATCTTGGTAAAATAAGTCACTAAAAAGTGTTAAATAAACTATTTTAAAAAAAATAAAAACCGACTTCAAAGTAAATTATCTAAAAAGCATAAAATAACGAAAATATTATTGAAGTTGGTGCAGAATATACACAGCAGGTACGCTAACACCAACTTCAATAATATTTTCGTTATTTTATGCTTTTTAGATAATTTACTTTGAAGTCGGTTTTTATTTTTTTTAAAATAGTTTATTACAATTAGATCAGCACCAGCAACAGTGTGTCGTGCCGTTCAAAATATCAAATAAAATAATAAATACGACGATAACACAACAAACTAAAATGCCAAAGGATAGTAGTCGGACCAGTTGACCCCCCAAGCACGAGTTGACTCGAGCAGCTGCCATCACTCCACTCAACCATATTGGAGGGAAGGGGGTGACCCGCCACACGAACTCGCCACAAGCAAAGACTTTTCGATGGCGAGCATGACCGATTCAAAATCACAGTGGCTCACGTTTAACATTTACCTTCTGCTGTTAAGCAGTGCCTCGTCAGGCAAGACACAAAGCACTTTAACATATTACCAACTTTGATCACAAGTCGTCTAAGTTAGATACACACCAAGAATAATTTACAAGCTCAAGTGAATTGCCTTCAGAACGTAAATAAAGTAATAATCAATTTTGCTGCTAGACTACAAAAGAAAAAAAATTAAATACTAAATCCTGATAATCCTATATTTCACTATTGTTATTTTAATTATTTTTTTGCATTATTAATGAATAATGCAATAATCCTAACAATATATGTATAAATAAAAAAATAGCTTTGCCATAACCTTCTTAACTTTATAAGAGCTACTACTGTAATTACTTCTTTAAACCTTCTTATTATTATTTCTTTCTATTTATTTTCTATACTAAATTTACTAAATTTATAGTCTGGCTTCAATATTGTATAAATTTTAAAACAACATAACTCGTTTCGCTTCACATTACTCATTTTACTTATTTTTGTATATGTATTGTTGTACTCTTCTACTTACCTGCTGAACTGTTCACTGTTTTATTTGTTTTGTATTTGGATGCACTTATCCTCTGTTGGCTAAAATATGTTATATAAGATTTTGATTTATCCATATAATGTAATCTTTGCTATTTGGATACCTTAAACAATAAAAATAAAAAATAATAATAATTAATATAAAATGAACTCAATTATAATTGATAAAATTGCTGTGCCCCTAAAATTGCTATCAGGGTTTCATGTCTCCACTCTTACCAAATTAAAATACCTTTATTTTATATATGAAAGCAATAAATACTTTGATTTGAACAACTCAGTGGGCGGTATAAAATTAAATTTATTAAATTAAAATTTATAAAATTAATTTTCTATTTGATTTAGGTACCTACTCAAAGATCCCAAGGCGGCGTTCCCATCGTCTTACGATTGTCGCGCTAGCCGTACACATTGTATTGAATTTAAATCTGTCGTTACTGCAAAAATAATACAGTGGACGACAGTTAATCGTGCCGTCCTATATGTGAACACCCCCATTTAAATATACAAGCGTCGTCACAACTCAATGGGAACACGTCCTAACAGACAATTTTTCTTTTCGTGCGGACTTTATAAAACAGGATCTAGATAGATAGATAGATATGCTCTTTATTCTACACAAACTCACCTACACATAAAATAAAACACATAAAAAGACTTAAAAACTGAAATATGTAAAAAGGGCGGCCTTATCGCTATTCGCAATTTCTTCCAGGCAACCTTGGGATGGAAAAAAGAGAGAATGAAACATAAAAGTGGGGTAGTTAGCTAGTGCAACAATTATGATATTTAGAAAACAAAAACATAAAAAAAAAGAAAGAAAGTAAAGAGAATATAACAGAAAAACATAGCTATAAATTATAAATACCAATATTAAAACCAATATAATCACATATACATATCTATATATATGTCACAGTAAAAACTCTGAGGGCACCATAATAATAACGGGATGTCAGCAATGCCGACGTTACTGACACAAAAGTTACTCTTGCTATAAGATTTTGACAGCATATTTAATATAAAAATATGGGGACTCCCCCAAGTGGTCTCCTCCGGCCCCTACAACCACACCATCGCCAGCCTTTAACCATCAGTGAGATTATCATCGCTTATGATTATTAATTATTATCACAAGAGTGCTTGATTAATTCATATTAGTAATTCAAATGGACCTTGTTGGTCCAACTCACCGACTTAATACGCCAAACCTTTAGAAGCCGAATCGGACACATCCAATCCAGAAGAATAAATGCAGCAGCCAGGAAAATCTGCGAATATAACTTAAAACACATTAATATTTTCAACGAAACTAGACAGGTCCGGACGGTCCGACGATCCGAGCGACTCTGCTACGAATGCGGCCGTTGCGTTGTATTTATAGTAAATCCAAACTCACTTTTGTGTAAAAGTACCCTCATTAATTATTATTAATTTTACAAACAATTTAATCACAAGAATAATCCGAACAATGAGAACTTAAACCCCAACAAAAATGACGAAACAAGGAGGCCGAAACGTCTCCACCCCGGCACGGCCATTCTGATCGGCGGTGCGCGCTCTGCACCTGCCGGAATGTTTACCAGTAATAGTGGCATTATTAGATTGTTAACTAGTAGCTAAAATCAACATTTTTAGTAGCTGAAATAAATATTGTCATTAGCTTATTGTAATTTGGTATTAGTGTCGTAATGTACTTTTGTGATCAAGCGTAACTTTCTCTGTTTTTATTGATTGATTGACTTTTGGGATCATGTACTTTTGGGATCAAGAATACCTTCTCTGATTGCTTATTGTAATTTGGTTTCAGTGTTGTACTGTACTTTAACTTCTCTGATTAAGAGTAATAGTGTGTTATACATTGGTTTTTTTTTTTTTTTTTTTTTTTATTGATTTCATTCTCACGTGACGGTAATGCTCTGTGATAGACACAAAGTCTTTGACTTGATAGGATTCGGGAATAGGATCAGGAACACCGCTCTGTGATAGACACAAAGTCTTTGATTTGATGGAAAAATAAGGTAGGGAATTTAGGACCATTGCTCCGTGACAGGCACGAAGTCTTTGACTTGACGGGATATAAGGAGCCGGGTTCTGAGCGGTCCTGTACGCCGTGGTCCCAGCAGGATAACATGAGAGATAATTTATTGTCTACACGACAAATATTTATATGCATGGAAAACATCATGCTAGTTATTTTTTTTTTTTTTTTATACGCATGGAAAACATCACGCTAGTATATTTTTTTATACGCATGGAAAACGTCATGCTAGTGTTTTTTTTTATACGCATGGAAAACATCATGCTAGTTATTTTTTTTTTTTTATACGCATGGAAAACATCACGCTAGTATTTTTTTTTTATACGCATGGAAAACATGCTAGTGTTTTTTTTTATACGCATGGAAAACATCATGCTAGTGTTTTTTTATACGCATGGAAAACATAATGCTAGTATTTTTTTTTTTTTTTTTTTTTTACGCACGGAAAACATCATGCTTGTAAGATTTATGTTGACTCGTGTCGATTTGCAATATTGATTTATTGAATTATATTAATAAAAATATTATTAATTGATCAATACTTTTTGCCACCAGGGCAAAAACTTTATACGCATCGAAAACATGCTAGTAAAGTATGTAGAAGTTCCAAAATGTATGGAGCCTGAGCCAGGTCCTTGCACACCACACTCTTAACTATCCATTTACTTTAATCTGGCTTTATTTTCTTGTAAAACTTAAGAATGTTTACTTAGAATAGTAACATAAAAAAAGGCATAGCGGATAACTGTCACAGTCATGTGTCACTTTTATTATCAATGGCTTTAAAAGTATTATTTTTTTTTTATTACAGCACTCTTTCTATTTTTGTATCTGTTTTCTCATACATCATTTTAATAATTACAATATCAATGGTAATCAATTCACTACCTACAATACACGCACACAACCAACTGTGACAAGTTTAACTGCATCTACTGATGCAGTTAAGCTTGTTGTTAAGTTAGCTATCAATAGCTACTGCTATTGATAGCTGGCTGCCTGACAGTTTAATTCGGCATCAGTGAGACGCCATCTTAAGAAGCCATGCTAAATATAAATAAATGATAATTATAATAAAAATTACAACAAACAGTAATTAAAACGAAGTATTTACATGTTTCTCGAATTATATGGATTTTTCTCAATCCTCTAAGGTGGCGTACACAGACCCAGCCCACTCTGCAACAACTCCTTTACCTATAAAGCTACTCATGACCTAATAAATCAGCTAATTCATATATTGGTAATAAGCTGGTGGATAAAAAAAAAGAGTAGTTCAAATGGGATATGAAAGAATAATAAGCGTAACTGTACATACGGATGTGAATAAAGATATTGAAGTGCTTGTAACGCTCCACGCGTACTCGCTCATTTATTTTCGATAGATCAATGCAAATGCTCCACGCATTCATGCATGATTTGATTTCTAGTACATTAGTATGGTACTGTGGCATTGAGCCTTAATTTGACCGTAAAGACTATGTGATAATAAAAAGTGATTGTTACATTCTATTAGCCAGTCAACAAAGACAAGCCAATAACATATCTCCTTACTCTTATTGCAGTCTTAAAAAATTTGTTATAGTCAAATCCACATTTGGTATTAGGTAAGAAACAATAACTTACGTCAGTGCGGCTATCTACAGCCACACAAATAAAACAGATGTTACTTTCTTGCCCGGACGTCTGTCCACCACGATCACGACACAGTGACCGAAGCAGCAACGCCACCGCTTGAGCAGTAACCCCACTGGGAGCGCTCATTGTGTCGGCGAAGCACCTCCTGGCTCAACATACACCTGTAAACATAACATACTAAAAAAAACAAATTTATAATTTACCAGACCGCCAAAGCATGCCTGGTTTTGTTAATTGACCAATAGACACATAGGAATCATAGATCCTTGTCGGTCAATAAGAATCACTCAGCCAACTGCTCGGCCTTCCTCCATATAAACGGTCATACTATTATTAAAGCTAAAGATTCTGTATAAAATCGGTCCAGACCAATCTTGGTTTGAACTCGGTTGAATCAGAAGAATGTGTAACGAGTATATGAACGCCAAACCATCATCAGATTTAGACGTACAGGTAAAACGAAGTGCTGGAACTACTTCGTATATAAAACGACTAGATAAGCATGTATGCCTTGATGCTATATTTTATTTTTGTTGATTTGGTTAGTTTTGCTTTTAATCATTATAGTAATTTTCATCTATTTAATTTAATTTCATAATTTCATAATAATTCTCATCTATTCTAACTTTCATAGAGAACATAAGCAAGCATATCAACGATGCCTGTCATAGGTTCACTTATCACAATTCACAACAACTAAACGTCTAAAAACAAGTGTACCGTTGCTGTATAAATAAATAAAATTAAAACATTAGTTGGAATTGAAATTTTACGCGAATAAACTTTGTTTACCGAAACGACGAACACACTCGAACATTATTAGCATACAAAACTGAAATCTACCCGTAGTTTATAATAATAATAAATCAAAGAAATGAAATCCAAATGATGTCAGTTTGTACGTTCTCACAGCTAAGAGTATTTTTCCACTTCGATGTTGCAATCATAGAACACAACCAACAACCAATTTTTCAGTCCAACAATAAGTACATCGTTGAGAAAACAATATTTAAAGAACTAGTACTAGAACTGAAACTTGAACCACTATCAAACTTCAGCAACCACTATCAAAACACAAAGAAATTGAAAGTACCGTAATTGAGTTCGAAAGTATTGTAATCCGGGAAATTGACGGTAGTCGATTGTGAAATACGTAAACACGTGGGAACTATTGTCCCTACTAGTTTACTCCATATCTGAGTACATTCCTGTAAGTGATAGGACAATTACCATTGTTATTAACAATAAAATAGACCACCACTAGTCAAACCAGGGTGGGTGGGTGGCGTGGTGTGGGTGGGCCGGGAAAAAAAAACTATGACCATCTTTGCCATATTCTGAGGAAATATGGGTTAGGTAATAATGCAGATTGCATCAGAAAGCGTAGCGGATAGGCCAGAATTCAATCCCACTTCTGATGTCACAGTAAAAACTCTGAGGGCACCATAATAATAACGGGATGTCAGCAATGCCGACGTTACTGACACAAAAGTTACTCTTGCTATAAGATTTTGACAGCATATTTAATATAAAAATATGGGGACTCCCCCAAGTGGTCTCCTCCGGCCCCTACAACCACACCATCGCCAGCCTTTAACCATCAGTGAGATTATCATCGCTTATGATTATTAATTATTATCACAAGAGTGCTTGATTAATTCATATTAGTAATTCAAATGGACCTTGTTGGTCCAACTCACCGACTTAATACGCCAAACCTTTAGAAGCCGAATCGGACACATCCAATCCAGAAGAATAAATGCAGCAGCCAGGAAAATCTGCGAATATAACTTAAAACACACATTAATATTTTCAACGAAACTAGACAGGTCCGGACGGTCCGACGATCCGAGCGACTCTGCTACGAATGCGGCCGTTGCGTTGTATTTATAGTAAATCCAAACTCACTTTTGTGTAAAAGTACCCTCATTAATTATTATTAATTTTACAAACAATTTAATCACAAGAATAATCCGAACAATGAGAACTTAAACCCCAACAAAAATGACGAAACAAGGAGGCCGAAACGTCTCCACCCCGGCATATATATATATATATATATCTTAAATTTATACGTACACTATGTACTACAAAATATATAAGGACCTAAATATAATAATAAATAGCAAATAATTATAGTAAAATATATAATAATAATAAAAACAATAAAGACAGCAATTAAAAAGCAAAAAACAATGACTATAAAGAAAGATAGTAACTTTTCAAAAGATTTTTAAATATATGTGAGGATTTGGCTTGCCTTATCGAGATTGGTAAGTCATTCCATAAGCGCACAGCCTGTACAGAAAAAGATTTTCCATAAAAAATAGTAGAATGAGAAGGCATATTTAATGATGGGTTTTCTGATGACCTTAGAGCTCGCGAATGCGTCTCGTGAAGGAACTGGAAGCGTGCTTTGAGATATGCTGGGGTAGTTGGACTAAAAAGAATATTATAAAGGAGATGAAGAATGTGTGTGTTCCGGCGAAGTCGAATTGGTAACCACTTGAGCTTTTTACGAAAATCGGAAATGTGATCAAATTTGCGTAAACCAAATATGAATCTAATACAAAAATTTTGGAGACGCTCAAGCTTATCAAGTTGGTCTTCATTGAGATCAAGATAGCTGACATCGGCATAGTCTAAGATAGGGAGAAGGATCGACTGAGCAAGCGCAATTTTTGTGGCAATCGGGAGAAAGTTTCGCAATCTCCCTAGAGCCAGCAGAAGCAAACATTTATCTGCTTACTTCTTGTACCTGAGGAATCCAAGATAATTTTTTGTCGATCTACCCAGTAAGCACTAATTGTATAACAGCTGTATTCATTTCTTATCAAAAACTTGACTGTTACCAAAGATATGATATGAGCCTGGTACCCAACAACAGTGTGTTCCGCACTTCGACCCATCTGGATCCATTGTGCCTGCCTGTTGCTGACTTATCGAAGAGTTCCTTAAAGTACACCACGATTGTTCCAGCTTGAAACTATACCAATCCTATCGCCTATCCTACACCAAATGATTATCATCTGGTGTAGGATAGGGTATTCGCAGATGACTTATTATACTTCTTGCAAGAGCGTCGCCGCCATACAATACAAAGCGTGGAGATTATGGCAACCCGTCCCTTCTAAGGCAGAAGCCTTTGTTCAGCAGTGGACTTTTCGGCCGCAGATGATTGCTAATTTTGCACAATTAAGTAATTTATTGTTTTTAAATTGAAATTAGGCTTTATTATTATACCAATAATGATATTATCCTAATTTTATTAAAAAAGGTGTTTTTTTTTGGAAATTCATGAAAAAGCCGATGAAAAATTTCAACACTAGAATGTTCAGAATCATATACTGGATCCTATCTGTTTACGGTACGATGTCCCTTACACCTCGTATGTAGTATTGACTCACGTTTCACCTTAATAGAATCTGCACGTATCTATATATAGTATGCACTTAGCCTCATTCTGTATTGGCGCTAGTTGGTACCAAAATGTCCCGTGACTGTATCTTATCTATTAGATAGTTAGATAATAATTTATTATTCCACAATAAGAAAACAATTATTTAAAATAAAAGGAACAAATCTATGTACAATAACGCTCTCGCTGTTGTAGCTATCTCTTAAAACTTCTAAAATAGTCGGTATCTAATCACATAATAGATTTTAGAATAATCGCTATCTAATCACATCAAGACACGACTTTCTTTAAATAACTAAAATAATGTAGCGCAGTAAATTTTCCGATGTCGGCAGAACTATTTTCATGAACGAAATATATTTTGAGTGCTTTGGAAACTTCAGTAAGTCCAATGGGAATGTTTCAGGGGTCGCAGCCAATAAAGTAGATTGGAATGGAATTTGCGAATTAATACCGCAAATTTTTGTCTATGAAATTTATGAGTTACTTGCAAATTGACTAAGTAGGTATATGACAATCTAAAAATGTGTCATTATCATCATTAGCAGCCAAAAGCGTCCACTGCTGAACAAGGACTTCCCCTTTAGAAGGGAGGGGTTGCCATAATCCCCACCCTTGGCTGGCGGCTTGGGGATCGCAGTATAGGTGGAAGATAAATCTAAAAGAAAGCGACTGCTGTCCTTTAATTTTTTATACAATATGGTTATGAGATCAAGAAACACACAGCAGATATATAACGTTTGAGGGTTAAACTTGTTAACGTTATGAAAGCGCTCACGTGACGCAGTCATTCCGTCATTCAGTGTCGTTCAGTGTCGTCCAGTGTCGTCCAGCGTCGTTCGATGTCGTTCGGTGTCGTTCGGTGTCGTTCTGTGTCGTTCGGTGTCGTTCGGTGGCGTTCGGTGTCGTTCTGTGTCGTTCGGTGTCGTTCGGTGGCGTTAAGTGGCGTTCGGTGTGGTTTGATGTGGTTCGGCGTGGTTCGTTGTGGTTCGGTGTCGTTCGGTGTCGTCCACGCACATTTTTTTATTGTATTGTGTGGTTAGTGACCAACCTGGTGTAAGAGTTTACAAGGTGCCCTTTGGTTTCTGGCTTAATGACTGCTGTCTAGGTGACAATAGCCAGGACCGAGTTTTCACGTGCCCGGAGCACTAAGCACGGAGACGCTCAGTCCAAGTGCCACTAAACTGTCATCCATCTAAGGATTGACCTTGCCTGACGTTGCTTTCCCAACTGATCGTTCACCGAACCTGGCTATGAGCATCTCTACACCATGTTGAATGGAAGAGATTATAAACTTTTGGCAAAGATATTGTTTCAAAAGTAACAAACTACTACTGAATCACCACACTTATTTTTTAGCCTAGGAGGACCTAATTCGACCTTGACGCCCTCGAAATATCTCATATCTAACTTCGGCTTCATAAAATTCTTTTATTATATTGTGTCAGCAAACAATGAAATCTGTTATGAAATCCTAGAATTACGAGTCCTAGATTATCGAGAAACGCTGAAATATGAATTTATTATTTGTTACAGAGTACCTAGTTAATATATGTTTTTTATTGCGTTTATACTATATCCTTAAAGATCTAAAAGATAGAGTAGGATTTTTTATCGTACACTGAGTAATCCATAGTTTTCTCAAAAATATGCTAAAGCTTATGGAAAAAGGTGATGTCGTTCGTCAGTTTGACCACAAATATTGGAATACTTTTGCATTGCTGGATAAAGCTGGCCATACATGTTCAGGCATACCTGACAGGTTTGCCTGTACTGTTAAACTGTTCAGGTAGACCGGAGTGTGTATGTCGCACAACTGTGTAGGTTTCCAGGCCTTCTACGCTCTGGTTTACCTGCACAGTTTAACTCTAGGATGAAAAAATAATATTTAATGCATTCCTACTAGTTTTACATGACTGTAGAACTAGTAAGTTTTTTTTCCCTAGTAGTCATACATGTAGAACTAAATATAAAACTACTGGGAATGGGCTAACCTGTCAAGTATACCTGAATGCAAAACACTGCTAAGCTGCTGGTAAGCTTAAAACACTGCTGGATGATATTCGGTATTATGATAATGTCGAATTATTAAAAATAAAAATGTTGCTACTAGAATATTTATTCAAAGTCACGCAGGAAATTTCTACAAAGATCATGATAACATATATTTTTTTTTATTCCAGCAGGCCTAGCACGACTTGTAGTCTTGACAGATCGGTGTGGACTATGATGTAGTTTTCAACACCGAAACTTCATTCTCTATACAAAAATGTGAAATGCTACGTCATAGTGACGTTATGCTCACACTTATCTGTCAAGATTGGCACATCGTGCTAAGCCTGCAGCAGGCCTAGCACGACTTGCAGACTAGAGGGGTGTGGACTATGATGTAGTTTTCAACACCGAAACTTCATTCTCTATACAAAAATGTGAAATGCTACGTCATAGTGACGTCATACTCACACTTATCTGTCAAGATTATCACATCGTGCTAAGCCTGCAGCAGGCCTAGCACGACTTGCAGACTAGAGGGGTGTGGAGTATGACGTAGTTTTCAATACCGAAACTTCATTCTCTATACAAAAATGTGAAATGCTACGTCATAGTGACATCATACTCACACTTATCTGTCAAGATTGGCACATCGTGCTAAGCCTGCAGCAGGCCTAGCACGACTTGCAGACTAGAGGGGTGTGGAGTATTACGTAGTTTTCAATACCGAAACTTCATTCTCTATACAAAAATGTGAAATGCTACGTCATAGTGACATCATACTCACACTTATCTGTCAAGATTGGCACATCGTGCTAAGCCTGCAGCAGGCCTAGCACGACCTGCAGACTAGACGGGTGTGGACTATGATGTAGTTTTCAACACCAAAACTTCATTCTCTATACAAAAATGTGAAATGCTACGTCATAGTGACGTCATACTCACACTTATTTGACAAGATTATCACATCGTGCTAAGCCTGCAGCAGGCCTAGCACGACTTGCAGACTAGAGGGGTGTGGAGTATGACGTAGTTTTCAATACCGAAACTTCATTCTCTATACAAAAATGTGAAATGCTACGTCATAGTGACGTCATACTCACACTTATCTGTCAAGATTGGCACATCGTGCTAAGTCTGCAGCAGGCCTAGCACGACTTGCAGACTAGAGGGATGTGGAGTATGACGTAGTTTTCAATACCGAAACTTCATTCTCTATACAAAAATGTGAAATGCTACGTCATAGTGACGTCATACTCACACTTATTTGACAAGATTATCACATCGTGCTAAGCCTGCAGCAGGCCTAGCACGACTTGCAGACTAGAGGGGTGTGGAGTATGACGTAGTTTTCAACACCGAAACTTCATTCTCTATACAAAAATGTGAAATGCTACGTCATAGTGACGTCATACTTACACTTATCTGTCAAGATTGGCACATCGTGCTAAGCCTGCAGCAGGCCTAGCACGACTTGCAGACTAGAGGGGTGTGGAGTATGACGTAGTTTTCAACACCGAAACTTCATTCTCTATACAAAAATGTGAAATGCTACGTCATAGTGACGTCATACTCACTCTTATCTGTCAAGATTGGCACATCGTGCTAAGCCTGCAGGTCGAGACAAGCAAGACGTTTGCCTGATGGTAAGCAACACGCTTGCCAATAAACAACTATATTGCTCTAACGCTCGTCACTCGAGAAATTAATTATTAAGTCTCTGGGCCGGTCCGGTAATTTCACCAACTACAGTGCCGTTCACACCGGAATACAAGTTTTTGCACACTGCTGCTTGCCGGCAGAATATCACATTCTACGGTGGTCCTACCTGGACGACCTGATTCATATGTGTCTGTTATTATTCTTATTTGTAGAGCAAAAGTGATTAGTCCCACTTCACTCTGTCCGTCATACAGGGTGTAAGGGACGTCGTACCGAAAACCGATACCAGGGATCCAGTACATGATTCTGAACACACTGTCGAAATTTTTCATCGGGTTTTTCATGAATTTCCAAAAAAAAACAACTTTTCTTAAATAAAATTATTGGTATAATAATAAAGCATAATTTTAATTTAAAAACAATAAATTACTTATTTATGGAATATTTATTTAATTATTTATTCTTTATGAACTAAAACTGTACATAGGCAATTAATTATTATTATTTTGGAAAATATGCAATGTAATTTGAGAAATAAATATTATTCCGCATATAATCATTACATGCTCGAAAATTAATAAGTCAGTCATTTGTCTTTTTCCGTATAAATGGTTTCTGTAATGTTGTAACGGACATTATTTGACATCTTATAATTTTTTTTCGTTACGATGTCCGGGTGTAAGCCGTTATACTAGTTTGCATCCAATTCTAACCAAGTTGTTCATAATAGCCGCTTTATTTATTATAAAATACATATATATTATTAACATGATGTCCATCGATGGACAAATGCCTTTCCCTTACAAGGAAGGGGTTGCCACAGTTCCCATGGTTGACAGGCGTCTTGGGGATCACAGTATAAGTGATAGGAAATCCGCTGCTGCCCGTCTTCTTACTCTTAGTCGCTTCCTACGTCATCCAATATGGAAATATGGATGGGCGCTTTTCTTGCCCGAACAACACGCCACGGGCTAATTTATATCAAGATTTTTATATTAATGTATGTTAACATTATTTACTCAGTTTAGTTTATAACTTCGCTTGATGTTACGGCCGGGTGTCACCAGCTGTGGTCACAAAACGACTGAATAATTAATTATTCAAGTGTTCCCGATTTAAATTTATGCTCATTTAATTAAATAATAAACAATGTTTTTGTTACAGTTTTAAAACAGTTGCTTTTAATGATAAATAGAATAGAATAGAACCGAATAGAATAGTCGTTATTGTAAACCAAGAAGATATTTACAATATAAACTTAGAACTAAAACAGAGAATGTACAAATGGCGGCCTTATCGCTATAAGCAATTTCTTCCAGACATCCATTTTGCAGGAGAAACGCTATAAATTAAGCTATCTGGCTCTTAAAATATTTAATCTTTTCAATATTTAGGATGGTAAACTATGTATGATTACTTAATTGATGCTCGCCTTAGCTCTTAGAATCGTAGGAATACTTTTTTGACTTTTGTGAAAAAAGTACTACTTTGGATACTAGTGCACCCAAACGCTTGCCAAGCGTGGAGATTATGACAAGCCCCCTTTAAAGAAGGCCTAGGTTCAGCAGTTGACATCTTCTGGCTGACGATAAATAATTAAGTATGGGTTAAATGCCCACGATACATAATGATTATAGTTTTGTGCGGGCGGCCAATATCCTTTGATCCTTTATTCTACGTTACCAATAACGACGTCCACCTAAATCGGCTCAAACTTTTGCAAACCAGCTTGTCACTTCAAGTCGAAAGTTTAGCTCTCTATTTGAAACGGTTCGACTTCGTTCCAGAATAAAAGTTTCGCGTCACAATGGTTTTTTGTTTTATGACGGGTGTCAATTACGGGATATCTTTTGTTCCCCTCGTCGCGTTCTCGAAGTTTTGTTAGTAAAGTTTCGGTTCGCACTGACTGTTTTTATTTCCGTATTTGATATCATAATAAAGAGGGGTATTGGGCTTTTTCCTACTATATTGAAGTGAAACTAGTTTTTAGGCCAACAGAAAGATGGACAACACTTTAGGATAAACATGTTATTGGGGAATAAGAATAAAAGAGTTGTCATAAAATGTTCGCTATGTTCTATCTACGAAAAAAAACCAGATCAAGTCAAAATCGTTGCATTACTATGCTTTTTATCTGTATAAGAGAATGGCTGGCTTACTCTAGGTGGACTTCGTTCTCAAAGGCAAGACACTCAGGGTACCTGGTGTAGATCCCACCGGAGATCGCATCAGCATATGAGACCTGGGGGTCTCATGTGCTGATGCGACAGCATCGTAAATCGTTTATGGGCCAAACTGCCACATATCCGAGACCTTCAAATAAATAAATTTTAACCTTCGATTAAAAGCCGATTGTCGAAAATGGCTGGTTATAAAATGTCGGATTACCTGGAGGATAAAGCTGCGTGGGCTTGAACTACCCAAGTCATGAAAGCTTAACATTTTAAGGTTACTTATTATGTAATTTGTAAAACTGTTTAAACAAAATACGACAAAAAAAAGTCAACCCCGCTGAGTTACTTGCCGGATTTTCTTCACGTTATGATCCGGTGTTAGTTTACAAAAAAATATCATTGTGTAAGCGCCTCCGTTGTACACATAGTTCATGTAGATATTTTGACTTTGACTGAACCTGAAGCTAAATCAGATAGCAGAGAGAGAGAGAGAGAGAGCAAATTTGATATTCTTTTACCAAATATCTACAAGTTTACAAACTCAAAATTAAAACTAAATACCTACAGACAACTAAAGGATATTTGAAAAAAAAAATGCAAAATGCCTTGTAAGGCACACCTGAAGCGGTAGATTCTGTTATCTAACATGTTGTACAGTAAATTAGAAACACAAACGAACGCGGCCACTGTTGAGCAAACTGTGTTACTTTGAATTAGGGGCCGGACAAACAAATAGACGGGCTTGAGGCAATTTGCCGCTGGTCTTATTTATTACGAGATACCAAAATAATGCACAGGGATTGTATTTTATACTTAATAATTGATATACGAGTATTGTACAGACCTTATACTTTTTTGGCTCTTATAGCCAGTTATAATCACTGATTGGTAAACGGTCAGTTGGTTAAGCGACGTCAAGCAAGGTCAGTCCTAAGATGGGTGAATGGAATGTGTAGCGATAACAGCTCTGTGGGCGAGCGCTTGCCTTGGAAACAAGGTGCGCAGGTTCGAACCCCGGCTCGCACCTCTGATCTTTAATGAATCATGTGCGAATCTCTTTGTGCGATTGTTACTAGCTTTTGGCGAAGGAAAACATCGTGAGTAAAACCTGCATGTCTGAGCGTAACTAGCTTTCGAATGACGTGTGAAGTCCGCCAACCCGCACTTGGCCAGCGTAGTGGACTACGGCCTAATCCCCCTCATCTTGAGGGGAGGCCCGTGCCCAACAGTGGGACATAAACACGGGCTGGTATTATTTGAACAAAGCGTCACCGTGCTTCGGAGGGCATGTAAAAAGTCGGTCCCCGTCCAGTCGTTAAGTCAGAGGCGGAGGTTTGTATTAAGATTTGATGATAAATTATATTATAACTTTACATGTTCGAACTTTTTATAGAGCATAGGGTAAGATATTTTTAAATTTAAAAAAGGTCTTGTCAGAACTTGTCTGTCATTGAAAATTAAAAGAGTCGTGTCTATCCTAAGTTGTTATTTTTATTAATTAAAGTATAAAGAATCTGCGCATCTGCTGAATTTCGGTAGTATTCTAAAAGGTTATGGGCCCAGGATACGCATAATCGTTTAAAATAATAGGAATAACAAGTCGTATATCGTCGGCAAAAGGTAAAATATTAAAGATGGATCTTGCCGGTATGAAGATGAACGTAGAACGTTTCGATGGAAATAATTTCCGACAATGGAAGTTTCAGATCAATTGTGCCTTGAGAGCTAAAGGCTTAGATATTAATAAGCAGAGATCTGAATCTGATGATAGTGTAGAATGGCTGAAGAATGATGGCATGGCCATGTTCATAATTACGTCCGCTATGGATTATAGACAAATAGCGTTGATAGAAAATTGCGATAGTGCCGCTAAGATAATGGAGAAATTAGAATCCATATATGAACAGAAGTCCGATTTTAACAGATTGATTATTCATGAAAAGTTTTACCAGTATAAGATGAACCCTTCAGATAGTATGGCACAACATATTTCTAAAGTCGAGAACCTAGCACAACAGTTGAAAGATTGTGGTGAAACTATTAGTGATGTGGCTGTCATTACAAAAATAATAAGCACATTACCATCAAAATATAGATCAGTACGACAAGCCTGGATGTCACTAGATTCATCCAAACAAACGATACACAATCTTACAGCTCGACTGATGGATGAGGAAGCTAGTTTAACATCTGAAGAACAGAGTGACGTAGCACTTGTAACCGATCAAAAGAAAGGAAAGACCGGAGTAAATTACTCTGGTTATGAAAATAAAAACGCTCAGAATTGGCGATATTGTATTGTTTGCTATAATTGCAAAAAGCGTGGACATTTTGCAAAGGAATGTCGCCTTAAGAAGAGTAGAGACGACAAACATGACAATAATGGTGCATTGGCATTTCACATTGAAGGAGATGCAAATATGACTGTCGAATCTGATGATGTGTGGTTGCTGGACAGTGGAGCTTCTGCACACATGACATTTAGAAAAGATTTTTTCTTGGATTTTGAAGAGTTTGATGATGACAGCAATAGGTTTGTAAAATTAGGAAATCAACAGAATCTAAAAGTTTGTGAAAAGGTACAGTATTGATTAAGAAGTATTTAGATGGAAAGTGGGAAGAAAATATTCTGACAGAAGTTATTTATGTACCTGAATTACGCCGAAACCTATTTTCGGAAGGAGCTGTCATGCGATTAGGCTATGTTATAATAAAGAAGAATGTTACAGCCTTAATATACAAAGAGAAGAAGATTGTATTAATTGCAACACAAAAGATGAATAATTTGTATGAAATGAATTTTAAGACATTAAAAAGCGTGAGCTGTAGCGCAGTACAAGTATTGCCTAAAAGCAATTTACACATGTGGCATGAGAGACTTGGGCACCTGAATATTCAAGAAATTAAGAACATGATTAAAAATGGTCAGATAGAATGTAAAGAAACAGGAGATGAAAAGTTTATTTGTGAAGTATGCATGTTTGGGAAGCAGAGTCGACTTCCGTTTCATCCCTCGCACCGTGGCGTGCTGAGCCCTGGTCATCTGGTCTACAGCGACGTCTGCGGTCCAATGAGTGAGTCCTCTGTCCAAGGTATGAAGTATTTTGTTTTATTTAAAGATGCTGTTTCAAGTTACTTGAATGTTTTCTTCATGCGTCACAAAAGTGAAGTACTAGACTACTTTAAAAAATTTAACGCGATGGTGTATAATAGATTTGGTCACTGTGTACGTATATTACACACTGATAATGGAGGAGAGTACATAAATAATGATTTTAAGAGTTTCTTGCAAAGAAACGGGATAACGCATGAGTGTACAGCGCCGTATACGCCTCAGCAGAATGCTCGTGCAGAGAGAGAGTTACGCACTATTGTTGAAAGTGCTCGTACGATGCTTTATGGTCGCGATCTGCCATTAAAGCTATGGGCTGAGGCAGTGGGGTGTGCTGTATATCTTCTTAACAGGACCACCTCTAGTCAAACTCCAAATAAGTCTCCATATGAAATTTGGACAGGAGAAAAACCTAATTTAGATCATCTTAAAATATTTGGTTCCTATGGCTATGTCCATGTTCCTGATGCGTGTAGAACTAAACTAGAGAAGAAAAGTAATAAGATGATTCTCGTTGGCTATGACAACCAAAATTATAGAATGTGTGACTTGATTGCTTACAAGGTAAAAGTATCACGTGATGTGGTTTTTGATGAGACAGATAAGGCTACTCCTGATACGAAAAATTTAGCTGTTTTTGAAATTAGTGAGTCAAGTACTGAACAACGGCCAGCTGCAGTCTCTCAATCACCTGTGAGGATGACATCTACTCCGTTATCCACTCCCTTATCCACGCCACAGAGAGAAGAAACTGCTAGTAGTGAGAGTTTAAGGAGCTGTGAGAATGACGAAGATAATCGTAATTGTGAGCAGTCAGGAGAAAATAGCAATAGTTTCGATTCGACTAACATGAATTTACGATCAAGGACGATAAGAAAATATCATGTTAACGTAACTGAATGTAAGCCGTGTAGTTACAAAGAAGTGCTAAGTAGCCCAGGGCATGATAAATGGCAAGAGGCTATAGAAAAAGAACTAAGGTCTCAGAAAGAAAATAATTACTACATTACTGACAAGACTAGAACAGACAAGAGGTTTATAACGTGGGTATCTAACATTAAGAAAATGAATATGTATTATGATAACGTTTTTTCTACTCCCAAAGATACCTTTTGTCGTCATATACGAGTGAACAGTCTAAGTAATGTGTATAGTAAGGCGGATGAACGTAATAGAAAATACATATTTGGAACAAAACGTGTTAAATACAAGTTTAAACGTGAATAGGTAGAGACAGATTCAGTTATTAATGCTTGATTTAGATTACTGATTTTCTTAGTAAATCACTACCGTTACAAAAATTTTCCTATGACAGGGGTCAGATACTTTGTTAACTTTTTAGTTCTATAATGTTGTTATTGTTTTTGTTTTGTTCCATTTGTAGTATATAATGAGTTAGTGGGAGCTTTATAAATAAACATGTAAATGTTATAATAGTGGGAGTATTAAGATTTGATGATAAATTATATTATAACTTTACATGTTCGAACTTTTTATAGAGCATAGGGTAAGATATTTTTAAATTTAAAAAAGGTCTTGTCAGAACTTGTCTGTCATTGAAAATTAAAAGAGTCGTGTCTATCCTAAGTTGTTATTTTTATTAATTAAAGTATAAAGAATCTGCGCATCTGCTGAATTTCGGTAGTATTCTAAAAGTTTGAACAATTCTGTAACCAGGTTGGTCACTGAAACGAAAACATATATTTTATAAGAAACTGTAGTTGAGAGACAAACAGGTTTTTTAAGGGTCTTGGCTGCAGTGCACTGCTTCAAGTCCCCCGAGATATTAGAGCTAGATACACACATCAAAAGTGTCTAGGGATCAACATATATTTTTGCAATAACTTTTCTCCTGATTGATATTAATTAAAATTTTCTTTAAGGATTCATCAAATAAAGTGTTTTCGTTTGTCACAGTAACGATAAACCAAGTCACCTTTGCATTAATAAAGAAATTTGCCATTTTCCTAATAAAGGGATTTTTGACATTTGAACCACTAACGTATACAAGCTGTAGCCATGTATACAAGCTGTTTTCGAGAGTCATTACGAACCGTCTCGAACGCAGGTTTGATGACTTCCAGCCTCCCGAACAAGCCGGGTTCCGAAAAGGCTTTAGCACCGTAGACCACATACATACGCTCCGCCAGATTATACAGAAGACCGAGGAGTATAATCGGCCATTATGTCTAGCGTTTGTGGACTACGAAAAAGCCTTCGATTCAATCGAGACCTGGGCGGTATTGCAGTCCCTCCAGCGGTGCCACATTGACTATAGGTACATCGAAGTGTTGAAGTGTTTGTACAGCAACGCCACCATGTCGATCCGACTACAGGAAGAGAGCACGAAACCAATCCCATTGCAGCGAGGTGTGAGACAGGGAGACGTTATTTCTCCGAAACTGTTCTCAAACGCATTGGAGGACGTTTTCAAGCTCTTGGACTGGTACGGATTCGGCATCAACATCAATGGCGAATACATCACTCACCTTCGTTTTGCCGACGATATAGTCATTATGGCAGAGTCGCTGGAGGACCTCAATACGATGCTCAGCGACCTCAGTAGCGTTTCCCAACAGGTGGGTCTTAAAATGAACATGGACAAGACGAAGATCATGTCTAATGTCCATGTTGCACCCGTACCGGTAGTTGTTGGGAACGATACACTCGAAGTTGTTGACCACTACGTATACCTAGGACAAACTGTCCAGTTAGGTCGGTCCAACTTTGACAAAGAGGTCGCCCGAAGAATCCAACTCGGATGGGCAGCGTTCGGGAAACTACGCGATATCTTCTCGTCCAAAATACCGCAGTGCCTGAAGACGAAGGTTTTTAACCAGTGTGTGTTGCCAGTGATGACATATGGTACTGAGACGTGGTCTCTAACGGCTGGCCTTTTAGAAAAGTTCAGAGTCACACAACGAGCCATGGAGAGAGCTATGCTCGGAGTTTCTTTGCGCGACAGAATCCGAAATGTGGAGATTCGCCGAAGAACTAAGGTCACCGACATAGCTCTCAGAATCTGCAAGTTGAAGTGGCAATGGGCAGGCCACATCGCTCGAAGAACCGATAACCGTTGGGGAAGAAAGGTTCTCGAGTGGCGACCACGAACCGGAAGACGCAGCGTTGGCAGGCCTCCCACTAGGTGGACAGACGACATTGTGCGCGTCGCAGGTAACCGGTGGATGCAAATAGCCAATTGTCGTTCATTGTGGCGTTCTAAGGGGGAGGCCTATGTTCAGCAGTGGACGTCTTCCGGCTGATGATGATGATGATGATGATGATGATGAACCACTAACACAAAAGTTCGAAAAAAAGACTGAAATAACAGTTTTCTTTAAAATTTTATTGGGTAACTTAAACAATTAATAATCCGTGTTTCTACCGCGAACACTAACAACACAAGAACATCGGTTTGGCATACTCAAAATGAGTTCATCCAAATCACGCTGTGGAATGGCCGCCCATGTTCGTTGCAACAACAAAAAAAGGTCTTCTTGCGACTGGATACCCTCCATATTCGTCAGAGCTCTTCTCTGTAGCATATCCCATGCATGCTCAATCGGGTTCAAGTCTGGCGACTGAGCAGGCCAGGGCAGGACATTGATGTTAGCTGCGGCGAGAGTCTGTCTTACAACTCTTGCGGTGTGCGGTCGTGCATTATCATGCATTAACTGAAATAAGGGACCGATTTGCACTTGTAGAGGAACGATGACGTCTGATACAATCGTCTCAGCATAAATTTGAGCGTTGAGGTTGCCTCTGATCCAAATCAACTCAGTTCTTCCGCCGATCCAAATACCCGCCCATACCATGATGGTTCCACCACTATAAGGATGGACTTCCTGGCAGGATTTTAATCGCTGTTGGCGTCCAGGGGTTCTCCAGTGTCGTATACGTCTTGTATCCGGTCTCATACCAAAACGAGACTCATCAGAAAAGCACACGAAACGCCATTGTTCTTCTGCCCATTTTTTTTGCCCAAAAATGCTTGATCCCTAGACACTTTTGATGTGTGTATTTTACCGGCTAAGTGTCATTCACTCTGGTCTACAGAATACTGATACTTGGATCTTTCTAAGCGGCGAACTTTCTCTTGCAAATCTTTGGCCAACTACGTTGAAGTATTGTAGAGGTAAAGTCTTTCTGCCGCAACTACAAACTTCTATTATAGTAGGGATATTAATAATCTCTTACTCAATGATTGATAATAATCATAAATAGCTCCGATAGTTGAAATAGATTTTAAAAATGGCTTACTTACAATTTGCGATTGTTGACGTTTGCGCGTGCGACAGTTAATGGCAGTGCATTATAGTGTATTCAGCCGTACTTAAAAATGAAGACAGTTTGTTAAGCTTGTTTGTTACCTATCTATTTTCAAAAATTCTTTGCATATTTTGTCCACTATATAGGTAAGTACTAATTTGAGTTATCAAAAAAAGATTACAACAACCGGGTTTTGCGTATCCTCCGAAGCACGGAGACATTCAGTGAAAATGCCACTTAACGGTCACCCATCTATGGACTGACGTTGCTTTATGCTTAAACAACTGACCCTTTACCGAATAGTGATTATAACTGGATACGGAGGCATCAACGACATATTTCAACATAGCTCCTAAAGATAGTTACATTTAAAATATAATATTTTACTGACATAAGTACATTTTTAATAAAGCTGTAACCTTTCGCTAGTAAATTTGAAGTATACAACGATATTCTTTGTTACAAAAGAGACATTTTTATCATTATGAGGGTGACATTTAATGTTCTCCGTCCTTGTCGGGATGTTTAACCGTTGCGAGACTTTTTGCGAGGTCGCAAGAGGGTCGCAATGGACTCGGGGTTACCTGACATTCAATTTTATTATATTTGAGTGTACAAAGAATAATACTGAAAATGTACTGGACTGTGGGCAACATTAATAACCTGTTCTTAATCCACTCCAACATGTTAGATTTCGCTTTAATATGAAGTGCCTTACTGATAAAAAAGATTAAAATGGCAGAAAATAGATCAAAATTTAAAAAAAAATTGCGGTCAAGTGCGAGCCAATCTCTCGCACCGAGGATTCCACACCATCTGTGGAAGTACTGAAGTAATTTTACTATTGCAATTAGAGCGAAAAAAAATACCACAATACTAAGTTTGTTTGTCGAGTTTTTTTTTAGGATTACTAAAAGACGTTATTATTTAAATATATATTAGACATGTATTACCCATAATTATTTCAGATTTTTCCTCCACTAACTCCGGAGATAATAGGACAGTATTTTTTTGACATTTTTGATTGACAGCCAAAAACTACGAGATCTATAGCAAAATAAAAATCTGTTCTGAGATGTAAAAATGAAGCCCTTTCATATGATATAGTAGTCTCACTTTGAAAACCCACTCCATATAGTAGTCCCACTTTGAAATATTGATGACACATGAAAAATATTTTTTTTTTCATTTGCGATGAAGTTAGGTAAGTAAGATCTAAAACTACTCGTATTCCAAGTTTAAAATCAATATCATCAGTAGTTCCTGACATATATAGTGTGACAGATAGACAGACAGACATACAGACAGACGAAGTCTCACCATAAGGGTTTCTTTTTTTACCTTTTAGGTATGGAACCCTAAAAAGATTGTATATACCATAATGATATTTGATAGATACTTATAATGTAACGTGCCGGGTATATTTCCAAAAAGTGGGAATTTTTACGGCAATGTTCCCGGTAAACTACTATATTTTGGGTAAATTGCCGGCAATATTCCCAATATGGCTGAAAATTTACCAAAAATATGGAAATTTACCGGAAATATTCCCACATTCGTATGATACAATTATAAACCTCGCTTTCGGCTCGGTTTATAAACACCCGCTCAAATAACCCCTATTAAGCAGCACACTACGCACGAACTATGTAAACTACTATAACATCACATAAAACTGCTTCAAAATAACCACTCATAGTAATAAAACACTGTCCATCTGTTCCGCTAGTTCCAGTAATATTCGTGTGAACTTCGTGAGAGGTCAGCAAGGTGTCATCGTCAGGGATAATCCAATCGATTCACACCGGCCCGCCCAGTGATGGCTTCCATATCGTATTTCAGCTGTCGGCACTTGTCTAATGTAACGAATTATATCGTATTAATAAAGCAGTTTTGTAAAGCACGGACAATAGGACTAGTGTGTTAAATATAAACCACTAGCGACTCGCCCCGGCTTCACTCACACTGGTGTATATAAAGTTTTAATATACACATCAAAAGTGTCTAGGGATCAACATATATTTTTGCAATAACTTTTCTCCTGATTGATATTAATTAAAATTTTCTTTAAGGATTCATCAAATAAAGTGTTTTCGTTTGTCACAGTAACGATAAACCAAGTCACCTTTGCATTAATAAAGAAATTTGCCATTTTCCTAATAAAGGGATTTTTGACATTTGAACCACTAACACAAAAGTTCGAAAAAAAGACTGAAATAACAGTTTTCTTTAAAATTTTATTGGGTAACTTAAACAATTAATAATCCGTGTTTCTACCGCGAACACTAACAACACAAGAACATCGGTTTGGCATACTCAAAATGAGTTCATCCAAATCACGCTGTGGAATGGCCGCCCATGTTCGTTGCAACAACAAAAAAAGGTCTTCTTGCGACTGGATACCCTCCATATTCGGCAGAGCTCTTCTCTGTAGCATATCCCATGCATGCTCAATCGGGTTCAAGTCTGGCGACTGAGCAGGCCAGGGCAGGACATTGATGTTAGCTGCGGCGAGAGTCTGTCTTACAACTCTTGCGGTGTGCGGTCGTGCATTATCATGCATTAACTGAAATAAGGGACCGATTTGCACTTGTAGAGGAACGATGACGTCTGATACAATCGTCTCAGCATAAATTTGAGCGTTGAGGTTGCCTCTGATCCAAATCAACTCAGTTCTTCCGCCAATCCAAATACCCGCCCATACCATGATGGTTCCACCACTATAAGGATGGACTTCCTGGCAGGATTTTAATCGCTGTTGGCGTCCAGGGGTTCTCCAGTGTCGTATACGTCTTGTATCCGGTCTCATACCAAAACGAGACTCATCAGAAAAGCACACGAAACGCCATTGTTCTTCTGCCCATTTTTTTGCCCAAAAATGCTTGATCCCTAGACACTTTTGATGTGTGTATATAAAAACCTTCAGATAAATACCTTATATACCTTATTCTTATTCATTGCGTGGTTTCATTAGCAACCAAAAGTCGTTCACTGCTGAACAAATGCCTCCGCCTGTTAAGGGGGGGGGGGGGGGGTTGCCATAATTCCCTCGCTTAGCTGGCGTCTTGGGGATTGCAGTATAGGTGGTAGGTATTCCAATAGAAAGACGCTGCTGTCCGTCTTCTTATTTTTCCTCAGTCGCCTCTTACGGACACCCAACTGGATGAGATGGGAGGGTGCTATTCTTACTCGGACACCCCATGGTTGCGTGGTTTAGGAGGAGTTAACGGATATACAGACAGACGGGACTTGGTTTTATAACCACCAATCAGCGCAGGGTGACGTTACTCCATTCGCTTTAAGCCAAATGTTGTCAGTCAACGCGACAAAAGTCACTGTGTACGCATCTCTAGTGTCGCCGCACACGGGCAACCGGCCACATCCACAATCGCCGCCACTTGAAGCTAGAAGCGGCTACAAAAGAAGCTGACGCGCGCGACAGCCACTTGTGGTCCATGTTGGACACTTGTGGTCGGTGGCCGCTACTTTTTTTAACTCGTGCTTGCAGTGAAATGAAGGGCGAGAGGGGTGGGGAATCGTTTTGTGGCGGCGTTTTGTGGCCGAGCCGACCACTAGAGGCGGGCGGCGGCGTGGCGATTTGATGCGTGTGACGACCACCGGCGTTTACAGAGTGCGGCGAGTCCATGCAAAATGTATGAAAACAACAGGAAATAGGTTGGTGGCTGCGTTTTGTTTTGAATTGAGTGGTTGTGGCCGGTGGCCCGTGTGCGGCGCTACTAAAACTTTCCCATTTGTGAAGTTTTTAATAAATCCCACTGCATCATAAATTACACTCATTTGGGATATAATAAAAACTGATAACAAAGATAAACAGCACACTGTGGAATATACTGTGATGTCTGAATATCGTTTTATTTTAATCAGATATGACCAATAACTTTTGTTTATTATTCGAATTATTATTATTTATGAGACAAGCGGACGATCACTTTATGGTAAGCAACGTGCACTGCTTCTCTTGACATTTGTCGCAATGACCCTAGTAATTTCTTTAGCTACAATCCTTGGAATACAGGAAAATAATGTATAGTGACCGCATGCGGTGTTCTATACAACAATATTAATAAGCAGTTACTAATCTATCCGATTTCTAAAACAAACTGCAAGAAAAATGTTTGCTCATGGCTTGAAGGTCTTGAATATAATGCAACAGAACGTTTACTAAAACCCTCGGTCTAATTGGAATTAGTAACTTAGTACATTTGTATCTCTCTCACACCCCCCCCCCCCCGCAACCTCCCCCCCGACCACACACACGAACACACACACACGCGCACACACAACTGAAGCGCATTTAATGTTTTTCCTTCTTCTTTTTTCCAAATTTCTTGTAATGTTTACCTATTAGTAGAGAAATTGTTGAATGTTCAAACACAGTTTACGTCATAGTTATAAGTTGTCTTACGGAGGGAATGCCTAGTGATCTGTAATATAGGCTCGACCTACAGCCTCAGAGTAATTAGAATGGAGCTAGTATCGCGTCGATTCCCCGAACAAATTTTTCGTGGCACTTTTGCGGGGTGCGGGAGGCGAAGTAAACACACACAGATACAATTTCACGCATACCCACACTATAATAAACTCGCAACACATTCAAAAAGACACGCACACAAATAAAGAATGACCTGACCATATGAACAAAATTTGGCAGAGGGGTTAGTGCATCATGATCTCTCCAGTGGTATCTCCTCTAAGCCTACAGCAGACACCAGTCTCTATGTAAGATCATGACTGTACCTAATTGTGATGATGAGAAAATAAATAAATTGAATTGAATATAGTTTTTTGTTCTCACCAAAATTTGTCGTGTAAAGTATGGTAGATTCAGCTTCCTTAAAACTTAAGCACACAGTATACGATGCGCAGCCCATAAGAATACTCGGGGCGCCTAGTACTGGTAAATGCAGCCACGTAAAATAATACCAAATTGCTAACAGTGTAATCAATACTGTTTTGTGTGTGATCAGTGGGCCTAGCGTCACCTCTATTAGCAGTATTGTACTATAAACAGTTGTAGCTGTTCCTTTCGCAATTTTCTATACATAAAAAGATAATTCTTCTGAATTTGTCACTTAATATTCCGTTGTATTGAACGTGATGGTAAATAAGTAACGTTGGCCCGTTTGGATAACATTATGCGATAGCACGCGCGGGTCAAGCCGCGTAATAATTGCGTACGCATTCACGACCGCCAACAATTTGTGACATGCTTTATAGATATTATACAATATTTTTTTACGGTTTATTAACACTGCTTACGTGCTTACGTAATCCCTAGCATTAGTACTTTTCCCTTTATAGTGTATAGGTACCTATTTCTCGTAGATGTGCAAGGCTCACAGTTTGAAACCTAACATTGAAATAGTTTTTTTTTTGGTACTCCAATGAAAACGCTGACGAAGGGAGATCTTCCTCTATCGCTAAAGCGCAAAATACTCGACATGTGTATCTTGCCCGTCCTAACTTACGGTGCTCAGACGTGGTCACTGACTGAATCTCAAAAGTTCAGGCTCAAGATTTGTCAAAGAGCGAAGGAGCGCAGTATATTGGGCATAAAATTGTCAGATCGGGTCCGGAACACCATACTGCGAGCCAAAACGGGTGTAATAGATGTGGGCAGGACACGTAAACCGCATGAGTGGTAACAGATGGGCAAAAATTGTCACACAGTGGACTCCGCCCATTTGCAAATGGGCGAAGACAGGCCACGTAAAAGATGGTGTGACGACTTGAACGCCTTTGAAACGGAGTGGGCGGATATCGCTATGGACCGGGGTAGATGGAATTGTATGGGGGAGACCTTTGCCCAGCAGTGGGACACAAGAGGCTAAAAAAAAAAATGCAAATAAATAAAGCTCTTTAACAATTATCCAATCCGTTTTCATAAATCATTTTCTTTTTATTAACATTTTTTTACAGTTTGTTTACAAATATGTTTCAAGAAATCTAAATTAAGTAAAACTCTTCCTCGAAATGATCATAAATTAAATATTTACTATTTTTGGTTTTGTTGATTACAATATTGATGGCCATAAATTACTCAGTTAAAGATCTCATGCATTGTTTATTGCTTAGTTAAATGTTAAAATAAGATAAAATATAGTTTATTACAAGTTTCCACGTTGAAGAAGTCAGCAGTAATTTCGTAGCGAAGATGGTATTTTTTGTTGCTGATATTAAAATAAATATGTAATTATCATGACTGTATATAATTAACAGAGATTGGTGTCTGCTGTAGGTCGATCCTGTATGAACTACCTTTGACTGAAGACATCAGTCAGTCTGTCATCAACAAAGAATTTGAATAGTCTGTTGGTCATCAGCTCTTAAAAGCTTTCAACCTCATACCACCTATCTTATCAGGTTATACTGTCTCCCTGTTTCTCTAATCCATAACTTAGATGTCCATCCATAATACGCTTCTGACTAACATAATGTTTTCAACCGCAATATCGTTTTTAGGGTTCCATACCTAAAAGGTAAAAAAGGAACCCTTATGGTCTGACTTCGTCTGTCTGTCTGTCTGTCACAAACCTATATATTTCAGGAACCACTGATGCTATCAATTTGAAACTTGGAATAGTTTTAGATCTTAATTACCCAACTCCATCGCAAATGAAAAAAATATATTTTTCCTTTTACTTTTTTTATAATGGGGGTCGAAATGGGTCATCAAAATTTCAAAGTGAGACTACTATATTGAGTGGGGTATCATATGAAAGGGCTTCATTTGCACATCTCAAAACAGATTTTTATTTTGGTTTATGTCACGCAGTTTTTGGCTGATAATCAAAAATGTCAAAAAAAATACCGTTCCCCCCCCCTTATCTCTGAAGTTTGTGGAGGGAAAAATCTGAAATAATTATGGGTAATACATGTCTATCTATATTTTATAGGAAAAATAAAATGATCATTCTAAATAGTACAGTTTTTTAGTAATCCTAAAAAAACCTCGACTAACAAACTTAGTTTTGTGGGTTGTTTTTTTGCTATCTGAGGCGTTAGACGTATAGTAAAATAACTTTAATACGTCCAAAGATACTTAATATGAAATGTTTGGTGCGGGAGTCCGACTAGCACTTGACTGGTTTTTCCTCGCGGAAGTCCTCGCACTTTAACTTCATTAACAAACAAACAATCGATAACAACCGAACTAAGAGATACTACGATCAACAACCAATTGGGATAAAATCACTATGCCAACAAGATAGTATATCTCAACATCACTTAAAAAACTTTAAAAATACGAACAACAATAAAATTTAATTTTTTATAACCTTTCGGACATATTATTACAAACTTTGCTACAAACAAAATCGTAAATATGTAATCCTATAATCTGTGAACATATGGTATTTTTATTACACGTCGCCGAAAGACAGGCAAAGGTACTCATATCATACAGCCTTGTTTATTTTTGCCACAGTTAGATCGCAATTCGCCAATGAGTCGAGGTAGGGATATTTTGTATACAATAGACATTTTTCATTACTTCTATTAGTCTGAACGATCTGAAATTTACAACATTATGTAAATCCGATGATATTAAATAAAATGGTAACCTTCACCAGGGTCTGATGATGATCAGGAAGAAGGTGGTAACAGGATCTCGGCCCAAATAAACGTAAACCCACCGACTTTGGGCTCGTTAGGTAGGTCTCGACGAGTAGTTGCTAGAAAAATGGTGATCAGGGTCTGATGATAGAGCAGGAAGGCGGTCACGGGATCTCTGCACCAATAAACGTAAACCCACGGAGTTTGAGCTGGTTAGGTAGTTCTTGACGAGTAGTTGCTAGAAATATGGTGATCAGGGTCTGATGGTGGAGCAGGAAGGTGGTCACAGGATCTCTGCACCAATAAACGTAGACCCACCGAGTTTGGGCTCGTTAGGTAGGTCTCGACGAGTAGTTACTAGAAAAAATGGTGATCAGTCTGATGATGGAGCAGGAAGGTGGTCACGGGATCTCTGCACTAATAAATGTAGACCCACCGAATTAGGATTAGTTGGATAGGTTGCTGCGAGCAGTAGGTAGAAAAACTTGATCAGAGTTTGGTGATAGGAGCAGGCAGGAAGGTGGCAACAGGAATTCGGCTCCATTAAATGTAGGACCCACCGAATTATAAATCTATGGTTAAATCTTGACGAGTAGTTGGACAGATACTGATCAGGGTCTGATAATAGCACAGGAAAATCATTTTAAGAGTTCGTTTACCTATTAAATTTATACTTGTAGTACAGTTACTAAAGTACAAATAAAAGTAAAGCATGTCGTAATAATTCTGTTCTTTAATGGAAGTCAAATTACAAGAACCATCTTCAAAACACTTTTATGGTTGCCTAGCAACCATATTATATATATACCATAACAAATATTTATTTTTTAATAGGGGCTGAAATATGGTCTCAAAATATCAAAGTGAGGCTACTATATCGAGTGGGGTATTATATGAAACGGCTTTATTTGCACATTTTAAAGCAGATTTATATTTTGGTTTTGGATAAGTATGTAGTTATTGGGTTTTTTTTTATACGACCAAGGTGGCAAGCAAGCGTACGGCCAGCCTGATGGTAAGCAGTCACCGCAGCCTATAGACGCCAGCAGAACCAGAAGAACCACTAGCGCGTTGCCGACCCTCAAGACATTAGATGTTAAGTCTTTGTGTCCGGTAATTTAACCAGCAGCTAGCCAAAAATGTCAAAAACATTAAATAAAAAAAATACCGGAGAACGGAATTTTATATTTAAGGGGGTAACATGCGCCAATGACCTTGAGAATCTGGCCGCTCCGGCCGAGAGTTGTCATCGTAGAGGGCGCTACCAGAAAATATGAATATTACATTTGAAAAATTATAGACTAAAATATGCAGATGTGTCAAATGGAGCTTTATTAATTTTGCCTATTCCGTTAAGGAAGGAAATTTCATTATAGTTACATTTACTGCAAATATACTTAACGATATCACTTTTGAATATTTTATTGATTATGTATACATAAAAGGAAAAGAAACTGATGAAATATAAACAAATAAAATAAAATTTATTGGGAACTTAAAATAATACATGATAAAAAATGCATGATATAAAATTATATTAGTTCATAGTGACGCGAAAATAACAAGACTGATGCAGTATAAGAACGGTCCCCACCAGCTCAACTCGTCGTTCACTGGAACATATTCTGTTACGTCAGTCGAAAGACGGGGAAATTTACATTGCCGATAAATCTTACTTAGCTTGTTGATCTACCAACACGAACACCGGATACCGAGAACCACACTGCATACTGCTGGGACCTTCTGCTGGTGACTGATCTAGACAAATGTCTAAATACGAAGTCATTTTATCCTCCATAATCACTCTCTGGGGAAATCTGTATCTCACTTTTTTATACCTTGATGTGATGACTTATCGAAGAGTTTGTTTAGGTACCCCAAGATTGCACCAGCTTGGAGCTGTACATAATTATTTATGATAGATTGTGTAGGATAGACAGTAGCCTAACTGGGAGTACCCAGTTGACTCAATCTACGTCCTGCTAGAGCGTCGCAGCGACACAGTATCTATAACATCGACTCTTTTTCATCTTCACAGAAACTACAAGTATCTACGGTACTTAGCCTCATTTAGTGTAGGTGCTTCTTGGTGCACCCATTAGGTGCCTGATTTGTGATCTGTTTAGATTTAATAATTTAAGCCCACAGTCCACCCTTGTGCTGGGGAAAGTTCTGGAGTGATTTAGGCCAATCGCTGCCCTCCATGCTTTCGTTTGTTCCTTCCTAGCGTTTGCATGTAATGCTGGTAGTTCCATTCGGAATCGCTATACGTATGTACTACTTATAATTTACAGTAGTCACAGCGGATCTATGTATGAAGTTAGGTTTAGCGAACCATTGCGCAAGTATAGTTGTGAGTTGTGAATACAAAAATACAAAAAATTGCTTCTGCACTGTGTCTTGCAGCCAACTTCAGACACACGAAGATCCGCTGTGACTACTGTAAGCGTACTTGAAATGGAACTATGCACAAAATTCTAATGTTTTTGTATGCACGTCAAAACGAAAGCGCTTAATATAGAAAAAAATATCAGAAAAAGGATATTTTGAACATATTTCCTGAATTGGTTCCAATTCTTCCAACCATCCATGTGATAGTAAGGCTTTTTGGTACATGGAAAAATGAATTGAAACGAACTGTATTTAAGATGTTCGCATTTGCCAACGACAGGGACTTAAAATGCTGCAAAGACTTCTCACATGCCAATGGCCCTGATGAGATGTCAACGTTATTATTAAAGACGCGTCTAACTGTATTGTTTCCTATTCCCACTAGTACCCAAATAACAAAAAACCTAACTCCATCTATACTGTAACGTTTTTAAGAAGGGGGGGAGCTCGTTACAGTATATAGAAAGAAAAACAAGGATTACAAATGATAGGTTGATTTTATTTTACTTATTAGTATTATACAGAATTAAGTGAATTAAGTTATAGTAAACAGAGCAAGAGATCTCAAAGGTCGTGGTCGAGTGGTTGGAAGTGTGGTACGATGCACCTGGGGTTAGTCGGCCAGGGCACGACGAGGTACGGGTGGCCGCCTCAGACCGGGCGGTCCACCGGGCATGGTGCAAGCGGCCTGGTCCCGAGCAGCGGGCCAGACGGGCACCATGCCAGCAGAAGCGGCTGTAGACCGCCCAAGGGCGGCGTGCCCCCAGCTAGTAGTTGCGGGACGCCCAAGGACGGCGCCCCGTAGTAGCAGTGGACGGGGGCACCCGAGTGGCGGTGCCCCGCCGTAGAATGTGGTGCGGAGGCGTCCAAGGACGACGCCCCGCCGTTGGAACGTGTGCGGAGGCGTCCAGTGACGACGCCCCGCCGTAGGAACCCCAATTCTGGGGAAGTTGAAGAGCAAAAGAGGGAGACCGAAGCCCTAGCCCGGCCTTTTATAGTTACGGTCGATGACCGGAAATATGTTTTTTTTTGTACTAGTGACATTACGTCCAGTAACGTCACTAGCTGAGATAAGTAATCGTTGAGCAGTGTTATCTAGGAAAAAAAACTTAAAGCACCTAAAAATAGATTAAGGGTGTCTGACTATATGAACTATGTATATAATTAAGATAAAGGATTTTACGAGAGCTAATTTATAAAGATAACTAATCACGAACTATCAAGTTTTTACGTTTGCAACTATCGATTTTTGAACGAAATACAGCTGTCAGATGACAGTTCAGTGACATTTTGCTACTGTCACAAATGTCAACACAATGTTTTTCTGCAACCAAAACAAATGTTTTAATTGTTAAATTAGTGAAGATTTCATAAATAACTGCAAGTATTAGTGGTAGAAAAACAAGGTGTTACAGTATCCCCCCCGTTAGCGGAGAATTTTTCCTGAGAAAAATTCTCTAAAATTAAAGAAAAACAAATTTAGGTTAGACTAGCTCCGAGCCTATTTGTTTGGCACTTGTATTTTTTTATTAAGCCTTCGCCATGCGGTTCACGTTTTATCTAACTATGATACCGCCAGCTAAACTATAAAATTCCATTAAGAGATGTTACAAAATACACAAAAGCGTAATCCCTCCTACACTTACAAACAAAATTCACCCCAAAGTGTACAAGTCGTAAGTAGACCCATACAAGAGACCCGCGCCAACAGGCGTGACGCAGATAAGTGGTGTGCAGGCGACACCAAAGAGTGAGTATTAACTCATAGACAGTTAATACCCAAGTGAGGCGAAAAGAATTGTTGTAGAGCATAGTAAAGATGAGAGACAAATACAGCCAATTGCATACCATAGGATTAAGAAATAAGTGACCAAGACAAGCAACAGAGATAGAAAAACAAGCAAAAGGTAAAGTTGTGACAATGTAGTTGCCGCAAAAGAAAAGATTAGGTATTATTAAGTCATATACCCAATAAGAATTCGAGGTAATAGATATGACTGTAGTGGTCATATAGATGGGCAGTAGTTTTGCACCAAAAAAATATATATTTGTGGGATACTGTTTAAGACTACACTGTGTAGTAACCATACTACAAGCCAGTGTGTGAAAGCAAAGCCAAGGTAAATAAACTAGATTTTAAGTTTGTTTTGCCATTTAGTGGACAAAAATTTAGAAGCTTATTAAGTTTAAGTTTTAGATCAATAATTATTGGTTTAAAGACCAACAAAAAGAAAACAACCACAGTACAATTTAACTGCAGTAGCAAGGTAAGTAACTTTAGAAAAATACTATGAAACCAACATGTTCCATGCAAAGTATGTAAAAAGTTTCATCAAAATGGGTTTAGCCACCATTAAGAATCAATTGTTTAGGTATCGCAATATATGCAACAATTAAAAATACCAAGTTGGACTGATAAAAGCCAGCCAAATCTCAAAAGAAATCACAGAAGGAAGATTAAGTTAAGACAACTTGTACCTGAAAATTAGTAAAATTTTCCTGTAAAAAAAAATTTTTTGACCGGACACAAACAACCAATAATTTGTGTTAGCAATTAGAGTAAAATTATAATCAAAGAGAGCTGTTAGTGAGTTTGGGATAGGTATTTCTTTTTTTTAAGTTTAAACTATTCAGCGAACCAAACGACCAACCTAATCGTTGCTGAAAAAAAAATACTTCCCATAGCGAGTACAAGTTAAGATTCGTTACCCTAAGTAAACACTAGGCTTTTTAAGTATGTACCTACAAGTTTTAGGTTTAGAATTATTTAGAGTTAAATATTTTTAAGTTTTTTAAAAAAATAAGTTTTTTTTTTTAAAGTGCAATGCAATTAAGATTAAGAACAAATGGGGTAGACCATTTCAAAAAATATTTGGTGAGTCTAGGTGATATTAGAAGCTAGAGAAAACAAGTGCACCTAGAATAAAAATTATTAAGAAAAGTGTGTATGTGGGTGAAGGTATAGCCAACCAGTCAAAGTAAAAAAATATAAAAAAATAATTAAAGTTAAAGTTAAGAAATAAATAAGTTGGCTGTAAAAGAAAAGACTGCAGCGGTCTAAAAACAAAACATAAGCATTGGTAGCTCAGTAAGTATGTAATAAGAAATAAGTGAAAAAAAAAATTTTTTAGGCCGCTGAGCAAGTGGAGCGAGCTCAGGTTTTAGCGCTCCTGGTGCTAGAAAACTCGGTTAATCCTAACTACAATAACAGTAAGTATATTATTGTAGCTAAGACTGGTGGTGTCCCGCCGAGACGTACCCCGCACAAGGTACTACCACCTAAAAGTAAAGTAGGCACCCACATACACAAAAAATAATAAAAGAAATAAAGAAAATAACACTTCCGACCACTTTTCCGCGAGTATGGGCGCCACTGTAACGTTTTTACCCGAGAGGTCGAGGTCGAGTGGTTGGAAGTGTGGTACGATGCACCTGGTGTTAGTCGGCCAGGGCACGACGAGGTAAGGGTGGCCGCCTCAGACCGGGCGGTCCACCGGGCATGGTGCAAGCGGCCTGGTCCCGAGCAGCGGGCCAGACGGGCACCATGCCAGCAGAAGCGGCTGTAGACCGGCCTGGTAGCAGGCCGGAAGTAAGGCCGGGGGACGCCCAAGGGCGGCGTGCCCCCAGCTAGTAGTTGCGGGACGCCCAAGGACGGCGCCCCGTAGTAGCAGTGGACGGGGGCACCCGAGTGGCGGTGCCCCGCCGTAGAATGTGGTGCGGAGGCGTCCAAGGACGACGCCCCGCCGTTGGAACGTGTGCGGAGGCGTCCAGTGACGACGCCCCGCCGTAGGAACCCCAATTCTGGGGAAGTTGAAGAGCAAAAGAGGGAGACCGAAGCCCTAGCCCGGCCTTTTATAGTTACGGTCGATGACCGGAAATATGTTTTTTTTTGTACTAGTGACATTACGTCCAGTAACGTCACTAGCTGAGATAAGTAATCGTTGAGCAGTGTTATCTAGGAAAAAAAACTTAAAGCACCTAAAAATAGATTAAGGGTGTCTGACTATATGAACTATGTATATAATTAAGATAAAGGATTTTACGAGAGCTAATTTATAAAGATAACTAATCACGAACTATCAAGTTTTTACGTTTGCAACAATCGATTTTTGAACGAAATACAGCTGTCAGATGACAGTTCAGTGACATTTTGCTACTGTCACAAATGTCAACACAATGTTTTTCTGCAACCAAAACAAATGTTTTAATTGTTAAATTAGTGAAGATTTCATAAATAACTGCAAGTATTAGTGGTAGAAAAACAAGGTGTTACAATACTTAAACCCATACTTACTAGATACCATCGTAGACCCAAGTCGTGCAGACCCATAAAACCATATATTATTATTATTATGGCAATTAGTTCCGTAATCGACTCCGTGATGGCCATCGAATATAAACAATGATAAGATACTTAACTTTTTTACATAATAAAGTACAAGTCAAAACCACCCAGACCCAAGACAAATAGATAATGTTCATGCACATGAGTGTGGGAATCGACTCCAAGATCTTATGGGTAGCGGCCAAGGTAGCAAACTACTAAATCAACGGGCATGTGTTGTTAATCAATACGTGGATGCCAAAGTAATCCGTAGTACTGTTTGTTTGAACGCACGAATTTAGTAGAAGAAGAAGAAAGAAGAAGAGTTTTTAGTGTAACGTCGTATGTACGTAACGTAACTTCGTCTTAAGTTCTGTACCGATGGCGGGGTTTGAACTACGTGGAGCAGTAGACATCGATTTTAATAAGCAAACAGGTTTTAGAGTAACTAAAATTTTAACGTGGTGGTACTTTTTCTCGTTTCTGCCAACACCACCATGAGTTTATTGTTACGCAACTTAGTTAAGTAAAAAGGTATTACCTGATAGTAATCGAATGACCGACCCATAGAAAACTCCCTTTCTGTCCCTGCCATGTCCTGTCCAGTAGTTTCACCAGTTTTGTTACTTAGCGGCAGAAATCTAAGATTGCGGTGGCACCACCTAGATAGCACACAAGTACCCTTCCAACCTAACCAACCCAGATATCTCAAAAGACGAGCAACTGTCCGTTGATAAGCGTGTCACTCACCACCAAGCAAACCAACTGGGTATCTACTATACTCGTTGCTAAGTTGAAAAAACCAACATGATAATAATAATAACACCATTCATGTTTTGACAAAAAGAAGGCATTGTCAAGTATATCATAATGTATGACATTTTGTCGACCTACTCAGTATTAAATACGATCTAAATTAGTAAGATCGTATATAACTCTGATACGCTTTAAAAGTTAGGCATTATACACGGCAACGATACTTTCGCATACTCTATGATGAACCACAAAAATTGTAGTAACATAAAAATATATTTAATTAAATAAACAAGTATAAATTCCATTTGCAATTATTTATAGTGTTATAATTATGCCATTTTTAACATATTTTAATTAAAAATATGTTTAAAATCATTTAAATTAAATCCGACTTGTCAAAAAAAAATCGGGCATGTCCACTCGCCGTCACAGTCCACGAAGGACTGATATATGGCGATCGCGGGGGCGCTGCAAGGGGAAATGCATCGCGTACATGGTTTTTCTATAATTTCTTGTAAATCATGTATGAAATTAAGAAATGTAATCAATACAAGTTGTAGAATAGATTATATGCTTTTTAATAGTCCAAGTTTGACGTCTATCCGATAAACGGATGTTGAACGCTAACACAATTAATATCCAACGTAGTACATTTTTTAAATACATATTGCTTGAAAACGTTATATTTAATCCAATATCTAATCAATAAAACTATTTGCTGAAGATCTGAGGTATAAGTACACACATCAAAAGTGTCTAGGGATCAACATATATTTTTGCAATAACTTTTCTCCTGATTGATATTAATTAAAATTTTCTTTAAGGATTCATCAAATAAAGTGTTTTCGTTTGTCACAGTAACGATAAACCAAGTCACCTTTGCATTAATAAAGAAATTTGCCATTTTCCTAATAAAGGGATTTTTGACATTTGAACCACTAACACAAAAGTTCGAAAAAAAGACTGAAATAACAGTTTTCTTTAAAATTTTATTGGGTAACTTAAACAATTAATAATCCGTGTTTCTACCGCGAACACTAACAACACAAGAACATCGGTTTGGCATACTCAAAATGAGTTCATCCAAATCACGCTGTGGAATGGCCGCCCATGTTCGTTGCAACAACAAAAAAAGGTCTTCTTGCGACTGGATACCCTCCATATTCGGCAGAGCTCTTCTCTGTAGCATATCCCATGCATGCTCAATCGGGTTCAAGTCTGGCGACTGAGCAGGCCAGGGCAGGACATTGATGTTAGCTGCGGCGAGAGTCTGTCTTACAACTCTTGCGGTGTGCGGTCGTGCATTATCATGCATTAACTGAAATAAGGGACCGATTTGCACTTGTAGAGGAACGATGACGTCTGATACAATCGTCTCAGCATAAATTTGAGCGTTGAGGTTGCCTCTGATCCAAATCAACTCAGTTCTTCCGCCGATCCAAATACCCGCCCATACCATGATGGTTCCACCACTATAAGGATGGACTTCCTGGCAGGATTTTAATCGCTGTTGGCGTCCAGGGGTTCTCCAGTGTCGTATACGTCTTGTATCCGGTCTCATACCAAAACGAGACTCATCAGAAAAGCACACGAAACGCCATTGTTCTTCTGCCCATTTTTTTGCCCAAAAATGCTTGATCCCTAGACACTTTTGATGTGTGTACATATAATTTTCATAGCCAATGCAATAGGGGATTGATCCATCGAACTCTTTAAACTAAGGCTATTTTTGCAATTTTACCGTTGTTACCCCCATAATGTTTTTGTTTTTGACCCACTTGTCTCCGAAGTTAGTGGAGGGAAAATTCTGAAATAATTATGAGTAATACATGTCAATAGATATTTTACAGGAATAATAAAACAATCTTTCTAATTATTAGCTTTTTAGTAATACAAAAAACCTCGTTAATCAAACTTATTTTTGCGGTTTGGTTAATGTTTTTTGGAAATCTAACAAGTTCAGCAGATGCACAGATTCTATATATTTTAATTTGTAATAACAAGTAAGGATAGACACGTCTCTTTATTTTTCACAATGACAGAATGTACTGACAAGACTTTTAAATATAAATACATCTTACGCTATGCTCTATAAAAAGTTCGACCATGTAAAGTTATAATAAAACTTTAATACGTCCAAGGATGGTATGGAACCCTCGGTGCGCGAGTCCGACTCGCACTTGACCGGTATTTTTTTTTATTATTTGTGCCTAAATTTATTTTATTACGCCTGTGTAAGAATGCGTTCCTTTTTCGTCGCTAATAATTCCAATAGCAATGAAATATTGTATCCATTCCCAACGATCGGTCCAAAATGTGCGACGAAATTACGTTCCCAGGTGTTGGCAGGATATGACTGGCGCGAGTTGGCTTCATGCCAGCTACCAACTGGATAAACAGTCCTGTTCTCTGGAATGGCCTTTAAAACATCAGTGATATTACCTCAATAGCAACATAGTAAAAGAAGTAGTTTTTTTTTTTTTTTTTAACACTTATAAGCTAGTGCTTGACTGCAGTCCCACCCGATGGAAAGCGGCGACGTAATCGAGGATGGCAAAACACACTAGCTTATTAAAAGCCTATTCACTCTAGTCTTAAAGACACCCACATTATAATCGGGCGGGAAAACCGACGCAGGCAAACTGTTCCAGTCCTTAGCTGTCCTTATTATAAATGAAGAAGCAAACCGCTTAGACCGGACTGAAGGCACTTTCACCACATAAGGGTGTGTACGTGCCGTGCGTCTCGTCGTCCGATGATGAAGGGAGATGGTGGAATCAAGTCATGCAATTCCTGTGCACACTCTCCAAAATGCATCCTGTAGAACACCGAGAGGCTGGCTACTCTGTACCTGTGCTCTAGGCTTTGTAAATTGGCCGCTACTAACTCTGCGTCACCAATAAGCCTCTTAGCACGCCTCTCCACTGAGTCCAAAGCTGCAAGATGACATTTAGCAGCACCAGCCCATATGTGACTACAGTACTCCACACACGACCGGACTTGTGCTTTATATAGCATCAAAAGTTGCTCCGGTGTGAAGTACCGGCGGACCTTGCCCGGAGTCACCGGGCGCAGTGGGAATCCGCTTGCTTTGCAAACTGGAGGGTTTGAATCCCGCGGGTAGCAACAACTTTGGGTAGTTGTTCCTTACTAGCTAGGACAATGCAGGCCGTTCACCTGATTGTCTGTAAAGTAAGATGATCTTTGCGTCAGATGGGTATGTAAAAAGTCGGTCCTGCGCCTGATCCTTCCCGAGTCGTATCGGTTATCCGTCTCATCGGATTGTGAGAGGTAAAATGAAGAGAGAGTGAACTTGTGTCTACGCAAACATTATTATATCTAAATCAAACTACTTTTACGGATTTTATCGTGTTTTTTTTTTGCCCTATACCTCTACAAGATGCAGGAGTTTATAAACTCGATTGTGACGGTGGGCTCTCCTACATTGGGCAAACAAAGCGTGCAATAAAAACTCGCGTTAAAGAACACATAGCTGATGTGAAACACCGACGCTGTACGAAGTCTGCAGTATGTGAACACGTTCAGGATCGCACCCACCATTATATTAGATTTGATAAAGCTCAAATCCTCGCAAAATAACACCGATTACTACCTAGGATGATTCGTGAGGCTATTGAAATCAAAAAACATCCTAATTTCAATAGAGAAGATGGTTGGGTGTTACCACCGGCTTGGGATCCTGTGATAAATATAATTAAATCCAATATCAATCAAAACACTGCACGGCCTCAAGATACTGTAAGCTCTTACTGCGTAGATCGGACCAACAATAATAACTAAGAAGACCTGAGGGTACACCGGCATAATTGTGACATAAGGACATTTAACACCTCAGTCCTCCCGTGACCATGGGTGCTGCAAAGCATTCGAAACGTCGGGATAGTAAAATTAAAAATAAACCGCGATATAATCCGTAAAAGTAGTTTGATTTCAATGTGTAATATTCGCGTAAGTAAAAGACCACATTATTATAATATCTCCCGCGTAGATCTTGCGAAAGATTGGGAGCACATTATTTACTATTATTTTGAAGGAGTAAGCTTGTTGCTATTAGCCTGACGGCGGGCTGTGGGATGGTTATTATTATTACAAACGTCATACAACTGTGTTGCCGGTTACGGATAGTACGTCATTAGTCCCTCTTTTTTGGGAATAAAGGTCGCTGTTGTCCGTATAATATGGCCTTGACAACTCTACCGGACAAGAGGTCAAGCGCACTCCAGCCTTAAGGCTAGCCGCACACGGTCAATAATATTGTCAATATTCTACAACCCGTGTGAGTTAACTGTGTACCTGCCGCTGCGTCGCATTGCTGTGATCATTATCTGTATGTGGCTAGCCTAATGGTTGGGGAGCGGCAAGCTCAAGGGCTCACTTATGGAGCACGACCTCAGCTTAAGCTGTCGCTGAGGAGTGGTTCTACCGTCAGATCACAGCGGGCTCCCTCTGAGAACATCGGCAAGAAACTCAGATACTAGCGCTATGTACAGCTTGACCAACTTATCTTTATGGGTGGTGAAAATAGGAACTAAAATATTCTCATTAAAATTACGATCAGTTTGACGTATTTGCATAGACAGTGGTGACTATAATGGTATTTTGGGTGACTATAAATGGCTACTTATCGTCATTGCGTAGCACCAACCTTCATAACGTCGAACTAAGATGAAGAATGGTCATACCGCTCACACGTCATCGATATAATATATAAACTAGATTTGGTGTCACAGTTCAAAAAGTGGTAGCGAGAAATAGCGCCCTCGTGTCGCTATTTCTTGACAAGCCACATCCTGACAAATTTATTTTTGCCGATAGGAGTGTCGCTACTGTCTATACTGAAACTATCAAACTACAATACATTATCATTATAAAATCAGTTAGTACACGTTTCCGCCACCAGCACAGATAAGTTTGCAACCTCCGCGACCACATTTTAGATGTCATTTTGTTCGTGAATGTTTATCTAGTTTATACATTACTAGCTGACCCGCGCAGCTCCGCCCGCGCTTTAATTGCATTTTTCTCCCCTTTTCTCCCTACTCCCTTGATTTATCTCTCTCCGTCTCTCTCTCTTATAATAAAAATCTAATTCTATGCTATTTCTCTCCCCTCCCGCTTCGGTCCCCGTCACACTTCCCCTCTTCCTCTGCCCGTTGTCCTCTCTGAACCCTCTCCCTCCTCTCTCTTCTCCCAACTTGCTCCCTCTCACCCCCCCCCCCCCCTTGCTCCACCTAACTACTCCGATCACTCACTCCATCACCCTCCCCTCTCCCTCTCTTGCACCCTCCTCTCGTTCTATATACTTCTACTACGTATCAGCGGCATAAAATATACTTTATAACCTATTATCAGACCTACCCGCAAAATTTCATACATATCGGTTCACCCGACTCTCGTGCACGTAACTCGGAGGTTCTCAGATTTTGTTGTGCAAGGCGTTGCTAACGTTCGACACTCGACTCTCGTGCGCGTACCTGAGAGTTTCTCTGATATTGTTCAGCAAGGCGTTGTGAACGTTCAGGTGAAGATTCTCCCTTACGACGTATTCTTGCTGCCCGTGCTTGAGAACTATGTTTAGAAAGTTGAGACCTGGCTCTCTTAGGCATTTTCAAATGTTTAAGAAAATGCTAACAGCGTGTAATATTCTAGCGCTGAAAAGAACTGTTGTTTAGCCCTGAAAAGAACTGTTGTTTAGCCCTGAAAATAACTGTTGTTTAGCCCTGAAAAGAACTGTTGGTTACCCCTGAAAAAATCTGTTGGTTAGTCCTGAAAAGAACTGTTGATTAGCTCTGAGAAGAACTTTTGCGTAGGTATAGTTTTAAGAAAGAAATCTAAAAAAAATCGAGAGGGAGCCGACCTCGCGTCTGAGCCGCGCGGCACCTTACTCATAGATCTAAACTCCCCTCCCGCATGTGCCTTGGTGACGCTCACTTCGGAACGGACCGTACAGCAGAAATCGTAATATTTTAATTTCGTCATAACTTCAAAACCAAATGTCCAATTTTAATCATTCAAAGACCAAATATTATCTACATAAACTGTACTTAATGATAAAATAATTTATTTTGATAAGGATTAATAGCATGAGTAAAATAAATGCGATTAAATGTAGTCCAAACAAAATTCAAGATTTTTAAATAAAAAAATGGTTGTTGGGCCTCGACATAGACAGTGTGCCGCGGACTTTTTTGTAGATATTTATAAGATCTACAATTAATTAGAACATTTTATGGTTCTATCTTTTATAGTTTAGGCAGCGTACTCAAAATAAGTAACTTTTCTGGTTGATTTTTTACACCTTGTTTCCGAAAAATACCCAAATATCTTACGGAACCCTATTTTTTTCCAAAATAAAATTTAGCCTATGTTACTCGTGGATAATGTAGTTTTCGAATGGTGAAAGAATTTTTAAAAACGGTCCAGTAGTTTTTGAGCCTATTAATTACAACCAAACAAACAAAGTTTTCCTCTTTATAATATTAGTGTAGATGTAGAAAAAAACCCAAATATCTTACGGAACCCTATTTTTTTCCAAAATAAAATTTAGCCTATGTTACTCGTGGATAATGTAGCTTTCGAATGGTGAAAGAATTTTTAAAAACGGTCCAGTAGTTTTTGAGCCTATTAATTACAACCAAACAAACAAAGTTTTCCTCTTTATAATATTAGTGTACTCGTAGATATCGATGTCGCACGTAATTGCGTTGAACTTCGTTTGTGTTTCCAGTGTACTTTGAATGCTAAACGAACTGAAATATAATTTTCGCTTTAAAGGTCTGATACTTAGTGTGTATGAATCAAATCCAACGAATTTACATAAATCAACAGATTTCGGATAAAATCTTTTTTAAAAAAAATTGAACCGACTTCAATATCACTGAAAAGTATAAAATAATTTAAATATTATTGAAGTTGGTGCCAAATATACACAGCCGGTAAGTTAACCATTTAAATTATTTTATACTTTTCAGTGATATTGAAGTCGGTTCAATTTTTTTTTAAAAAGATTTTATCCGAAATCTGTTGATTTATGTAAATTCGTTGGATTTGATTCATACACACTAAGTATCAGACCTTTAAAGCGAAAATTATATTTCAGTTCGTTTAGCATTCAAAGTACACTGGAAACACAAACGAAGTTCAACGCAATTACGTGCGACATCGATATCTACACTAATATTATAAAGAGGAAAACTTTGTTTGTTTGGTTGTAATTAATAGGCTCAAAAACTACTGGACCGTTTTTAAAAATTCTTTCACCATTCGAAAGCTACATTATCCACGAGTAACATAGGCTAAATTTTATTTTGGAAAAAAATAGGGTTCCGTAAGATATTTGGGTTTTTTTCGGAAACAAGGTGTAAAAAATCAACCAGAAAAGTTACTTATTTTGAGTACGCTGCCTAAACTATAAAAGATAGAACCATAAAATGTTCAAATTAATTGTAGATCTTATAAATATCTACAAAAAAGTCCGCGGCACACTGTCTATGTCGAGGCCCAACAACCATTTTTTTATTTAAAAATCTTGAATTTTGTTTGGACTACATTTAATCGCATTTATTTTACTCATGCTATTAATCCTTATCAAAATAAATTATTTTATCATTAAGTACAGTTTATGTAGATAATATTTGGTCTTTGAATGATTAAAATTGGACATTTGGTTTTGAAGTTATGACGAAATTAAAATATTACGATTTCTGCTGTACGGTCCGTTCCGAAGTGAGCGTCACCAAGGCACATGCGGGAGGGGAGTTTAGATCTATGAGTAAGGTGCCGCGCGGCTCAGACGCGAGGTCGGCTCCCTCTCGATTTTTTTTAGATTTCTTTCTTAAAACTATACCTACGCAAAAGTTCTTCTCAGAGCTAATCAACAGTTCTTTTCAGGACTAACCAACAGATTTTTTCAGGGGTAACCAACAGTTCTTTTCAGGGCTAAACAACAGTTATTTTCAGGGCTAAACAACAGTTCTTTTCAGGGCTAAACAACAGTTCTTTTCAGCGCTAGAATATTACACGCTGTTAGCATTTTCTTAAACATTTGAAAATGCCTAAGAGAGCCAGGTCTCAACTTTCTAAGCATAGTTCTCAAGCACGGGCAGCAAGAATACGTCGTAAGGGAGAATCTTCACCTGAACGTTCACAACGCCTTGCTGAACAATATCAGAGAAACTCTCGGGTACGCGCACGAGAGTCGAGTGTCGAACGTTAGCAACGCCTTGCACAACAAAATCTGAGAACCTCCGAGTTACGTGCACGAGAGTCGGGTGAACCGATATGTATGAAATTTTGCGGGTAGGTCTGATAATAGGTTATAAAGTATATTTTATGCCGCTGATACGTAGTAGAAGTATATAGAACGAGAGGAGGGTGCAAGAGAGGGAGAGGGGAGGGTGATGGAGTGAGTGATCGGAGTAGTTAGGTGGAGCAAGGGGGGGGGGGGGGTGAGAGGGAGCAAGTTGGGAGAAGAGAGAGGAGGGAGAGGGTTCAGAGAGGACAACGGGCAGAGGAAGAGGGGAAGTGTGACGGGGACCGAAGCGGGAGGGGAGAGAAATAGCATAGAATTAGATTTTTATTATAAGAGAGAGAGACGGAGAGAGATAAATCAAGGGAGTAGGGAGAAAAGGGGAGAAAAATGCAATTAAAGCGCGGGCGGAGCTGCGCGGGTCAGCTAGTAATGTATAAACTAGATAAACATTCACGAACAAAATGACATCTAAAATGTGGTCGCGGAGGTTGCAAACTTATCTGTGCTGGTGGCGGAAACGTGTACTAACTGATTTTATAATGATAATGTATTGTAGTTTGATAGTTTCAGTATAGACAGTAGCGACACTCCTATCGGCAAAAATAAATTTGTCAGGATGTGGCTTGTCAAGAAATAGCGACACGAGGGCGCTATTTCTCGCTACCACTTTTTGAACTGTGACACCAAATCTAGTTTATATATTATATCGATGACGTGTGAGCGGTATGACCATTCTTCATCTTAGTTCGACGTTATGAAGGTTGGTGCTACGCAATGACGATAAGTAGCCATTTATAGTCACCCAAAATACCATTATAGTCACCACTGTCTATGCAAATACGTCAAACTGATCGTAATTTTAATGAGAATATTTTAGTTCCTATTTTCACCACCCATAAAGATAAGTTGGTCGAGCTGTACATAGCGCTAGTATCTGAGTTTCTTGCCGATGTTCTCAGAGGGAGCCCGCTGTGATCTGACGGTAGAACCACTCCTCAGCGACAGCTTAAGCTGAGGTCGTGCTCCATAAGTGAGCCCTTGAGCTTGCCGCTCCCCAACCATTAGGCTAGCCACATACAGATAATGATCACAGCAATGCGACGCAGCGGCAGGTACACAGTTAACTCACACGGGTTGTAGAATATTGACAATATTATTGACCGTGTGCGGCTAGCCTTAAGGCTGGAGTGCGCTTGACCTCTTGTCCGGTAGAGTTGTCAAGGCCATATTATACGGACAACAGCGACCTTTATTCCCAAAAAAGAGGGACTAATGACGTACTATCCGTAACCGGCAACACAGTTGTATGACGTTTGTAATAATAATAACCATCCCACAGCCCGCCGTCAGGCTAATAGCAACAAGCTTACTCCTTCAAAATAATAGTAAATAATGTGCTCCCAATCTTTCGCAAGATCTACGCGGGAGATATTATAATAATGTGGTCTTTTACTTACGCGAATATTACACATTGAAATCAATCTACTTTTACGGATTATATCGCGGTTTATTTTTAATTTTACTATCCCGACGTTTCGAATGCTTTGCAGCACCCATGGTCACGGGAGGACTGAGGTGTTAAATGTCCTTATGTGTTAACTTACCGGCTGTGTATATTTGGCACCAACTTCAATAATATTTAAATTATTTTATACTTTTCAGTGATATTGAAGTCGGTTCAATTTTTTTTTTAAAAGATTTTATTTTAAACTTTTTAGTGATATTTTCATATATAAAGATTGAACCATCGAAAACCGTAAAATTATCTAGGTAGGTTATGATCACATTATCGTCTACATAGTTTTACATAATTCATGTTTCTTCAGAAAAAAATATCCGGTCGTAATGAAATTTGCATGGAATCATCATATCAGTTTACTCTCTCGAATAAAAAAAGAATCATCGCAATCGGTTCATAATTGTCAGAGCAATGTAATGGAGAACATCAGTTTTATGGTTTTTACCAGATAAATTCCTCCACATCGTTCATGGTCCTCCAGGAAGTTCTTATCCGGTTGTAATAAAATTCATACAGATTTAATACAGTGGTTTCTTCTTTCTAATAAAAAAAGAATCATTGAAATTGGTAAATATTTGCCAGAGTTATGACCATTTTTGTCCTTAAAAAGCGTCATAACGTCATCGATATAGGCTTACCTGCAGCTCTCAGTGCGCAGTCACCATTCTTGTTTTTCCAGGAACTACTTATTACTACGCAATAATTTTTTTATGGGACCCAATCAATGGATTGAAGAAGGGACGGAAGAAAGATTTTTTCAAATCGGTTCATAATTGACAGAGTTATGCGCGAACATACATAAAAAAAAAAAAATATACAGACGAATTGAGAACCTCCTCCTTTTTTGAAGTCGGTTAAAAAAAGGATAATTTATCCATCTGCGGTCCAAATTATTGAAATATTTTATTACGGCACGGAACCCTTGACGGGCGACGCAGTGGACCTTTTTTTATTTGAACTGGTACGAGATTGTTCCTATTCCTAGATAGTATGTATATACTAATCTATTACTATAATAAAACTCAAAGAGAACTTTGTCTGTACATTGAATATTTTTCCAAAATTTCTATGTGGGGATACTATATTATCGACATAGAGGCCAAAACAATTTTTTTTGGAATTATTGTCTGTCTGTCTGTCTGTCTGTCTGTCTGTCTGTCGTTCTGTTCGTCCAGGTATCATTTGAAAACCCGTGGATGGATTTTGATAGGACTTTCACTGATGTGTTGTGTAGAAGTCAAGGTGTAAGTTGGTATATAAAACATCACGCTATGTTTCATAGGGGCTAAGCAGTGAAACATTACTTGCACATATTACCACGTAATTTCCTTTGTATGTGAATAGGGTAATTATAGACTGATCAGTTAATCATTAAGATATGTATTATTACGCTATATACAATAGGGACTGAGCAGACATTTAGTTTGCATAAGATATGGCATTATCGAAGGGTCAATTTTTGTAAGGGGTAAGCCGGTCCGGTACACCCAGGACATTTTCATTAGATTTCTGTATTGTTCTAAGTACTTTGCTGATAGCAATATGACATTATATCTTTGAAAAGTTAAAATCTGTAAATCCCGAGCGGATCCAAACTAGATTATGTATGTATTACAGTCGCAACAATAAAAGATGTGGAAAACTTAAAACTTTCATTATCGAATATCATTAGACAGTAATTTACGATGTTAGCGTGATTTACATTATGAACAGCGCCATCTATCGGTTAAATTGAACATACAATAACTATAGAACTTTAATCTATTTATTATATCAAAGAAAGTCGTGTTAGTTACACTATTTATAACTCAATTCGGCTGAAAATTGGTGGGGAGGTAGCTTAGAACCAGTAAACGGACATAGGATACTTTTTATCCCGGTAGGTTAAGGTTAAGCAACGTTAGGTAAGGTCATTAAATAGATGGGTGAACCGATTTGTATGAAAGTGTGCATATCGGGTAGGTCTGAGAATAGGTCATACAGTATATTTCATGCCGCTAGGTTAAGGTTAAGCTACATAAGGCAAGGTCATTAAATAGATGGATGAACCGACATGTATGAAATTATGTGTGCATATCGGGGAGGTCTGAGAATAGGTCATAAAGTATATTTAATGCCGCTGATACCATGATTGACGAGGATATATAGAACGAGAGGAGGGTGCACGAGAGGAGAAAGAGGGAGAGGGGATTCGAGAAGGGGGCGATGGGGTGAGGGATCGAGTTAGGTGGAGTAAGGGGGGAGTGAGAAGGAGCCAGTTCGTAGAAGAGAGAGGGGGAGAGGGTTCAGAGAGGGGATAACAGGGTAGGAAGAGGGGGAGTGTGACGGAAACCGAAGCGGGAGGGGGAAAGAGAGAGGAGAGAAAGAGCATATAATTAGATTTTTTTTATAAGAGAGAGTGATATGGAGAGAGATAAATCTAGGGTGGAGGGAGAAAAGGGGAGCAAAATGTAATAAAAGCGCGGGCGGAGCTGCACGGGTCAGCTAGTCAAGAATAAGATATGTTACCGATTTAACGCTAAACTAAAAACTAGGTGGTTCAGTATAGCGAGCAGAATTGATTACTACACTATTTTTTTATTTTAAGTTAATTCTCGCTTTTTTTACCCGTGTGATGTCCGGGTAAGAATAGCACCCGCCCATGTCCTCCCGTTGGGTGTCCGTAAGAGGCAACTAAGGGAAAATAAGATGACGGGCAGCAGCGTCTTTCTTTGAAAGGTCTTTCTTGAAGCCGCTCTGCTGTCGCGCTGCAAATATTAAGTGATCTCGCTAAAATTCAGAAAAGGCTTGACCGATTTAAATTTTTTTTTTGTTTTATTTTGTTCGCTCTGATCCATGGGTGGTTTATAAGGCAAAAATTGTAAAATTGAACAATTGAAGAATTCAAAATTATTAATTTTTGAGAATCGCCTCTTTGGATTAATTTATATAGCAAATAAGGAAGGGACCAGTTAGGGGATAGTAAGCTTTGGCGGGGGTGGATGTGGGAGCGAGAGTGGGAATGGGGGTGCGAGCGGAGAGGAGCGGAAGTGAGAGCTAGAGCGAGTGAGAAAGGGGGAGGGAAAGCAAGAGCGAGAAAATGATTAAGAAAATATTTTATTAAAATGACTCCGGTCATTTTGAATGGAACTGGAATTTGCAGCATTGTTTATGTAAAAAAAATAGATAATTTCTAGTCTATATTATTTCATAAATCATTTTAATTAATATCAATAAAATTAGTATTTGTCGTTATAGTGTCACTAAAACAGAAACTCTGTGAAAATTTCAACTCTCTACCCTCCTATTACAGTTAATGAGATACAGCCCGCTGACAGACAGACGGACGGACCGACGGACAGAGGAGCCTTAGTAAGTAATAGCGCGTCCCGTTGGCACCCTTCGGGTACGGAACCCTAAAAAAAGCGTGGATTAGGTAGTTAAGTAAAAACATATTTAGTAATATTCGGTTGCTCTTATTGCTTATACACATACCAAGATTAACTATACCATTTATGGATTTTCGTATAGGTATCGTCTTAGGTGCAAACTGCTTGGCTCGCTGCCAGACCTGCACTGATTCCTGGGTACATCCAAGCCGTTAACTTACTATTAAATTTTGTGTGTTATGCTCTTCATTCGACGCAATATCAGCAGTTTTAGAAGGGAGAATGCTGTTACAGATTTTCATTTAGTATACGGTTGTATGAAATATTGCCAATATGTTTGGTCTGAGTAGGTATTGCAAGGCAAAATCTTTTTCATCGAAAACCCTGGATACTTTAAGTGACGTTATAAATGTTATTTTTACTGTAATTTGGTTAGATTCAGCCAAGGTAAATTATGTAATCCATGGACTACTGCCCGGACTGAATTTCTACCGTTCCTTCCTAAATGGTTACCGAAAATGGACCACGTTTTATTCCAAACACCTACAATGACAAATTAATTGGTCATAACCGAGGAAATACTGTTATAGGCGAAAAGCCAAATAAGTCCAGAAAAAATTAATGTTTTGCACCACAAATGGCCAGCTTTATGGCTAATATTTTAAATGAACAGAGCTTTACAGAATTGGAATATACTTCTGTGATATCTGTAATTATGCAAAAATCAGTGGAGCATTTTTTTGTGTGTGGGTTGGGTGGTATTGTTAGCCGCTGGTAAAACTGCATGTTTTTTTTTACCATCGGACTAACTTCATGAGACTTTTTAAATTTTAACATATTCGGAGAGTCCGCTCGTGACCACGGCTGGTGCAACCCGGCCGAAACGTCAAGCCAAAATATAAGGTAAATCGCGTGAATTCCCGATTAAAATAAAGTACATATATTCGGAGAATCTGTGTCTTTAAGGAATACTGATGGCAAAGATTACTTAGCTAACATAAAAGTTTGTGTATAGTATCCTAATAGGAAGTCCACCTTATTGTAAGCACCGCGCCTGCCTATTGACAGCTGATATAGTGTCCTACACATTGTAAAACACAAAAGTTTACAGATTGCTGTTTACCTGGCCGGTACCATGCATGCAGGACGCTAGTTTTCTAATTTAGCGACTTTGTAGAAATGTCGACATTTGCTTATGATTTACTGGCAAATAAAAAAGTTTGGACGGCAAAATTCTCCCCCTTTCAGACATCCACTGGCCTCTAGTTTAAAATCCTAACTTTGAATTTGGACGCTTTCGGTAGAATTGGTTTTAGCGATTTTTGACGACTTTTGATACTTTTTTGACTTCTTTTTGTTTTGTTTTTTTCTTTTTAGATTTTTTTTTGTAATATTTTTACCTTTGGCCTCCTCCTCCGAGTAACTCGGATTTATAGCAGTGAGAGAGAGTGACCTACCACCAGTAAAAAGTTTGGAGTAAACTTAACAATAGAGCCTCCTCGAATGCTTGTTCGTCGACATACTCTTTGCAATCAACCTGAAATGATCCAACTGTTTGACCAATCTTTCTAGCTCATAAAATAACATGTGGACACCAAAAAAAAAGAACACCAGGAAAAATTTCTTCCAACACATAAGTACGTAGTTATTACCAAACCACCCCACTTTATTACAAATGTAAATAAATCTGTGTTAGCACTAATCCAAAACGTATTAATATAACGTACTTCTCGGCTCATTAAAACTTTAATTAAGTTTCGGCCCACCCGGGATGGCAAGCATAATCCTTGGGCGCGAATAGCACAAGATATAACTGCGGGTGCCAAATATCGCACTCCATTACCGACGCTGTAGTTGCCATTAAAAGTTACGTTAATGGTCTGTTCGTATAGGATTTTTGCAACTTCTGCTAATGTTAAAAATTAAGTTAATGTACTTTATTAACACGCTTTTATTAGCTTAACTTGTGTACATACAAGCATAATAAGTATGTTTGCATAAAGGTTTTGGGATCTTCATTTTAATTAACTATAGAACCAATGGCAATACAATAATCGTGGTACTCGTTTGGTGATCGTTTGGAAGCCTCCGTGGCGCAGTGGAAATCTGCTTGCGTTGCAAACCCCTCCCTTCTAAGGGGGAGGTTTTTGTTCAGCGGTGAACGTCTTTTGGCTGCTGACGATGGTGACAGTGTTTGTTGAGGTTTATAAATATAGTGATAGATGTATTAAAATGTTAAAAAGTGATTAAAGTTCTTCTAACTCTGATCTAACTGTAACATGACACATTGTTTAAAAAAAAAGTGATAAAATGACAAGCCCGCTGAGTTTCTTGCCGGATCTTCTCAGTTGAGGCCGCGTTGTGATCCGGTGGTAGCTTTTTTAAAAAAAAAATACATGACCTTTCAAAAGTGCTAGCGTTAAGCCTATTTGAAATAAACTATTTTTGACTTTTGACTTTGACTTTAACAAGAGGCACGTGTCGTAATTATAAGACCATCTATATATGTATAAGAAATATTTTTTGATAAATCATCCCTTATGGGAATCGTGTGCCCAATAGTAAAATCCATCGGATGTACGGCTAGCTTCGAATATTAAGTAGTAAATTAACATTTGTTTTAAGTACATAACGTTTGTTTTGTTATATATTCTTTCCCTATTTTATATTCCACAATAATTACATAAGCAGTCCATTAGAGTTAAGGCTGGCGAGGGTTCGTAACAAAAGTAATTATATATTAATAGCTTGACGTCCACCATTTAAGGTCTCGTACCGACAGCAAGTCGTGTGTACAAACTACGAGTAGGTATGTACAAGGGACTTATTACGTTGAAAACTAGTACCTATATCTTGAAATGAAACTAATTTTACGGATTATATCGCGGTTTATTTTTGATTTTAATTACCCTTGAAATCATTATGTGAACCAGTACGGACTGGAAATCGCAAACAAAATACGCCGGTTAGAAGATCTCAAGACTAAGCGTGCAAGATATACAACATCTTTAAATTTCTTGAAGAGATGCAGAGACCATCATCTCATTCCTACGTGTGTCAGGATATCAGCAAAAAAGGACATACGAGGAAATTAAAATCAAAAATGGTATTAAAATCAAGGGTAATTAAAATCAAAAATAAACCGCGATATAATCCGTAAAATTAGTTTCATTTCAATGTGTAATATTCGCGTAAATATCAGAAATCATTATAGTACCTATAACATCAATATTTACTATAGCGTCTTGGGTCTATTTGTTCTTCCTCCTTCTAGTCCTATAAAACATTATTTTATAATCTTGAACCATATAACAGAAGTGAAGTGTTAAATGAAGAGAATGGGTAAATGGTTCAGCCAGGTCAGGTTAAAGGGTCAGCTAAATCTAATTATTGATTAGTCTAACAATAATACCAGCCTCTGTTTTGTCCCACTGTTGAGCACGGGCCTCCCCTCAATATGAATAGACTTAGGCCATAGTCCACCATGCTGGCCAAGTGCGAGTTGGCGGACTAGTCTAACAGTAAAGATCTTTTAATTATATTTTGATATATTACCAATTAAATAATTTTATTCCTATAAAAAAAATTCAATACACTCAAAAAAATATTTATTAAGGTCTGAAAGGGTTAAAAAAAGTTAACAGCTGAGCAGAACCTCAAACAAATCAGCAACTTTTCCCTTTTTGTCTCACTTTTTGTATAAATGGTCGATTATTCTGCCCTAATACAGCTACCAATTGTTAAGAAATTAAATGTTTTGGTTGACAGTTTTCTTCTACTTAAGAAATAATGTGCCTAATTTTGTTTTAATTAGAGTTGATACCTACCAACCACCCGCTACCACTTTTCACTAAACACGCGCTTAGTACGTAAGAGTCACGCAAGAACCGGTTACGTTGGGCTCAACACGTATTTAACAGTAAATTATTCGTGCTCTAATCAATTTGTATTTCACTGGCAACCCCCTCCGCGCGTAGTATTTAAGGATTCAAATGAACATTTTCTTTAGGATTTCTACTTCTTTAGGGTTTTGGAATTAGTAGTTCTAGAAATTACTTCCTACAAAAACAATGGTAACCCCTTCCTAAAATATTACAATAATCATCAGCCGAAATACGTCCACAGCTGAATAAAGGCCTGCCCCTTAGACCGCCACAATGAACGACAGTTAGCCATTTACATCCACCGGTTGCCTGCGATGCGCACAATGTCGTCTTTGGCCTGCCTAAGCTGGCGTCTTCCGGTTCATGGTCGCCACTCAAGAACCTTTCTTCCGTATCGGCTATCGGTTCTTCGAGCGATGTGGGTTGTCCATTGCTACTTCAACTTGCAGATTCTGAGAACTATGTGATGAACTTGGTAATTCGGCGAATCTCCTCAAGAAAGTCCGAGCATAGCTGCTGCTATCTCCATGACTCGAAGCACGGAGACACTCAGATCAAATGCCACTAAACGGTCACCCATCTATGAATTGACCTTTCTTGACATTGCTTTACCAACTAATCGTTTACTGATCATTAATTACAACTGGCTTTGTGTGCCTCAACTCGTTAAACTCATTATTTAATGACACATCAACACTTTCCGCGGAATTTTTATTTAAAAAAAAACTTAAACGATGGTTTTCGCATTCGCGTGTTGTAGTTTCATGAATAAATTGTAAATTCAATGTTTAAAGGAAATTGTTCCACATAATACACACATATGCAATATGGTAATTTATGAGTACATCTATGTAGTAATAATAATAAATAATAATAATAAATACAATTTATTGTACACCAAAAGTTACATGTAAATTGAACAACACGTTGATGATATCAATGTACAAAGGCGAATAATATCATGTTCAAAGGATATAGTAGATTTTATTTTTAAATAATGTCCTTCGAAATGAGAAAATATTAGGCTAACACGCTGTATTATCATCCGTTAGTTTTGGTTTCGTTTGCTTTCCAAACCGGAAGCTGTGGGTTCAAATCCTGCGGCTAGCATAATGCAGGTCGACTATCTATGCATCAGATGGGCATGTACTAATTCAGTTCTGCATCTATCTGCAGTCTTGTCAGTCTTCTGTCCCCTCGGATTGTAAGAGTAAAGATAGAGAGAGTGCACTTGTGTCTACGCCAGCATCTAGATGGCTGATCTTGTGAAAGATTGGTCGCTGTGGTCGAATCGGCCAGAAGAATATTGTTATATTATTATATCTTATAATATTACTAATGCTTCAACTAAAGTGGGTTGCCTCCAGGTGGAGGCAACCCACTTTACGCGTATACCTATATAGGTATAAGCGTATAGACTAATCAAGTGATTTCTTAGCCGAAGTTACCTACGTCACTATATTATTATGATGTCATATTGTGTCCTAGCTCAATCTTGAAAATAATATCGTAAAAGTTTGTCAAGGTATAATTAGCCCTCTAGGCGATAAGATATAAATTGGTTTTCCAAAAATTTTCCGTTCCATTCCAACATCAGCTGGACACAAAAATCAATTGAGGGCATTACAACACTCAGTTTGAAAGACAGGAGGAGGAAAAGGACAAGGTGACTTTATATCTTCTTAACCTCATATCATTTTGATAGTATTAAACTATATAAACAAGTATAGTAAATTATAAAAACGTAAATATTAAATTAGAAGTAAAAAGAAAAACTACTGCATATTTTGGACTTATTTATAGAAATAAAAAGTACAAATTACTAAAATGCATCATTGAAGGCAAAATTTAAGGAAAAAGACGGCCAGGTAGAAGAAGGATGTCATGAACTGGAAACATAAGAGACTGGTTGAAGGTGGAAGAAATGGACAAATTAACTAGCATGACTGCTGACAGGGAGACATATCGACAAATGGTCGCCGACCTCCGGGATGGAGATGGCACGTGAAAAGAAAGAAAGATCCATAATTTCACAAGACATAGCCCTCATTCCGGGGTAGTTGGGCAAAATCAAGTAGGTAGCTTTTTAATATGAACACAAATGAAAATATTTCCCCTAATACCCACTCCAAAAGCCGCACACGTATGATCGCGTGACTACAAAAACTGGATCTAATACACTCCACTTAGCCAATTATCGCGGGGGTTGACGTGTCGAGGTGGTCTCCTGATGGTTCACTTTGGTCAATAATTGGCTACGAGACATTTCTATCGCGTGAATGTAAACAAAAATTTTACGTGAAAATATGTGTACGTTTTAAATGTTATTAGTTCATTTGTGAATGTATAATTTATTTTACATTTAGTTACACAGCGCCGAAGACTTTTTTTTAAAGAATTATGTTTCCGGGTTCAAATCGGGTGTTATGAGTAATAGTTTTTTTTTTCAGAATAATATATCCTTGGAATACACTCACACCCTTCAGTTGTTAGGAGTTGAAATTTCTTCAAACCTTAACTTTTGTTGGTTCATTGTGTACAAGGCCAAAGTAGTTTTTTTATAAAGCTCAGGTCTGTGTAGTTAATGTAGTCACATATGGGCTGGTGCAGCGAAATGCAATGAAGCTGTGTTAAACTCAGTGCAGAGGTATGCTATGAGGGTAATAAAATTGGTGCCCCTGATTTAGTGGGCGCTTAACTTACAAAGCTTTAGGCTTTTGCACAGATGCAAGTCTCTTGGTATTCTAATTGTACAGGATTCATTTTGAAGGGTCAACCGCAACTTCCCCTTTTGTACCTCAGGTGACGAAAAGCACGGCGGTTACTCATTCGTCACTAACGCATCTTGTCAATGGGACCCGCAAGCCGAGACTAGAATCTGAAAACTTGTGCCTACAAGGCAAAGATTGTAAAAGTTTCCCGACTCTTACTTCTAAATTAACTTAATAACTATACTTACCAACCTACTTGAAAAAATACTTCAGATATCCTCCAAGAAACTTGCGGTTTCCCTTAATTTTAATTAGTTTTATTTCACGAATCCATCTTACTGATCTCATAAAACGTTGCGGCTGAACAATTTTAATGAAAGGATTTACACCGTTCATTCTGAAGAAAGTTGTTTAATTTTAAGTCAAAATTGTATTTTAACAAAGCGGTAAGCCTTAAACAGTCCGTCTTAAGATAGAACTAGGCCCAAGTTATTTATTGTTAGGAATTCAAATAATACCTATTAAAAAATAACTTTCTAAATAGTCATTAACATTTCATGTAAAGAATACGATCAAACAAATGTCGAAGTGAAGTTCGATTAATATTATATTGATATGCCCTATTCTTTTTATACGAGTGTTATGACTACCAGGTAGTCTCTAATTCCAGCGTTAGCTACCTAACTACCTAGCAAAAGAAAACTATTATGTATTATTATTATTTTTTTTTTTTTTTTTTTTATACTACCAAGGTGGCAAGCAAGCGTACGGCCCGCCTGATGGTAAGCAGCCACCGTAGCCTATAGACGCTAGCAACACCAGAAGAATCACTAGCGCGTTGCCGACCCTTAAGACATTAGATGTTAAGTCTTTGTGTCCGGTAATTTCACCAGCTACAGTGCCCTTCACGCCGGAACACAGCAATGCTTACACACTGCTGCTTGGCGGCAGAATATCTGACACTGCGGTGGTACCTACCTGGACGGTTCCTTGCACAAGGAACCTACCACCTAGTAAAAAATTAAAATTAGTATTTAGTATTAGTATTTAGTGTAGTAGTAATTAGTATTTAAAATTAAGGCTTTATTCTTTTGCACCTGACCTTAAGTGACATCTTCCAAGACATGAGTCTTGGTAAAATTAAGACTGAAACTGAAACTTCCGCAGATATGATGAATGATGAATCAATGACTACCAATAAATATATATAATATCGTAACTTCTAGCCTAAAAGATGACGCCGATATAGAGAGACAACGAAGAGCTTTGTGTATTGTTGGTAATATGTTAGCAAGGAAATTTTACAGGTCTTCGCTTGACGTTAAAAATACTTTGTTCAGGTCTTTCTGCCAATCTTTTTATACTTGCCATCTGTGGACAAATTATACCAAAAAGTCACACGATAGTATCAGAGTTACGTATAACAATATATTTAGACACATTATGGGCTTAAAGCGCTTCTGCAGTGCTTCCAAAATGTTTACGGAGGCTAGGGTCGACTCGTTCAATGCTATCCAAAGAAAACGAGTAGCATCATTTATGAATAGGGTTAGCTCATGTAATAATTTAATTATTAGAAGCCTAGCTGACAGGCTGCTGCTAACTGCAACTTACAGACGTTGGGTGGAAATTGCCACCTAAAGATATGTAAGTATTTTAACTGTAGATATGTACTTATCTAAACATTTTTATTTCTTATTGTTAATAATAATCTATTTATTTTGATATAGTTATTATTAATCATAACAATTATTTAATTTAATTTATAATTTTGTATATGGATCTTGAGTCTGCAATAAAGCACTCATAATAATAAAGAAAAGAATGTGTCTTACCCTGCCTATACCTTAAACTATAAGCTGTGTGATATCATTGCTTGCTCTTTGAAAACTAAAATATAGTCGTACTTAAAAATTATATACTTATTTATGTGAAATGTGTTAATCATGTTTAGCGCCGGAGAACAATCAGTCAATACAATTAAAACCCAGCAAGCTATGCACATGAACTCACATAACTGTCCAACTTTTCAACCCAAATTTGTCGTGAACGAGATAAACAAAGGCTTCCCAACGATACAACGCGGAGTTGGCGCCATGAATATAAACTGTTAAATTAGGAGAGGCCCGGACGGAGCCCCTAATATGACAAACAACACATGCGGCTAATTTAATTTCACTCGTAAGAATAGGAACACTCCATTGCGCCTCGTGGTTTTTCGCGGTATGCTTTTTAAGAATATGGTTGTTATGGGCCATACATTAAGCAGTTAAAGGGAATCAAATCAATGGCAAAAAATACTGAACTTGTATGTCTAGGTACCTACTAAAGTTATTAATTGTATGTACTTATCTATAATTTATTAATAAGGACATTTTTTGCGTGTGGGTAATTTTTCTATTTAGGACTATGCGCGTGTTAAATGCTCTATATATACATATATAATATAATCATATATATACACACCTATATACCTATATATTTATATGTATAAACATATGTCTGTACACACCCATCCATAGTCCTACATATTTCATATTAGATTCTCTGTAATACAATATATACACATATATGCCACCTCATAGATATACACATATTATACCTAGATAAGTATTATGTACATCACAGATATTTGATGTCATGGATACTGGTAAGTTCATAAGTAGAAACTGCTATTTAAGTGCTGATGGTAATCACTGATAGTAAGCCATGAGAAGATATAATATATACATTCATACGTGTGTGGATTGTCCCAAGATATTATTATTATTATTATTTTCATGTATTTTGTTTCACCCGTGAAACAAAACCTTTAAAAAGACCGGGTAACTCCCGAGTTACCCAATCTTTTAAAAGGCTTGCGTGGGGACGAATCCAACACGTAGAGGCCCTTTTTATAATTAAATGGTGTGTATGGTGGGTACCTGCTGGGATTAACTGACTTATTGAAGAAAAAATAACAGTTGACCTCGGCAGGCTTGGAAACTATTGTAAGTATATGGAAAGATTACTTGTCTATGTGGTTGAACATTTGGTGGACTGGCAGCTGGGCTATTGCAGAAGGCCGGGGTCACTTGCCATAATTACATTTAGAGGTAATTATTTTTTGGCAAGTGGTGGCTTGCCACCCACTAGATGGGCTCCCCAAATAATCGTCCGGTGACGACAGAGAGCAACACCGGTGTGGGTGACTCAGGGGTGTCGAGAGGTGTGCTGCGCTTTCTCCGAAGTTACTCGCGGCGTTATGCCCTTTGACACTTCCACCCCTGGAGCATATAGCTCTAACAACTCCTCTCTAGAAGGCCAATTAAGGCAAGCCAGAGCTGAGAGTCCTGCGGTCCCCCTTCGGTTTCCACTCGGCCGACGAAGACACGCCGAGGTGGGGGCCCTGATCGACTCTCTGGAGCACTCGGGTCCGTGGTGTCGTTACGCACCAACAGCTCGCCACAAGCTGCCCTGCGGGCAAATTATTATTATTATTCAGCCATAAGTATATGCTGGTTCAATACATTATGGGCAAGATTCATCAAGTTACTTCACGGCCGTATTCTGTTAGAATATGCCATAACTACATACATATCCCCACACCAGGAGGGTCAGGGATATTGACGAGACCTTCCGAAGACTACATTCTATTAATCCTTTTAACAAGGATATTAAGTCATGTGGGTAGTTAGGCAAGTAAATATATAAGAGATTTTATGCAAGACATTATTTATTCATCATTTTTAACGTTACATCAAGTATATAAGAGATTCCTGTATATAAGACACATTTCATTAATATTACCCTTTATATATAGATTTAATATATAAAGGGATTATATACACTTGTCCCATTCATTAATATTGCACATTACATATTATCTTGTTTATATTATTTATTATATATACAGATATAATTTTATCAAATCGAATCGAAATGGTTCATATAAATAATGGATACTTAACTTTTAAATTCTGTTTACAAAAACCACGGAGCTCCTCTCACTTCAACGGTCAGACTAAGAATGCCCGACTCTTTTTTTTTTTTTTTGGGAATGATGACGCTGTTGGCCGCAGATGGCCATTACAGCTTCAACCGGACAATAGGAGGCGAGCGCTTGAAGCGCTCTAGCCTTTACGGCAGAAGTAGCGACGAGCTCAAGGGCACCTCAGGGAGGCACGGCCTCGGCTTGGGCTGTCGCTTAAGAGAGGGCTGAGTTTACCACCGGTTCACAATGCGCCCCCACTGAGAAGAACCGGCAAGAAACTCAGTGGGGTGATGCACGTCGTTGAGGTCGCATACGTACGACCCTTCGGCCTCGCCGGCGAGACCGGTGTCTGATAGCTAGTGTAGCATACGGTTGTCGGGGAGGGTTCGGCGCATCCCGGTCTAATAGGACCGTCATGGGGTCAGGAGGGTCGAGCAGTACGTGCCGTGGTCTGCGGCGAGAGTCAGAAGGACTAGGGGCGTAATCGGCGGCGGCGTGGATTAAACTGTTCGCGTGACGGGACGCGGATTCAAAGTAGCGTTTCGACGCTTCTTTGAGGAACTTACGAAGGGGATCTAACTTGAAATCGGAATGCAGATCTACGTTCCGCATGTACCACGGGGCACCGACGGCACGTCGGTGGAAACGATTCTGGATAACCTGGAGGCTATCGATATGGGTGCGGGCGGCGTGCGCGAAAACTACATTCGCGTAAGTCATAATTGGGCGAATGCAAGCTTTGTATAATGTCAACTTATTTCAAAGCGACATTTTAATCCGCTTGCAGAGAAGGGGATACAGGCGACCTAATACGAAAGCCGCTCGATTGCGGACGGACCTAATGTGCGGGCCGAAAGTCATGGCGGAGTCCAAGGTGACTCCGAGGTACTTAACCTTCCTAGTCCAGGGGATAGGGCGATTGAATAGGGATATTGGGGCCAGTCGTCTGTTGGGCCGAAGGCTCCGCGCGGAGAACATATTGGTGGGTCCCCGGGAGAAGACCACCGCGGCACTCTTCTCCGGATTCACCTCTATGCCCGACTCAGTGGATTTCGTCGCTTTTTATACATTTCAACGAACAAAGGCGCAGCCACTTATTGAGATTTTTGTTGTTTTTATGATATCTACTGTACCACAACGGTTGGCAATGATTCCAGGAACATTTATTTAATACATAATAACTATAAAAATCCTCACATGGTTCTTTATACAGCAAATAACCTCAAATATGTTTTAATATTGAATTATGTTTGTTGTAAATCAACCAAAAGGGTATTTAACAATTTTATGTCTTAAATATTACTCTAGTTTTGATATAATCTTTGTGTAACCCAGGAATCATTGCGTATTTTGGTACAGTAAACATATCATTACTTCATATATTTTAACTAAATCTATCACGCGCAGGTCGTTCTGTTTTCCGGTCGTTTTGATTTTGAGTCATTTTGATTATGTGTCTTTTTGCTATGAAAGCACTAGGCAGTAGTCTTCTTATAGAGATGGTCTAGGTAGGTAGGTAGGTACCACCGCACCTTCGGAGTCGCTGGACGTCCTTGGGTCCCTGGACGTCGGGATTGAGTACGGCGGCGACTCCGAGGAGGATGGCGGTGGGGTTGCGACCCCCGTCCCCGTGAGCACCGTGACTGGTTCCCGGGGGGCTACAATGCACCCCCCGGCGGCGGGCTCAAAGGCAAGGCACTGAGGGGTCCCTGGTGCAGATCCCACCGGAGAGACCTGGGTCCCCTCTCAGGTGCCGAAGCGACAGCCGTGGGGGTTTTAGTGGGTAAGAATCCAATCGAGCCCCACAGCTCCCGGGGATCTTTGGAAGATTTAAAAATAAAAAGGTAGGTACCACCGCAGTGATGTCCGTGTCGAATATTCTGTTTCCATTGTTCTCAATAGATGGGTCACAATTATTCTTCTTATAGTGCCATTTTCATTACCGAAGGTTGGCGATTATTGTGGCAATCTCAACCTGCGACACAGATGTTCTAAAAAGTGTAACGTGTCCTTTTGTTAAACCATTGTGGTAGATTTTTCAAAGAAGATGTTCTCTGCCTTCTCAGCTTGCGAGGCGGGCCTTGCATAATATGGTCAAAGTATTCTAGTTTACTTCTCCTGATTGCATTCAGAATCTGCACTTTGTCGCCTGTATACTCTTACACGGTTACATCGCGAACTTTGTCTCTCCAGGAAATTATAAACATTCTTTCACATTTCGAAATAATCATTTTTTGAAACAAAAACCTGCCCACTTTTTTCTCAATAACAAAATACGATTTATTTACAAATATACATAAACTATAGGAAGTAAGGTTCTCGATTGGCGACTACGAACTGGAAGACGCAGCGTAGGCAGGCCTCCCACTAGGTGGACAGACGACACTGTACGCGTCACAGGTAACCGGTGGATGCAAATAGCCAATTATCGTTCATTGTGGCGTTCTAAGGGGGAGGCCTATGTTCAGCAGTGGACGTCTTCCGGCTGTCCACCTAGTGGGAGGCCTGCCTGCGCTGCGTCTTCCGGTTCGTGGTCGCCACTCGAGAACCTTTCTTCCCCAACGGTTATCGGTTCTTCGAGCGATGTGGCCTGCCCATTGCCACTTCAACTTGCAGATTCTGAGAGCTATGTTGGTGACCTTGGTTCTTCGGCGAATCTCCACATTTCGGATTCTGTCGCGCAAAGAAACTCCGAGCATAGCTCTCTCCATGGCTCGTTGTGTGACTCTGAACTTCTCTAAAAGGCCAGCCGTTAGAGACCACGTCTCAGCACCATATGTCATCACTGGCAACACACACTGGTTAAAAACCTTCGTCTTCAGGCACTGCGGTATTTCGGACGAGAAGATATCGCGTAGTTTCCCGAACGCTGCCCATCCGAGTTGGATTCTTCGGGCAACCTCTTTGTCGAAGTTGGACCGACCTAACTGGATAGTTTGTCCTAGGTATACGTAGTGGTCAACAACATCGAGTGTATCGTTCCCAACAACTACCGGTACGGGTGCAACATGGACATTAGACATGATCTTCGTCATGTCCATGTTCATCTTAAGACCCACCTGTTGGGAAACGCTACTGAGGTCGCTGAGCATCGTATTGAGGTCCTCCAGCGACTCTGCCATAATGACTAGTAGTAGTTTTAGTAACAGGAATTTCACTAACTTCGTGTTAATTGTACACATAGCCTTCCAGATGTTATAATGACACAAACAAAATGGTCTATAAACAGTTTAATATCTACAAAAGAAATCAATGTTGCGATTTATTCAGTAAGTGAAATCCAACCACAAGACAGAGAAGATAGATTTACGTGGAAATGTCCAAGTAATTGTGAAAAATGTGAATTGTTTTCGAACAAAAGTAAAAGGCTACGGTCCCATATTTGTTATAGAAATTTAAGCTCTACGTATACTACGTTAAATTGGATTTCGATCGATACAATCTAGAATCCTTTGAAAATGTTTATTTAGAAATCTGGATAAATACTAAACGCTTTCGCTGGTACGTTTGTTACTAAATCCAACCGAATATATAACCGCAGGAATAAATTATGAGGGCGGACCATTCCCTCTCAACAGCTAAACTTTAATTAAGCTGCATTTCGACTGAAATGGGTTCCCCTTTCAAACATTTAGAAGCAACTTCGTACAGTCAAATGATGTCCAACTTTATATTAAACCTGCTGTTCAGAAATTCTAGACGTTTTTTGGTCGTGCAAAAATGCAGGGGCTCGTGCCAAACTCGACATTCTTATGGAAATGGCTTCATTTTTCCAAGCATTTCTAAACGATAATTTGAAGTAAGGGCTATTAAAGCTGTTTTCAATTGCTTGTTGACCGCATACTAAATAACTTGGAAACAACAATATTGTTAATGACGTGTAAATTAAGTCACTCAATATACAGTTGTGGTTGTACTGAACTCTGTTTTCGACAGTAGTTTCCGATAATTGAATAATTATCATTTCATTTGGTTTTTAAGGTGAACGTGGAACAGGCGTTTTTATAAATAAAACGTATACCAAATCTGATTCCAATAAAAATAATATTTGTATCCCGAGTACCCCAGGAAGAGGGTTATGTTTTTCGATAGCATGTATATAATTTATGTATGTAACTATGCATGTATATCTATTTCTTTGGCACGGCCTATAGCCTAAGCGACTCGATGGATTTTGAGTTATAATATGTCGTTAGATTTGTAGTTGTGGGAGTGACATAGGCTATAATATTTTTTTTTCAAAAAATTCATATGGCACCCGCCAGCCGCCATTTTATACTTTTTTCACTTCCAAAAATATCAGTATGGGTATCAAATGAAAGGTCTAAATGAGAGGAGTTGAAATATATAAATACATATGTACCATGTATGTATACCTTCTTTTATTTTTGACGCGGGAAAAATCTTCTAATGATCCCCGGGAGCTGCGGGGCTCGACCGGGGTATGTGGGATTCTTACCCACTAAAACCACCGCGGCTGTCGCATCGGACACACTGGTCTCTCCGGTGGGATCTGCACCCGGGGCCCCTCAGTGCCTTGCCTTTGAGTCCGCCGCCGGGGGGCGCATTGTAGCACCCCGGGAACCAATCACGGTGCTAACGGGGACGGGGGTCGCAACCCCGCCGCCGCCGTGCCGTCCTCGTCGGAGTCGCCGCCGCACTCAATGGACGTTCAAAGGGCCCACACCCCGATCATGCAGCGACTCTGAAGGGTATGTATACTACCTAATGTAACTTAGGTCCATTTTGTTTGTTCGCAGTCGGGCTTTTATAATTTATCAAAAAATTTGTAAAAACCATCTTAACTGATAATATGTCTTTTTTATTTAACTATTTATTTATCTTGTCGTGTCGTGTCAACTGTCTTGTTTTGTTACTTTGTTCATATTTTTTTAAATTTAGTATATGTAGTCACCAAACTGATAGACACATTTGACATTTTCAATTAAGTTAAAACAAGATGTTTATCATTATAGTAAGATTTTTCTATTTTGAAAGTAACCATGACTTTTTTAACTAACATAATAATACCAGCCCTTGTTTATGTCCCACTGTTGGGCTCGGGCCTCCCCTCATGATGAGGGGGCTTAGGCCGTAGTCCACCACGCTGGCCAAGTGCGGGTTGGCAGACGTCACACGTCATTCGAAAGCTAGTTAGGCTTTCTCACACATGCAGGCAGGAAAGCTAGCAATAACAGTAGCGTCTTTGTGCGATTGTTGCAACTAGCAGCAACAATCGCACATAGACGATTCGCACATGATTAATTAAAGAAATCAGAGGTGCAACCCAGGGTTCGGACCTGAGCACCTTGTTTTCAAGGCAAGCGCTCGCTCACTAAGCTGTTACCGCATTTTATATTTATTGATTATTGCTATGAATAAACAATTTTACTTCTTCTTCTTTCTTCTTTATTTATATTCTAATTATTTCGACTCGGAGCCGTATATGTCGTTTCGAAATAGCTCCGATTTTAAGAACTGGATTAATGATAATAACTATAATTAACGTCTGTAAGTGCGACAGTTAAACTGGATTTATAATATTATTTGAAACAATAAAATATTATTTCAAGGACAGATCGCAAAGGCATCACTTTAGTTTCATATTGCGCTAGACGAGGAGCCCAACTAAATTCAAACAGCATTTACAATAATACTTTTACAATTCCACTTGCCAATATTCGTCCTTATTTAAATGTAATAAGAGTGAACACAGTTGTATTAACGTGAAAATATATTTTGCACATCTGGCTGGCGCCCAGCTGAGATTCGGTACGTTTTGGAGACAAATCATTGAGAGGAAACAGACTCGGGCCGCTGTTGCACCTAACTACTGGGGAAATCGTTTGTTATTGTTGTTTACCTTCTTGTATTTATATAAATGTCTATAAAACGTTCATAGAAAGAGGGGAAGCCATAAAATGTTATAAGCAATATTTTTACAGATGGTTTGGCTCTATATTATAGGTATGCCAATGTTTCTTTATTTATAATACTTAAGAAAAGAAAATAAATAAAAGAAAGTTAATTTTATTGAACTGACACAGATAGGAAATTAGTTTAACATAACAAGTACTAACAAAGAAGTATAAATAAAAATGACAAAAACAAACAAAGAATTAAATTTATGACTCACCTAAAGCCATTGTATGACACCCGACGCTGGTTTTCGGTGCGCCCTTATGTTACTGACTATGATAACTATGTATACTACGTACAAGGACAGTTATGGACTGGAGCAATTTGCCAGCATCGTTTCTCCCGCCTGATTATAATGTGGATGCCTTCAAAGCTAGAGTGATAAGGCTTTCAATCATTTAGTGTGCTTTACCATCTTTGATTGCATCGACGCCTACCGTTAGGTATCTGCAGCCAAACAACAACTGTAAAAGAATTACAAGGTAGTGTCGGAGAAGTGTTCTGTATTTGAACTACGTTAGGTTACATTTTGAATACATGATAATAGGTTGTATCATATACATACATAGGTATATCTGAAGAATGAAGCGTACGAAATATAATAGTTATTTTTGAAACTTAAAAATAAAAATGTATGTCGTAAAATGCGGAAGTAAATGCTTTTTTTATAATATTTGTACACACAATAAAAGTACAGGAAAACGGAAATATAGGAAAGAATAGTACAAAGGCACAGCTTATTTGTAAAGAAATTTCTAGTCTACGGAAAATATCTTAAAAATTTTGCGTAAGTGACATAAGGGTTTTAACCACATTTGCATCTACCACGAATAACAGTTTGGTCTACATTATAAGTTTAAGGGCTAAAATTCTAGCTGCCATCCAGAGCAAATTAATAAGAGTTTAAAAATAAGCTAAATGCCTTTGAGAAAACGTATTGCGGTGCCCCATTCTCTTGGCCAGTCCACAATTAAAGTTCTGAACCAATATTAGCTATAAAACTAATTTAATAGCCACGAACTCTTGTTCTTTAAGAAATAACGGTTATTATGCCGACGAGATTGGCGTAAAGTTGTTGAAACTCCGGTACCCAAAATACAATCACGCGAAAATAAAATAAAAATGAATTCGTTAGTAACTTGTTAAATATATGGGGTGGGTATGCAACCAACTTTCTTTTCAAACCACTCCAAGTATACTATAATGGGGCTTATCGATGGAGCGATCTGCTCATTCCGTCGAAATTTTCTTTTCGTTGGCACACAATTAGTTCTGATAGCTTTTTGTACTTCGTCATGCTTGCGTGGTAGACAGAAATTGCTTATTGCGGTGATTATATTTGACACTAATTTACGAATAAAATATGCCCATAGCCTTAAGGCACTCTACACATATGAAATCAAGATTATCCTATATATTTAGTATGATAAGTATCATATATGTAGATTTTTTTTTAATAATGACGAGTATAGTACGTTTTGATTGTAGCACTATCGTCTGTTTTCAGTTATCTGTGCATGTGTAGAGACTCCCTTAGTTAACCTGCTCAAGTGTTTCGGATGGACAATCCCTATCTGTTTATTTCCTAATGATCCCCATAGACATACCATGCCAAAACATGAAATATTTTAAAGATATATTTTCATAACATTTATTGTTAGTGTCTATTAAGAATACCTTAACAGGAGTGCTCATTTCAGTTTGGGCTTTTCTAATTGGTTCAAGGATGCATATTATTAGTTTGATAGAACCAATGTTAAATGTACTTAAATCAATTGAAAATAAAAATAATTATGTCGAATTTAGTGAATATTGGAATCTTACAAGAACTTAGAAAGCATATGCGTAAAATAATTCCTTATACTGATTCCCTAGCAAGTGTACTTAATTATTCCTCTTATGCACGAAAATGCTATGCACTGTTGGTTAAAGATTATCAATCTACGTCATACCATAATGATACATTCTAGTTTTATGGTTACGTACCTTAAAAATAAAAAATTAACCCTTATGGTACGACTACGTCTGTTTGAGTGTCTGTCTGTCTATCACATGGATATATTTTAGAAACTTCTCAAGCTATCAATTTGAAATTGCAATAGTTTTAAGAATACTGTTAAAATATTTCTTACCCAACCTAATCGCAAATGAAAAAAAAATTCTTTCGTCTTTATTTTCTTTTTCGCCATTTGCATATTTTTATTTTATGTAACGTAGTTTTGACTTAAAACGTTTAAAAAAAATTACCTCACAAATCAAGCAATCAATAAAAACACACACAAACACACACACACACCAAGATCTTTAATCCTCTTTTCATAAACTGGCTTTAGTGTATTATTTATATGGCCACATTGTATACCAACTGAAATGCTGGAAAAGTTTTTTGCCGACAATAAAATTAGGGATGTACCGCTGCTGGAGACAAATGGCAAAGTAAAGTCGTTATTCCTGAAACTTCACTGCCTCTCCGTCAAATAGCATTTGTGAACGAATTAAGCTTTTTTAGAACTGCTCTTGATAATATTAGCTCCTCCCGAAGTTACTTGGGCAAACATTTCAAAATATAGTTCAGAATGGTACTATATCGGCTGGGAAAAAATTATATTGCTTTAGCATTTATAGGTCATTGTTGGCTTATGATGTGGATACCTGCCGCACTCAGTCAGTTAATGAATCATTAGCGCTATAACTTAATTGTACATTTCAATATAAAATGAATACTAAGGAAGGACAATGACTGAGTAGTGTACTCTGCATCAGTAAATATTAATTTATCTGTTGCACAGCCGTTTCGACGTTAAAAGTGACCACCGGAACGCATTTCGATCCAGTTGGATCTATTGTGCTTGCCCTAGCTCTTGACGTATCTACGAGTCCATTCAGGTACGCGGCGATTGCGCCAGCCTGGAACTTTGCTTAATTACCTGGTGTAGGAGAGTAAGATACTCCCAGATGGTACAATCTACGTCTTGCAAGAGCGTCGCAGCCGCACAGTATGTTTAAGAATTACTCTTTTTGTCTTCATAGTATTTACGATACTGTGTAGCCTACCTCATTCTGTGTAAGTGCTAACAGGTACCAAAAAGGCCCGTAGTAGCTACCTAATTTTTGATCTGTTTAGGTTTAATAGTTTAACCCCACCCTTTTGCTAGCAAGAGTTTTGGAGTTCAAATGTACATAGTATCAGTACCAAAGCGAGAGGGATTGAGCCCCCGACTGCCCCAGGCGGAGGGTTATGTTTTTCGTGACCTATGTACGAGTATGTATGTTAATTTCTTTGGCACGGCCTAAAGCCTTATCGGCTTCATGGAGTTATAATAGGTAAAAGGTTCCTTCTAATTCATTAATTTGTAAATCACTAAAAATGAAAGTCGCAGCAGATCCAATATTCAGAGTAATTACCATTTTTTTTTTGACGCGGGGGAAATCTTCCAAAGATCCCCGGGAGCTGTGGGGCTCGATCGGGGTATGTGGGATTCTTACCCACTAAAACCCCCGCGGCTGTCGCATCGGCACATGAGAGGTCCCTGGTCTGTCCGGTGGGATCTGCACCAGGGGCCCCTCAGTGCCTTGCCTTTGAGCCCGCCACCGGGGGCGCATTGTAGCCCCCCGGGAACCTGACACGGTGCTCACGGGGACGGGGGTCGCAACCCCGCCGCCGTCTTCCTTGGAGTCGCCGCCGTACTCAATGGACGTTCAAAGGGCCCACACCCCGAACGTCCAGTGACTCCGAAGACAGAGTTGTTACCATGGTCTAACCGTGGTCACGCGGACATGGAGAACTTCGCGGCCACGCAGGTTTCTTGGAGCTTCTCCTTGCTAATCACTGATACGATTTCGAAGTGAATGTAGACAGTATAAATAAAGCCTTAATGTTTGGACTTATATAACTTAAATGCTATGGCCGCGCGGTACGGTTTAAATTATGTAGGTCGTGAAGTTTAATATTTTTTATTAATAACTTACTGAAATAGCAGCGTTCAATCAAATACCCGAAAGTAAATACTGTGTTAAAGCGACGATTGTATCGGCATAATTTATAACTTTTACAAGTTAACGATGTATAGGTACTGCATAAATAGTGAATATTTAATGGTTCCCATCATGGAAATTGGTTACTTTACGAGTAAACGTTTAATACATACATTTACTGAGTTTGTAATTAAGTAGCCTTCGTAGTGCAGTGGAAAACAGCTTGCTTTGCAGACTAGAGGTCGCAGATTCATAATTATCTCGCTGGGAGCAACAAACTTTGTGTAGTTGCTGCTTACTAGCTAGGACAACGCAGGCCGGTCACCTGATTCTCTCAAAAGCAAGTTGATCAATGCGTCGGATGGGTTTGTAAATGTCGGTCCTGCGCCTGACCTCTCCTCAGTCGTGTTGGTGCTCTGTTTCATTGGATTGCGAAAGTAAAGGAAGAGAGAGTGCACTTGTGTCTACGCAAAAACTAGTACATTTTCTTGATGGCTGGCTGATCTTAAGGAAGATTAGCCACAGTTGTGGTTGTGTCGACCAGGAGGACATTATAATTGTGATTAGGACAAAATTCATAGAAATTCAAAATATAGTTACATTTCGTATGTTCAGATATTAAACAGTAAAACAACGTTAATTTACTTTATTACTTTAATTTACTTACTGCCGTTAAACTTATATGGTTTGATGTGAAGTAGAAACTTATAAGTTATGTGACAGTGGACCGACTGACCGACTGGCACACTGACTAATCGTCTAAACATGTAGTCGTAGATACTTTTATAGTAGTAGTAGGGATACTAACACCCTTACTTTGAATCATTCAGCTAGTAAGTAGGGTAACGTATGGAGTGCATAGGAAAATTAAAGCATGGGGTATTCTTAACGCCCGTTTTGCACGCCAAGGGTGAAATGGGGTCGAGCACAGTTTGTCTTAATGTTTAAAGTAACAAAGTTTTAAACCTTAAATAAATGGCAACTTCTTGCGAAACTAAGCCAAATTAAGACCCAACGACCTTATCAGTCTCCCATCTCTTACCGTTGGGTGTCCGTTACAAGCGACTAAGGGAAAACAAGAAGACGAACAGCAGCGTCATTCTTTTGGATTTCCTATCACCTATACTGTGATCCCCAAGACGCCTGCCAAGCGTAGGGGGAGACCTTTGTCCAGAAGTAGACGTCTTTCGGCTGATAATAATAATAATAATAATATAATAATATCTTGGGACAATCCACACACGGTCATCCGATCCCAAACTAAGCAGAGTCTTTTTTTTTATTTTTTTTTTTTTTATTTTTTTATTTTTTTTTTTTTTTTTTTTTTTTTGACGCGGGGGAAATCTTCGAAAGATCCCCGGGAGCTGTGGGGCTCGACCGGGGTATGTGGGATTCTTACCCACTAAAACCCCCGCGGCTGTCGCATCGGCACATGAGAGGGGACCCCAGGGCTCTCCGGTGGGATCTGCACCAGGGGCCCCTCAGTGCCTTGCCTTTGAGCCCGCCGCCGGGGGGCGCATTGTAGCCCCCCGGGAACCTGTCACGGTGCTCACGGGGACGGGGGTCGCAACCCCGCCGCCGTCCTCCTCGGAGTCGCCGCCGTACTCAACTAAGCAGAGCCTGTACTATGGAAACCAGACCACTGATACAAATACTTATATACATTTTTTTTTTTGGAAATATATACTTAAATAGATAAATAACACCCAGACACTTGGTGGGAATCGAACCCACGACCCATCGGTTAGCGGACAGGGTCACTAACCACTAGACCAACGGGCTCGTCTATTCTATTGTTGGTGGCTAAGAATCGGGCCCGGTAAACCACCCGAACGCACTTCGACCCAGTTGGATCCATTGTGCATGCCCTAGCCCTTACTCTGTAGCTGGCGTGTCGAAGAGTTCCCTCAGGTACGCAACGATCGCACCAGCCTGGAGCTGTACATAATCATCTGGTGTAGGATATGCCACTCCCAGATGACCCAACCTACGTCTCGCAAGAGCGTCGCAGCCGCACAAGATGATGACCTTAACAGGGAAGTGAATATCAGGGTGTAGATAATGCAAATTACAGCCATTAACGTAATGAGTTGTGATATTAAAAACAATATGGTTTAGAAGTTTAGTGTGTTAATCCGTATTTCGCATGACAAACCTCACGTAATACTATAGGTTAACTTTTTTTATTTAACTTAGTGACGAGACTAGAATGACGTTCGTCTGATGGTAAGCGACACGCTGACCTATGTATTTTTTATTTTTTTATTTATTAGGACAACCAGTAATTGTTACATTAGCACACATAAATTACAAAATACACAGAAAATTAATTAAATGCACAATTTTTAAGGTGTCACAACATGCTCTATAAGTGAACTTAGGGTAACTTATAACTAACAGAAAAGAAAAAAAAGTTACAAAAAAGTAACAATAGTAATATATATAATAATATCTTGGACAATCCAATAGTAATATAATAATAATAATATCTTGGGACAATCCACACACGGTTACCCGATCCCGAACTAGGCAGAACTTGTACTATAGAAACCAGACAACTAATACTAATATACATTTTTTTATGGAAAAACATACTTAAATAGATAAATAACACTATAATAGTAATCGAACCCACGACCCATCGGGTAGCAGCCAGGGTGTCTAACCACTAGACCAACGGGCCCGTCAAGTGTGTGGATTGATTGCAACCCCTCCCTTCTAAGAGGGAGGCCTTTGTTCAGCAGTGGACGTCTTTATGCAACTGGTGATGATGGTTAAAAATACCTACTTGGTTATAATTTTGTGGATTAAACACACATATTTAATTTTACTACTTAAACTCGCATAATGTCTTTTATTTACGCTAATATTACACATCAACAAACATTCTAAACGCATTCGTACGCCTTGAGCATTCGAAACGCCGGGATAGTAAAATCTATATCTATCTATATATACTTATAATAAAACTGTAACAGGTCCAATTCTGTACATTGAAGATATTTTGAAAATTATATTTGGAGGGCATTCTATAACCGATACTGAGGCCGAAAATGTAATTTTTTTAATTTTTGTCTGTCTGTCTGTCTGTCTGTATCACGGCTGCGCATCACGCCGAAACTACTGAATGGATTCAAATGAAACTTGGCATGATTTGAGATCTTACTACGAGGTAGGACATGGGATACTTTTTATCCCGTAATTTAGCACGGTTCTTTTAGGAGAGGGGATTAAAGTCAAAATGGGTACATGGCCAAGCCAAGCGTATAACGCTTGGTCCGATTTTATCATTTTTTCTTTATAATATAATAAATATTAGGTTTTGTAATCGATCGGGTTAAGCAACGTTAGGTAAGGTCATTAAATAGATGGGTGACCGTTTAACGTCATTTGAACTAAACGGGTCCGTGCTTCGGAGAGCAAGTAAAAAGTGGGTCCCAGTTTTTAACAGACTGTAAAAAAGGAGGTTATGTATTCGATGCGAATGTCTGTTATTAAAAGTTTAGTTAACGTAAAAATAGCGCAGGCGGAGCTGCGTGGGTCAGCTAGTCTAAAATAAACCGCGATAGTCAAGTGAGGTAAAAGTAGCTTGATTTCAATACTTAAACTCGGTTTAAGCTGTGACCGTAGGCATCTGTAGCTTTCCTTTCAAATCTTTTGTTCAGCGAAAATTTGCTATTGTTTCTATTGCGGCGATCCATCTCCCTCGCCCAAACGCGAAATAACAAAGGTTTTATAAACCAGCAATACAATGCAGACGGTGGATCTAATTAGTTTGGCACTCTTCCTCGCTGTGTTTCTACAGTATTAAAATAGCAAACGTTCAGTTTAATTAGTATTTTACCAGCACACGGAACAGCTACAGATACCTGTAACTGCACTTAAGAAGCATAGTGTAATAGAGTGGGCAACTTTATATTGCCTTTTTTTCGCAGGGGAAACCTTCAAAGGGTCAACGGGGTATATGGGATTCTTACCCACTAACCGACCTGGGCTCACCGGTGGAATCTGCACCAGGAGTCCCTCAGTGCCTTGCCTTTGAGCCCGCCGCCACATTGTAGCCCCCCGAGAACCAGTCACGGTGCTCACGGCGACGGGGGTCGCAACCCCGCCGCCGTCCTGCTCGGAGTCGCCACCGTACTCAATAAATGTCCTAGGGCCCACACCCTGAATGTCCAGCGACCCTGAACGTCCAGCGACCCTGAATGTCCAGCGACCTTGGGGTCGCTTGGGGTTGGTTGGTTGGCCCTACATTAGTTACCGGACCTTTGGGGTCCGGTAACTAATGTAGGGCCAATTTTCTAGATCACATTTGTCATTATTGACATCTGTCTATTTATTTTGTCATTATTACAATAACTAAGTAATCGTAATTGAAAAAAGTTAAGCAATTGTGCAGTTCTATCTTAGAAAAAAAAAATTATGCCCGACGTTACAATGTTACGTTGTTAAATTTTGATGAAGTGTCAAATTATGTGATCTATTAAATTAGTCATACTTTACCTAGACCGTAGTCATCCAACCCACAATTTTAGTTACCTATGTTATAAGTTGAAGTATAGAGTTTTAAAATAAATAAAATCTTTTTAAAAAAAAATTGAACCGACTTCAATATCACTGAAAAGTATAAAATAATTTAAATATTATTGAAGTTGGTGTTAGCGTACCTGCTGTGTATATTTGGCACCAACTTCAATAATATTTAAATTATTTTATACTTTTCAGTGATATTGAAGTCGGTTCAATTTTTTTTTAAAAAGATTTTATTTTAAACTTTTTAGTGATATTTTCATATATAAAGATTGAACCATCGAAAACCGTAAAATTATCTAGGTAGGTTATGATCACATTATCGTCTACATAGTTTTACATAATTCATGTTTCTTCAGAAAAACATATCCGGTCGTAATGAAATTTGCATGAAAATATCATAGTAGTTTACTCTCTCGAATAAAAAAAGAATCATCGAAATCGGTTCATAATTGTCAGAGCAATGTAATGGAGAACATCAGTTTTATGGTTTTTACCAGATAAATTCCTCCACATCGTTCATGGTCCTCCAGGAAGTTCTTATCCGGTTGTAATAAAATTCATACAGATTCAATACAGTGGTTTCTTCTTTCGAATAAAAAAAGAATCATTGAAATTGGTAAATATTTGCCAGAGTTTTGACTATTTTTGTCCGACCGAGCGAGTCCGAGCGACTAAAACGTCGTCTATATAGGCTTTCTTGCAAGTCTCAGTGCGCAGTCACCATTCTTGTTTTTTCAGGAACTACTTATTACTAAGCAATATTTTTTTTATGGGACCTAATTAACGGATTAAAGAATGGATGGAAGAAAGATTTTTTCAAATCGGTTCATAATTGCCAGAGTTATGCGCGAACATACATAGAAAAAAAAAAAAAAAAATATATATACAGACGAATTGAGAACCTCCTCCTTTTTTTGAAGTCGGTTAAAAAGTAAGTAAAAGAATGTTTAATCATAAATAAATATAAAATTTGTCCCTGGAGACTGCTATGTCAAAGTGTAGCCGAAAGCAATAACCGAGTGCTACTAAATTTCTAAATTTCTCTCTGGATGACACTAACAAAACTTCGTCTCCTCGCGACTCGAATGGAAACATACGGAGATACGTAACGCACAAATAAGTACATTAAGTCATGATATTCTTGATTCTATTTTATGCTCAAAAAGTAGGCATATACAGTACAAATATGTACATTATATGTACAAATATTTATGTGTGTATATATTCAGGGGTTCTGCATTATTATTATGGGAATTATTTATGCAAGATTTTATGTATTCAAATTGCATGTTTCATACACCTGCAGAAATTGAATAAAGGTTAATTATTTTGACACTACTTCAAGGTACCACCAGTAGGGTGTCTTATTTTGACATCAGTTTATAATTTAAGTATAGGTAGGACATTTGCTTGACATTTCAAGCCGTGGTCACAAGCAGACTCCTATAAAATAATGTTCGATAATGGAACGCGAAAGACTAAAAGTATATCTTGATTTTTTTTAAAAGGTACTAAGGTTATTTCTCTAAGAAACCTAGTTACTTAAATTTTCCTCATCAGGCAGTTTCTATATCTGTTTATTTTTTTGTAATATTGATTTAAATGAAAAAATATCGCCTATTGATACGTAACGATACGAGTCTGCGCATTTTTAGTACGCCATGGTGACGTTTATTGTGGAACAATAATTTTATTTTAATAATAACATTAATTGTTTCTTCAAACTAAGCTGTCAGTTTTTGCAAAGCAGCAAGGAAAAGGAATAAGTTGAGGGTCAGTGTGTCGCAGATATAAATCTACATAGGTACTAAAGATTTCAATACAAAATCTACACTGAGGCATGAGATATTGTCTGACTTAAAGATACCTACGACACTTTGAAAAATATACCGGTTCGCGTAGACTCCCGTGTATTTTCATTACAAAAGCTCGACTTGTGCGGCCGTTGTCTGTACAGCCACAAACCGATGCAAGTTTAATGCCTGACTCCTTTGTATTTCAGATATATTTGTATACATTATTAGGTACACAAGCCACTTCTCCGTACATGTCTTGCACTGACTATAAACATAAGAGGTCACTTCAGTCAAGTCAGTGAACTCCTTCCTTTATTTCTATTCGGTAGGTTGGACAATGGATGGATGACCAGGGAATGATCAGGTAAGAGACTTACTACATGCCCACCTAAGGCATGAGGAGGTAAAAGGTACGCTATTGACCAAAATTTCAACTGTCCTCTTCCAGTCGTCGCACCGCGCCACCTGGGGCTACGCTCCGTTTACCGGTTAGTGCTTACCAAGTGCTCACCACTCCCAGAATCAGTCTACCCCAACGATCATCTGTTACATCTGCGGCTTACTTATGTACACTGCGTTATTTTGATTGTGCAGGCCGATCACCTGATTGTCTGTAAAGTAAGATGATCCATGCGTCAGATGGGCATATTAAAATTCGGTCCTGCCCCTGACCTCTCCGCGGTCGTGTCGGTCTTCGATCGTAATGTGAGAGGTATAAATTAAGAGAGAATGCACTTGTGTTTACGTAAGAACTTGAGCACTATAATATCTTCCGCGTAGATGGCTGATCTTGTGAAATATTCTGTGTGGTCGTGTCGGCCAGGAGGCCATTATAATTTATTTTTTATTATATTGATAGTAATAATCTAATTATCCCTTCGAGTTGATGTTTCAACCCAAGAAATTCCAATTTTAATGTCTGTGATCATTAAAACAACTGGATGGTGTTTTATTATGTTAAGTTAAATCCGTACGCTTCCTCTTTATCCAATTTAACACGCATAAATTTCTTATGACCCTATTACGTCATACGGAATCGTTTTAACCGTCTAAAATCACGATACACTTCAATTTATTAACTCATTCAAACTTGGTCATAAAAAGCACCCCAGCACCGGTCCTTTCGACCCCACTCACGGGCTAAATCATCCGTTAAGTTCCCGTTACGGCAATAGTAATTAACTTGATGCCGAGCACGCCAGTGGAGAGTGAATCATTTATAAAAGCCGCTCGACTCCTGACCACTGCGGTAATGGACATCGATCTTGGCTAAACACAGACTGGGTCTCGAATACGCATTTCCTTTGTGATTTAGGCACCGGCGGAAATGATGAATTCCCAAAGTACCTACCTAATTCCCCTATGACAGATCAAATTGGACAGTACTAGTATAACCCTTCAAAAAGCCACATATTCTGGTAGGGCATAATATCCTCAAACAGAAATTGTAAAGACTGATAGGTACTTAACCATTCTTTGGAGTCCCTGGACGTTTGGGGCGTGCTTACGTCTATCGAGTACGGTGGCGACCCCCTGCGCACCGTGACTGGTTTCAAATCTCATCAGGAGCCCTGATCCCCCATGCCCTGATACGACAGCCGTGGGGATTTTAGTGGTTAGGAATCCCACATACCTCGGTTGACCGCCCTCAGGGTACCGGGGACCTATAGAAGATTTCTCCCGCGAGACCAAAGAAAAGGTAATTACTTTTTCAAATAAATTTAAAAAATCCATTTGATAAATCAACAATTGTATAAATCGCTCGAACAAACTAGCCATTAACGGTTGCGGGACCGCTATTACATTCCAGAGAACTTTTTAATAACACCATTCAGGGCGTGAAGGCATTCCATTTAAAAACGTTGCCATTTCTCTACGTCATTGTTCGCGTCCATTAACTCCCAGCAAAATAAAGCGTCGATTATAGCGGGTAATCGTATGTTTTTTTCCACTCCGTTAAAAACCTATTACCTTTTTGATTAACTAGGCCAACAGTCACCAAATAGGTAGGATACTTGTCTGGCAACAGATGTTCTTATTATAAAATCCGGCGCCACCTTGCCCATATTTTGAAAGAGAGAAATCAAGAAATCTAAATAATAGTTTGGTATTTTTACACTTAAATAATCGGCTGGCTGGCGTTGGTGCTCATAGTGTAGAACGCCTCAAACGCCGCAAGTATGAGTAGGTTACATATTTGACGCGTTTGGGGTGGAGACGATGGGTCCGTGGGGGCCAGGAGCTCTCCAGTTGTTCCAACAAGTTTCAAAACTTCTTGTTGAAACATCTGGAGAAAGGAACGCTGGAATTTCTTTTGGTCAGCCAATAAGCATTGCTATAGAGCGTGGCAATGCTGCCAGCATTCTGGGCACTTTGCCACCACCTGAAGACGACGTGTAAAGATATCTAACAGCTTTTTTTTTTATTTTAGTTGCATTGTTTGTTTTCTTTTTTCTGTTATTTTAGTGTTTTATTTGTTATATACAATTAAGATATTCTAACATTGTTCTTAGATTTTACAATTTCGAAAACGTTGATAGTATTTGTTGACATTAGCGACGAAAGTATGTTAAGTAGGTATATGACAGGTGAGTTTTCCTGGTAATGGTAGCAATCAGCATCAGCAGCAACCAAAAGACGTCCACTGCTGAACAAAGGCCTCCCCCTTAGAAGGGAGGGGTTGTCATAATCCCCACAATTAGCAGGCAGCTTGGAGATCGCAGTAAGTATAGGTGGTAGGTAATCTAATACTCTGCTGTCCGTGTTCTTGATTCCCTTAGTCACCTCACGGGCACCCAACGAGTATTATTCTTACTCGGACACCCCACGGGTAGTATGATAGCATTTTTTTTGTAATAATAAATGTATAATTATGCTTCTTATAATTGGGTGTCTGAATATTTTTTTTTTTTTTTGTAATTTCTTCATAGTTGCTAACCTGAGGAGTAGATATACCTAGTAAGTGATTACCACCTGCCTGCTTTTTTTTTTTTTGACGCGGGGGAAATCTTCGAAAGATCCCCGGGAGCTGTGGGGCTCGACCGGGGTATGTGGGATTCTTACCCACTAAAACCCCCGCGGCTGTCGCATCGGCACATGAGAGGGGGGACCCCAGGGCTCTCCGGTGGGATCTGCACCAGGGGCCCCTCAGTGCCTTGCCTTTGAGCCCGCCGCCGGGGGGCGCATTGTAGCCCCCCGGGAACCTGACACGGTATTCACGGGGACGGGAGTCGCAACCCCGCCGCCGTCCTCCTCGGAGTCGCCACCGTACTCAATGGACGCTCAAAGGGCCCACACCCCGAGCGTCCAGCGACTCCGAAGGAACCACTTAGCCTTCTAACCTAACCTATCCGAGTCGGATTGCTCTGAATCGAGTTGTTAACTATGACGGTATCAATATACATTTTAAAACGATAGACCTAATGATTTTCGATTAGATAAACATTATATCCAATAACATTATACGAAATAAGTTTTAGAATATATAAATGTTATATGGAAAGAAATTATATCAACAGTTGGTATATCTCACGTTTACTATATCATGTGAACGTTATTAAAATGAAAATAGACCAAATAACTTTATGTGAAATGGGACGCACCCCGATCGAACAGTCAATTTTTATCCATCACTAGCGCCGCTCGCGGTAATTATCAACAACAAGTAAAATGTATTGAAGAAAACTAAGTACCTACTAGACTCGACTCTCAGTAGACCCTCTCGTATATTAATGGTCTTCGAATTACGTAACAAAACATAATAAATTTCACTATTAAATGCCAATTACTATAGAATGGGGTCAGAAGTATTCCAATTGTTTAAACTTCAAATTGCCCCAGCGTTTTGCCTAAAACGGTGTATTGCCACACCAAGCTAGTTCAATTAAATTTAATCCTCTAAATATTAAAAGCAAACAAGCCGCGGTCCTGAGCGCCGTGCCCGACGAAGAATCGTAATAGAGTTGGAATTTATTAAATTTCGTCTAAGCTACGTGACCGCCGCGAGGCCGCGGGGTTTCAACCCCATTAACCTTGTCTCACAATGATTTAGGAGCGAAATACGAATTTTCCCGTATTCCTGCGATTTACCTTTTCGTATGGAACAGATTTTTCGAGTTTAATAATCTGACAGTTATCATGGTTTCGTGAAAGGTAGCTTGACACGAATTACACAATTATTACGCTACCAAAATGCATAATCAAAAAACCCGTCAAGTGCGATTCGGACTAGCGCCCTGAGGGTTTTGTACTTTCTTTGGACGTATTAATGTTATGTTACTATTGATCTAACAACTCAAATAGCAAAAGAAGCGCACTACTAAGTTTATAATCCGTATCATTAGTTTCATTTCCATGTGTAGAATTCGCGTAAATATCAGAAATCATTACTACTAAGTTTGTTTGTCGAGGGTTCTTTTTACGATTACTAAAAAACTGTACTACTTAGAAACATAATTTTACTTTTCCTGTAAAATAAAGATAGACCTCTATTATCTATAATTATTTCAGATCTTGCCCTTTACGTACTTCGGAGATAAATAGGCAATAGTATGATGATGATACACGTCTCTCACTTTGAAATTTTGACACCCCATTTTGAGCCCCTGTAAACAGAAAGTACAGTGACAAACTATTTTTTTTTCATTTGCTATGAAGTTGGGTAAGTAAGATAGGTTTAAAACTATTCCAAGTTTCAAATCTATAACATCAGTGGTTCCTAAAATATATATGTATGTAGGTGTGACAGACAGACAGACGAAGTCGCACCATAAGGGTTCCTTTTTACCTTTTAGGTATGGAACCCTAAAAAGGTACACCCGACTGCAAGTAGATCCAAATTATGTTATGTAAAACATAATATGCCTCATGAAGAAATTTCACTTGATGACAGCCCCATATCTTTGTAGCAGAAATTTTAAAACCTTAAATATCTCTCCTATGCTTTTGTCATTCACTCTCCCAATTAGAACACATATAATGAATGACACTACGTATGCATCAAGCAATTATGAGTACTGGGGGTACCAAAGGCAATTCGAAAAATAAAGTAACAACTTTGGTAGAGCTACATTTATACAGGGTCAATTTATAAAAAATGTAGCTTTAGATATGTCTAGTTCAAAGTAAATAAGTAAGTACGTCGAAAAAATGAATTGTGGGCTCGGAATATAAAACAGCCTAGTTTGTTATTTACTGATGAACGCTCGAAGAACCGATAACCGACGGGGAAGTAAGGTTCTCGAGCGGCAACTACGAACCGGAAGACGAAGCGTAGGCAAGCCTCCCACTAGGCGGACCGACAACCAGTGGATGAAAATAGCAAATTGTCGTTGATTGTGGCATTCCAAGGGTGAGGCCTATGTTCAGCAGTGGACGTCCTCGGCCGGTGATGATGATGACGAGTTTCTGATGGATATTATGAATAGTTTTTATCACTAGAAGTATAGAATCCTATTGAGTACGATTCGAACCGAAGCATTATAAAAATGTTCTGCGAAAAATAATAAGAAACAGTCCAAACTGTAAAATAAATTTTGTTGAAAAAAATATATATAACAAAAATCTTAACTTCAAGGTTAGCCCCAGGGCTAGAATATAAATTTAATTAATGTTAACCATTTTTAACCCCCGATCAAAAACAAGAGGTGTTATTATTAAACGCAGTTTCTTTTTTTAATTGAAAATCTATTTGAGCAACATGAAAGTGAATATTATAATTAGGGACACGGAATTAAAAAAAGATCATGATAAGAATTATTTTTTATTTAATAATCAAGACTCGTCATTATATGGGTCAAAGGAATAAGTTGTTTTTTTTTTAAGTAAGTTAGAAAAAAAAAGTTCTTCTGTTACTTATCTAGACTGATGGACTACTATTATATAAACTCCTCACGTCTCCACTGAATTAGCAAATCGTTCATGGGTCAAAGTAGGTATACGTTTCTCCTTCGGAGTCGCTGGACGTTCGGGGTGTGGGCCCTTTGAACGTCCATTGAGTAATGCGGCGACTCCGAGGAGGACGGCGGCGGGGTTGTGACCCCCGTCCCCGTGAGCACCGTGACTGGTTCCCAGGGGGCTACAATGCGCCCCCCGGTGGCGGGCTCAAAGGCAAGGCACTGAAGGGCTGGTGCAGATCCTACCGGAGAGCCCTGGGGTCCCCCCTCTCATGTGCCGATGCGACAGCCGCGGAGGTTTTAGTGGGTAAGAATCCCACATACCCCGGTCGAACCCCACAGCTCCCGGGGATCTTTCGAAGATTTCCCCCGCGTCAAAAAAAACGTTTCTATAATAAACTCCCACAGAATTTCCTAGACCTACCAATAAATACATTCAAAAGCACTATTAAAAGCTGGTTATTTAAAAAAGGCTACTATAAAATCTTGGATTACATACAGTTATAATAATAATAATACTGTCCTGAGATATGGTATTATCTTTTGGAGGCGGTCGACAGACAGGGAGCTTATTTTTAAAATGCAAAAACGATGCATAAGATCAATGTGTGGTCTCAAAAACACAGATAGTTGTGTGCCTTATTTTAAATCGTTAAAAATTCTAACTTTACCAGCATTATATATATTAGAGACAGCAGTATTTGTCAAAACAAACATACATCTATTTCAGAAGGTCTCTGCAATGAAGAAGACTCCTATGCGTAGTCAGTATGAAAATCAGTTGTGTCATATTAAGTGTAAAACGTCTCTAATGAATAAAAGCTTCTTTGGAAATGCTCCGAGAATATATAACAAATTACCTAATGAAATAAAATGTATGGCGTTAACTAAGTTCAAAAAAGAACTTCAGAAATTATTAACTGAGAAATGTTACTATGATATAGAAGATTTTTTAAATGATGAATCTCTATAATTCCACTTATTAGGTACTTATACAATAATTACAATAATTTACAATAATTTTTCAAATTTTATTGGCATGTATTTTTGACATCTTAGATAAGTACACCGGCATAATTGTGACATAAGGACGTTCAACATCTCAGTCCTCCCGTGACCATGGGTGCTGCAAAGCATTCGAAACGTCGGGATAGTAAAATCAATAAATAAACCGCGATAAAATCCATAAAAGTAGTTTAATTTCAATCTTAGATAAGTATTTTTTTTTTCTCTTGTTTTTGACATTCTTTCTTTTTGACCTTTTCTATTTATTTTCTATCATAAGTAATTTAAAATGACTATTAATGAATACTGTTTATAATCTAAAATCTAATGCACAATTCTAATCATCTATTAGTACTATTTTTATTGTAAGACGTCCTTTGTCAGTCAGTCAGCATTTTGTCAACTAAGTTGTCAACAACTTAAAAATATTTGTATGTCATATTGACAAAACATAGCGCACTCTTAGTAATAGATAAGACCTTTATGTAAAATACCTATGTTTAACAAATAAACTAATTTGATTTGATTTGAAATACCCTTCCTTGTTTTGTCCCACTCATGGGCACAGGCCTCCCCTCAGTATGAAGGGGCTTAGGCCATAGTCCATCACGCTGGTCAAGTGCGGGTTGGCAGACTTCACACGTCATTCGAAAGCTAGTTAGGCTTTTTCAGACATGCAGGTTCCTTCACGATGTTTCCTTCACCGAATCTGATGCGATCTATAATTTCAATTATTTTTTCAATTTTTTTTAAATACATTACCAATAAATTATGGTCTCTCGGCTCGGTAGGTTAAAAGCATATACTCTTACATGTTTTTTTAAGTATCTGTCACTCGTGTCTGCTGGACGGTTGCGGATAGGAACATCCGTGAAGGTTGATCAAACCTATTACGTTATTGTGGCTCGAGCCCCCGTACTCGGGCTCGGATGTCTGTCCCCGGAAGCACAGGCAAACGCTTGAGGATATTAACAGTAAGATAAGAGGAAACAGACTGATTGTCAAGGAAATACCAGTTTATGTAACGCCTTTATGTAAAAGGGACTGGGTGTTTGCTGCAGCTTTACATTAGTGTATGGTGTTATCTTTTTAAAAAAACTTTAAAGAGTGAGAGTATTTTTGATGTATGTTTCCTTAAAACGCCGCCAAATATGTACAGATGTGGATGATTTTTCTTTTAGTAGTAAAAACTCCTCGAGTAAGGCTCATAAAAAAATATATGAAGGTGGCTGCGAGTAGGTCTGAACAAATCTGCAAGTTAGTGATAGGCCATAAATGCCTCTAGCAAATACCTAGGATAGTGTTTTCCGCCTTGTGGGAGGCCTGTGTATGGTGTGTCTTCTAATTAGTTCTCTGATCACCGCTCGAGAACCGTTCTTCCCCATTGATTATCGGTTCTTCGAGCGATATGGCCTGCTCATTATTGCTTCAAATCCTAAGAGCCATGTCGATAACTCTGGTTCTTCGGCGAAATTCCTCATTCCAAATTCCGTTGCGCAAAGAAACTTCAAGCATACATAGGTAGTTCTTTCCTTAAATTGTTGTGTGACTCTGAGCTTCTCCAACAGACCAGAAGTTAAATACGTCCATAAGGCAATTCATCATACCATTTATGATGTTAAACACAGACAATGTTGAATTGTCTGTGTGTTATGAAAATAAAGTTTTGTTTTATATTGGAGCATGTTGGTTTCAGGATTATTGGTTTCAGTGTAGCAGACAAAACAAATAAATTCACAGAATATCATGCTGCAGAACGGATTTAGGTTTAGATAAACTAAATAACAAACATATAACTGAATCAACTTCCCCATGTACATATACAATGCGGAAAATATTCCCATCTATTACAGGTCATCGCCGCTAGATGGTATGTATCAACATTTATCCCCGGCCTCCCCTGCTTCCTGCAGGCCGCCGCTCCCCGAGATAAAAGTTAATGGACCAACTTACCGCGAATTATTCCCCCGGCGTGGCATATTTTTTTCGGTATCTCAACAGAGGAAATGTTTCAATAATTTAGACTGCCCCTTTTTTTGAAAACCCGCTTTATTATTTTATGCAAATTTTCTTTTGCATTCACAACTGCTAATTTTCATAAGCCAGGGGGTCAACCACTATCTGTTCGAGCAGTGTTATTGTAAGATTAATTTTGCGAGAGTCTCTTTCCCTCGTGAAAACGTAAGATTACTTTAACCATTAGAACTTGTGGTAGAGCTCCTGATAATTTTATCAAGGGTTTTAGGCATAACTGCTGCTTCCTTACATAATAATTATTTTCTTAAAGCTGGTAATGCATCCGCACTCATGTTAAAAATGTTTTGTAAATAATAAACCTCAACCTTAAACCTTTTACTGTACCTTTTTTTTTGTTTTCACGAGAGGAACTTTCAGAATGTCCCCGGGACTTGTGGGGGTATATGGGATTCTTACCCACTAAAACCCCCGTGGCTGTTGCATCGATACAAGAGAGGAGACATCAGGAATTTCCGGTGGGATCTGTACCAGGTGTCCCTAATTGCCTTGCCATTGAGCCCGCCGCCGGGGGGAGCATTGTAGCCCCCCGGGAACCAGACACGGTGCTCACGGGGACGGTGGCTGCCACCCCGCCGCCGTCCTCCTCGGAGTCGCCGCCGTACACAATAAGCGTCCTAAGGCACACACCCTGACTCCGAAGATCAGTGTACCTACTACATTTCTGAAATATCTGTATGAACATAACTCCAAAAAATATTTACATTATTTTATGACCCGTGCGATTTAAATATTATAGAAGTAACGAATACACAATGCAGATATATTTTCGAAATAATTGTTAAAACAAATTAATTTCAATACAAGCTAGGACAATAATAACATTACACTCAAATACAGTTTCCTGTGTATGAAATTCATTAATTCGTAGCTGTTTGAGTACAGCAATTATAAAACAATTATCGTGTCGCGTGCAGAGCGAGCTCGTTGGGCACCGGTGCTCGGCCCCAGTGCCCCCAGTGCCGGTGGTTTCGTGGATCCAAATGTTATTAGCACGTCGCAAGTCGGCTTGTTTGTTCTGTTATGGAAGGATAGTTGGACTCATAATTTTAGAATTAATTATTTATTGGAAAAAATACATATTCTAAGTATTAATACGAGTACTATGATAAATAGGATTATTTTACTAAGTTACTATTGTCGTATGGTTAGTTTGGTGTTAGAGTTGTTCAAATTATTCTTAGGCATCTAACTTGGCTTAACGACAGCTGTCTAGATGACAGCAACCGGGACCGGGTTTTTGCCCGAATGCCCCAGGCGAAGGGTTATGTTTTTGCCCGAATGCCCCAGGCGAAGGGTTATGTTTTTGCCCGAATGCCCCAGGCGAAGGGTTATGTTTTTGCCCGAATGCCCCAGGCGAAGGGTTATGTTTTTGCCCGAATGCCCCAGGCGAAGGGTTATGTTTTTCGAGAGTATTTATGTAAGTATGTCTATTTCTTTGGCACGGCACTGTCCATCACGCCGTTTGGACTGTAGAGTCTAAACGGCGTGATGGACAGTGACTTATAATATGTTATTAGATTCGTCTTAGATGTATGACTGACGTAGGGTATATATTTTTCCAAAAAAAAAAAATGCGGCCGCCAGCCGCCATTTTGTGGGTTTTTTTTAGTTCCAAAAACATAAATATGGGTATCAAATGAAAAGCCTTAACGAGACGAGTTGAAATATATAATAATAATATCCTGGGACAATTCACACACGGTCATCTGATCCCAAACTAGGCAGAGCCTGTACTATGGAAACCAGACAACTGATACTAATACATATATACTTTTTTTTTTGTAAATACATACTTATATAGATAAAACACCCAGACGCTTGGTGGGAATCGAACCCACGACCTGTTGGGTAGCAGACAGGGTCACTTACCACTAGACCAACGGGCCTGTCAAATACATATACACATATCGCCGTATATATATACATATGTATGTATCATATATGTATAATGTAATTTAGGACCAATTTGTTTGTTCGCAGTCGGACTTTTTATGCTTTTATATATTATACTTATTACACATTTCATTGTCTAACATTGCTTAGCCATCTGCTGAAGGTCTCCCTCTAGGAAAGTTTTGGCCCTTGGGGATCCCAGTATAGGTGGTAATCCAATACAAAGATGCTGCAGCCCATCTTAGTCCCTTAGTAGCCTCATGTGGACACCCAACGGGACTATATGACTGGATGCTCTTAAAATAAATCTTCAACAAAAGCCAGGTTACGTAAGTTACGTTCTTTACGGCCGGTCCCAATACTCTACCGCCGATAGCTATCTCAGATAAAAAGTAACAATATGACACTTGACATTAATTTTCTTATCTCTAGTAAGCTTTAAGGTCTCGAAGCTAGACCAATAGTAAGGACAGATATTTCTATATTTGTTTATTGAAACGGAAATATGTCATAAAGCTATCGATGGTAACTATTTTAACTGATAGTAAGAGATGGATAGGATATTGGGACTGGCAGTTAGTTGCTTTACGTTTAGGGTAAATTTGGGATAGTTGCCCTAGGGGTATAGTTGCCTCGATTGTAATTTCTCTAGTTTGGCGGATGATCACATGTTATTTTATTTATCTTTCGAGAGACTGTATAGTCTACAGTCTCTCGAAAGATAACTATCCCACATTTACCCTAATACTGTTAAAATATTAGCCAGACTGTCATTAAAAATAACACGCTATATCACCAGTCATTAAACGTGAAACCTACTAACCCAGATGAAAGCGTGACAGGGTAAGAAAATGTTCCTCAAAGCGGAGATCATATAGAAACGCTGTAATGGCGAATGCGGTGTCAGAGTCGCTTAATCGTTCGGAACACTTTACGAGCAGGCAGCGGTTCTATGTACACAAAGAAGCTTGCCAAATATTTTAGATTTGTGAAGCTATTGCACCTCTTCAAATAATTTTTATTTTGTACCGGCTATCATCGTGATTCCGCTTGCATGAAAATGTATTATAATTGTTATTTTCATATCTCATCTCTTTACTATCCTTCTATGTGTTTATGTAGAAAAGAATACTGCAATTTGAACTATAGAATATTGGAGTAACCAAAAAAAAAACAATCTAAGAATGAAATCAATCTCTAAATCCAATCTAAAGATTTTCACCCATGGCAAAAGTTCCTTTTCCCAAGATATGTAGTTGCAACTATGAACTTAAATATTATATATTTGGAGAGTCAATTTCAATGGCTGTGTGGAATTGACTAAAGTGAAAAAGATACCTAAAAAGTTTTTATACTATAGTACAAGACATATTCTACACTGTACATGAATATGAAAACTTATAACTTGCAGACAGATTCTATTTAATTCTTTTTAACCGACTTCAAAAAAGGAGGTTCTGTATTCGACGCGTATGTATGTAATATTAATAAAAATGCGTAATATTCATATATGTTAGTCTATGTGGGCTTCTAAACGAATTTACCAAATTTCACGAGTGTATGTATGTATGTAGGTTTGTCCACGGATTTCTCAGAAACTACAAGACCGATTTCGAAAATTCTTTTTGCAATAGTTAGAGTATCTTTCAACTTAGGGTAGAGTACAAATTTCATCAAAATCGGTCCAGTAGTTTAAGAGATATAAACTTTTTATGTTTTCAGTAAGTTACTGTAATGTAGACGTTCGAGTTGCGAGATAGTGCTGATACCTATCTTGGTAAAATAAGTCACTAAAAAGTGTTAAATAAACTATTTAAAAAAAAAAACCGACTTCAAAGTAAATTATCTAAAAAGCATAAAATAACGAAAATATTATTGAAGTTGGTGCAGAATATACACAGCAGGTATGCTAACACCAACTTCAATATATTTTCGTTATTTTATGCTTTTTAGATAATTTACTTTGAAGTCGGTTTTTTTTTTTTTAAATAGTTTATTTCTTACTACGTATAAGCTAGTGCTTGACTACAGTTCCACCTGATGGAAAGCGGCGACGCAATCTAGGATGATAGAGCACATCATCATCATCATAAACCGAAAGACGGACACTACTGAGCAAAAGCTTCTCCCTTAGAAGGGAGGGGTTGCTATAATCGCCACGCTTGGCAGGCGGTTTGGGTAAGCTTGGCTTGGTAAAGAACACTAACTTATTAAAAACCTATTCATCCTAGTCTTAAGTTACCCACATTATAATTCGCCATGAAAACCGATGCGGACAAACTGTTGCTAAATTTTGTTAAAACATTATTTGCTTAAACCTGCTATCTTTGCTTAATATCGGTATCATTTCATAAAGAATTCGATTGTCCTCATTGCATGTTACTTGCATGTTAAAATACCGTTAACTTTTGTGACCTTACTTCCTTCATATTGGATTTTCTGTATCACGATGTTCGATTTGGTTAACTGCTTTCTGATTATTACTTACGTTTATTACAGGGCTGTTATCTGTTTAAATATTGTTATTTGAATTTTATGTTCATTTTGGACATGCTAGACAATGTAATATCTATAGTTGTTAAATATACAGCGTACTAAAGTTTCTACCTAACTACATACATAAATACATATATTCACGCCTTTTTCCCGTAGGGGTAAGCAGAGCCCATGGGCCGCTTTTCGCCCCCGTGAAAAACGAGATGTGATGGGTGGCGTACCACATCGCCGCCATTTTGGTTAATTAAATTATTTTATGATTAACCATTGCGTTCTCACGGGTAACGAGAGAAAGGGAAGGATAGGTGGTGTAAAATGAAATAGGAAAAGTGGGATATTACCACCCAGGAGGGCAAGGGAGGGGACAGTAATAGCTAGGGAAGCCGGAGTCGCATACCCGTATACCGTATAAGGGCTCTCCTCGACGCCATAATCGACGCGCTTGGCAGGCGTCTTGGGGATCGCAGTATAGGTGGTAGGTAATCCACTAGAAAGACGCTGCTGACTGTCTTCCTGTTTTCCCTTAGTCGCCTCTTACGGACACCAACTGGAGGAGATGGGAAGGTGCTATTCTTACCCGCACACCCCACGGGGAAATTAGATCAAGATCCCCAAAGTAGATCAAGATCTTCAAAAAGCAGTTGTTCCTCTGCAATTAAAGATTGATGATGGTTCATCGAATTCAATGCTACAAAAAATGAGTTTAAACCGAACGACGATTATTAATATAAGGGCCTAGCCACTCAAACAAACGTTACAACATAATACATCGGCCCATTTTCCACTTCGTCTGCGGCCTAATGTGTTTTATGCAAAGCGACTGGCTAATTGTACCAGCTCTCTAGAATTGTGACGGCGGAGCGAGCAGGCTTTCTCGACCCGTCGCAACCCGGGAGTTTACGGCCTCATAAAATATGGGAAATTCAGATGTTATGTATTAGATAGTAGGCCGGGGAGAATGGAGTGGTAGCTCAAATAGTACATTGAATTTTATGAAGACATTTCATGTTATATTGACATTTTAATGTAGTTTACGTCTTCAAGTTAACAAAGGAGATGGCAAAAATCTTGATGTAGATTCACAATTCATGTTTTGTGGCAGAAATGTAATTTCCTTCACAAACTTCAATGAATTATTGTAAAGAATTGTTACCAATTGACTGGGACGGGGGTGAATGGAAGTGTCTCTGTATAGCATATGATGAAGATGATGAAGTTATTTTTATGGGGACTCCAGTAGTACTGAATAATTGCAATTGTAATAATAAATCATTTTTAATGGGCTTGCAATGATTTAGACCCAGAATTTATGCCATGCGTTGACCCTGGGAAATTTGGGAAATATATGGACAAACTATGTTTATATGATCGATATTTCTATTAGCATAACTTTAATTCATCTACTACCGTGAACTCCTCAAAGGAATTTTATAAAGTAGTACTAAAATTCAGTAGTTAATGCCAGTATTATCAAATACCAAATAACTCAAAACTGTTAAAAGTTATGCCAGCACGAAAACTATTTGAAATTGAAATTGTTACGCTACCGACAACAAGAAAATTGGCAAGCAAATTCAATTTAACGGCTCAACCGGCCCTTGGTACAAGGGTCCATTAAGGGAGTAAGCGAAGAAAAACGCCGATAACAGATGTTAATTAACCGTATAAATCTATAAGAGAAACGTTATCGGCGGGCGAAAGGTCTTTAATAGAATAATATCACTCGTTAAATGGCATTTGTTCAGATACTTGTAATCATTCATTGTTCACAAAGGTAGCCAGCCTTTAACCTTTTACATCTGTTTTAGGTCTCATATTTGTTGGGTAATCAATTTGTAAAGGCATTTGCCATGAAATACGATTTGGTTATGTTTATGTGGGGATATAGATGTAGTAAACATAAATCGTTTCTCGGACTTCGGAGTCGCTGGCCGTTTGGGGTGTGTGCCCTAGAGAGGACGGTAGGGCCCCGTGAGTAATGTCCGCCCCCCGGCTATGGGTTCAAAAGCTAGGGCTTGAGGGTCACCTGGTGTAGATCCCACCGTAGGGCCCAGGTCCCTCCTCTCATATGCTGATGTGAAATTTTGCGGAGGTTCTAGTGGGTAAGAATCTCACATACTACTGTTGACCCCCACAGGGACCTCTTGAATGTTGCTCCCGGGAGAACAAAAATATTCCCTTTCTCAGAACCATCTGGAGTGTCCAAGTGCATACTTTTAAGCTCAGATAGTGTTGAACACTCAGAAAAGTGGTTGGGGACAGTTATACACTGGACGTTAATTTTTTTCGAACGATGATCTATATTATTATCATGTTTGTGCGATTGCTACTAGCTTTCGGTGAAGGAAAACATCGTCAGGAAACCTACATGTCTGAGAAAGCTTAACTAGCTTTCGAATGACGTGTGAAGTCCGCCAACCTGCACTTGGCCAGCGTGGTGGACTATGGCCTAAGCCCTTTCATCTTCAGGGGAGGCCCGTGCTCTACAGTGTGACAAAAAGATGGGCTGATATTATTTTTACTATGATCTAAATTGCATCTATAAAAATGTAAATATTTCTCGTGGAGCAGCTACATAACATTGGGAAGGATTAGAGCCATGTACACAAAAAACAATTTTATGAAGTGCAATTCCATTAGCTCACACCCCTCAGTTCGATGAGCGGGATTGCATCCACAGTAAAATAACTGAAAATACTAGCACAGTTCATTTCAAAAACCTTACAGGCTGCTCTCTGTCGAGAATGCTTAGTCGTGATCCCGCTAATGATAAATGGAGACAGGACTTTAAAATTCTAAGAAAATAATGTCAAAGATATAACCAAACCACACCAACACCACTATACCTTATTATTAAATAATATTTTATTTCATCATCATCAGCAGCCCAAAGATGTTCACGGCTGAACAAAGGCCTCCCCCTTAGAAGGGAGGGGTTGCCATAATCACCACGCTTGGTAGGCGTGTTGGGATCACAGTATATTTGACAACTAATCCAATAGAAAGACGCTGCTGCAAGTCTTCTTGTTTTCCATTAGTAATAGTTATTTATTCTAGGTACATTTTATTTGTGAGCAGCCATCGAGCGCGTGTTATAAATTAATATTCGCAACTTGAGATAAATTAAAAATTTTACAGCCATGGTTGTGAACTGCCAAAATAAACATTACACGAAATATATTACACAATCCAAATAGTATTACTGTAATCTCTTTTGGAACTATTTTTATTATTTTTAGAAACACGATGTAACATGTACTGTCGCGGTCACGAATGCTTGGCCTCCTTTCAAACAAAATCGCTTGAACGACATTATGTGTGCTTACCCCACCCTCACGTATTTTGAGCCAGCGATTGTCTACCTAAATGTGATCTAACCGAAATTTCTCTCACTATACATACGATTACATGGACATTTTGTTATGACTTTACGTGAACGCGTTTTAGTTAATATTTAATAAAGGAATACGCGAAAACATCCATTGAAGCTTTCTGTTGCAGTAATTTCACCCTGTTCTAAAGATGAATAATATGAATTAATTTACTTAAAAGCTTACCTTTGCGCTGTTTCCATGGAGGGTTTCAATGATTTCCATATATTTCACACGCATATTAATTACGTACCGTTAAAGCCTGACTGGCAAAAGCATTAACTTAATCCATTCCAGATACGGTTTCGATTTTATTAATTTTTAGGGATCACAAGAGAAATGAAGATTTATAAAATTCTAGATGTGTTTGTCATACAGGTATTTTCTGCTTGTTTAGGTACATTATTATCTACGATCTATATTTTAGTTGCCACACAATAAATTGTTAGTAGGCACCTAATAATTATCTGTTTGTAAGTATGTTCGCTTATTTCTTTTAATCAACACAAAGGATTTACGTTATCATTTAGAAAACTTTGTTCTAATAAGTATGCAAGATTAGAGACATACCTACTTCATGCAGTTTTGCAGGCGCAGTGTTTAAAAGTGCTTGCTGTAGAAACCGGAGAGCATTGCTTTGAATCTTACGTTGGATACGTGTTACAGTTTATTAAAATACATCACCTGGTTTAAACCAACACTAGATGTGTTGGTTTAAACCAGGCCAAGTAAATGCCAGATTATTAAAGATACATTTATAAATTTACTCTTACACACACACACGCGCGTATGTACTCACCCACTGTCACATCGCACAACACATCCACACCACACATAGACAAAAAGAGAGTAATTGATTATTTTTATTCAGTAAAAGTTATTTACTTGTACATAAGGAAAAGTGTGTCTCCCACAACACAGGATGACTTGATTTGGAAGCACAAAAAATGTAACCATAATCATTTTTTCTGAATAAAGATATTTTTCATTTCATTTTCAATCATAATATAGGATTAGCCACATACGTATACATATTAAAATACATACATAAATACAATGAGTGAACGGAACGAGGATTTTCTCCGAAGAACTAAAGTCACCGACATAGTCCTCAGAATTTGCAAGTTGAAGTGGCAATGGGCAGGCCACATCGCTTGAATAACTTATAACCGATTGGGAAGAAAGGTTCTCTAGTGGCGTCCCCAAACCGGAAGACGCAGCGTAGGCAGGCCTCCCACCTGGTGGACTGACAGTGTATACAAATAGCTAGTTGTCGTTAATTATGGCGTTCCAAAGAGAAAGTCTATGTTCAGCAGTGAACGTCTTACGACTGTTGATGAGGATAATGATGACTTATAAATAAATAACACTCAGAAACAAGACAAATATGTTTATGAATACGATTCCCACACAGGGCAAAGATTTAATAATGATTTAGACCTTCTAGGTGCATTAGTCAGAGTATGTCAACATTACCAATGGGATAGTCAAATATTTTCTTCGTTCTGTCATAGCTCTTCCAGTAGCATCACTCCCCGGCTCAAATACATTGCGTGGGAGACCCACATTACTGATTCGGTGAGGTGAAATACGATGTACGGTATCGGCCTGTCACAAAAATTGCACGAGGTGTGCTTTTTATTGACCCTTGGTCCCGGATGTTGCTGAGTTTGGGGACCTACCTGCCAAAGTATGGGGTTGTATTTATGTTTATTTTTATATTTATCACAGATGTTAAAATTTTACTGGCGGGAAGATTATTTTAAAGATTGCAAGTATTTCACAGAATTGAATGTTATTTTTGTTATTTAGGATTCGGTAGCTATAATGCAAAATAAACTTACGCATATGTTTTATATCATCATTGTAAAAGTCGATCATCATTCATTACGTACATAAATAAATACTGCGACAATTAGTTTGGCATAATAGGTAGGATTTAATTTTTTTCAGTCCAGCGTGAATTGTCCATTCCACATGATTGAGGATTCACTATAAGAGAGTGAAGTCCTTCTAGGTTTCATTTCATTACATCCTACGAATATGGACAGTATACAATTTATGACTTTCCTTTACGTTCATTAATCCTATTAAAATCAACTCACCGTAGGTAGTAATTTGTCTGTCGTGTAATTTTCTGAAAGCATCTATTCAGTTCGCCAGACGGCTAAAATAGAGAAAATTAGAAGCCAGTAGTGCAAGGCGAGATTAGCAGTAATTAACAAACTATTAAATAAGCTACGTTCCATGTTGACTGTGTAGAGTAGCCATGTTGCATTCATTCTAGAGCTACCAGAGGTAACCAACCTTTTAGACGTCTGTGTATCTTTTAAATACGTTTGTGGTCCGTGGTACCACTGGGATACTACGGACAACTCCGTGGTACCACTGGAGATAAATTAATTAGATTTATATAATATTTAAGGTTTTGATTATTTTTGTTAATTTTCGAATAGGATACCTATTGGTCGATCTGTTGTATTGCACAGTATTACCAGTGAACAGATATTAGTAGTCCGTAGTCTATAGTGTAGTAGTGGTACTTTTTCGCTTCATCTACTTTCAAATCACAAAGATGTTAAATAAGTTTTCACTTCAAAATAAAATAAGAAATCCGGATAAAAAATATTGTTTACACATGTGGCAGCGGACGGGACATGTTCAATGTTCACTGAATAATGTTTTGTTCAAAAATTGGCGCAGCAGACCCGGCTATAAGCATATAGAGGGTAGCCATAGTCGCATGCCACCTTGCTAATGTCGAATATGGACAATGTTATATTGTCCCGTTGGGAACATAAAATTCAGGATGCACTTCGACGACTAGCAGCTGACCAGACAGCCGACTTATGTATATATGACAACGCCACGACGGATCATCAGGCATCAGTGGCATGCGACTACGGCTACAAGACGGCTACACTCTATAGTAATTATACTTATAATACGTTAAATTGAAATATAACAATTATCTACTTACTAGACGATAATTAATTGCTTAAGGCGTTGGTAGACAAGTATATCTGACAAGAAATATTTTCTTCTTTTCTACTTTTTAGACTGCGATTTTATCCGTAGTCGGGTTTTAGTTTTTAATAGTAGTTTATGCACCAAGGGGATAAAGTAGTGTCTTATGTCGCGGGCGTTAAATTGAATCGCGAGCATAACGAAGGACTCTAGCAACTCCCGAGCGCAGCGAGGGAGTATAAAGTTAACTCCTGAGCGTTGCGAGGGATTTAATACTAGAATCCTGAGTACAGCGAGGGATTTAAGCTCGCCCAAGACAAAGACACCTTTATCCCCGAGGAGAATATACTACTATTCACACCCACTGCGAGGTAATAAAATACAAATATTGCTAGAATTAAAATAATAATATCTTGGGACAATCCACACACGGTCATCTGATTCCTATGGAAACCAGACAACGACCAACCAACCAGACGATAATAATTAAATAGTTAAATAACACCCAGACACTTGGTGGGAATTGAACCCACGACCCATCAGGTAGCGGCCAGGGTGTCTAACCACTAGACCAACGAGACTGTCAATGATTCAGCATAGTGATCTGTAGAGTTAACGCGTTAACATCTAATTTTTTTCTTTTCTAGAACACTGGGTTCTGCACGTCGCGCCTGATTCGATTTTCAAATGTTTGTTTTCGTGCAGGTCTCTGCTTAGTTAAGAAAAACTTATTTTTTTATTAGTTATAACCTTAGAGGAGATACCACTGGAGAGAGCATGATGCGCTAACCCCCTCTGCCAAATTTTTGGTCATATGGTCAGGTCTTTCTTTATTTGTGTGCGTGTATTTTTGAATGTGTTGCGAGTTTACTATAGTGTGGGTATGCGTGACGGTGTATCTGTGTGTGTTTACTTCGCCTCCCGCACCCCGCAAAAGTGCCACGAAAAATTTGTTCGGGGAATCGACGCGATACTAACTCCTTTGGTACTTTCTCTGAGGTTATAACCCGTGACTGTAAGGAAGGGAGTAATTTATAACTTAGTATCTTTTACAGACATTTAAAAAATATATAAGTTGTGGCATGTCAGTTGTTTCTTACTAGACTGACGTAACTAAATATTAAATTTAGAGTACATAGCTATATTATTCTATATTTAAATTTATGCAGAATGGTCACACTCTTACATACATATATAATGCTTACATAAAGGCGAGCAACTGCACACAGCTTAGTTGTCATGTGCTCACAAATGCTAAGTATGATCTTAGTTTGTAATTATTATATAATTTACAATCTTGGCTGTACGTTGTATTAAGCCTCTTTGTAATTCTAATTGAATTAAAACTACTTACATTGAGATTACAGCCGCGATATAATTCGTAAAAGTAATTTCATTTCAATTTTATAATCATCATAATGTTTTCTTAAACGTTACGCCCACAGTGACCAAGCTTTTACAAGATCATCCATCTACTCGGGCGATAGTTTGCACAAATATTTGCGTGGACACAAGTGCAGACTCTTTCTTTGGGACGGAAAGCAGACACGACCGGAGAGCGGTCAGGCACAGGATCGACTTTCTTAATCTTGGAACAGTTATTTTCAGACAATCAGGTGATCGTCCTGCATTGGCATCTATTGACCAGTAAGGAAGAACTAAACAAAGTTTTTGATCCCCGCAGGATTTTAACACGCGGTTTCTAGAGCAAGGTGGTTTCCCACTGCGCCTGCGCCTGCTACAAAATAAATTTCACTAGTGAGATAATAGTGTACCTATATTTATTAAAATAACTTAAATGAAAGTTAACAGCACTCAGCGAAAGCACACATGCTCAATAGTGCATGATCAATCTATAAAATGCGCGATAATGACTATTGTTTATTAAGGGGGTAACATGCGCCAATGACCTTGAGAATCTGGCCGCTCCGGCCGAGAGTTGTCATCGTAGAGGGCGCTACCAGCAAATATGAATATTACATTTGAAAAATCATAGACTAAAATTATGTAGATGTGTCGAATGGAGTTTTGTTAATTTTGCCTATTCCGTTATAGTATGAAACTTCAATAAAATTATATCTATTGCAAATATACTAAATAATATAACTTTTGAATGTTTTGTTGATTATGTATACGTAAAATAAATGACTGATGAATTATTTAAATGCAATCAAAGCAAAGCTTTTTGTCATTTCATAGTGGCACGGAAAGAACAAGACTCATGCAGTTTAAGAACGGTAACCCACTGTTTTATATCTTGATTTATACCTTGGCGTGCCACCTAATTACAATCTGATAACCCAACAACCGACAGTGGTAACGTAGTTGACGTGTTGCGTCAGGATATGGATTATTGCATTTCATATTCCAAACTTCATATAAAAGGTTCAGTCCGTCTATTATAGAATGGCCAATGCCTGACTAGTGAGACTTATACATACTTGTATTCTATTATTGGTGGTTATTAGTTAGTTCCGATTACAACCGGAACGCACTTCGACCCAGCTGAATACATTGTACCTGCCATTCGGAATCCATATACATTCGTACTACTTATAACTTACAGTAGTCACAGCGGGTTTTTGTGTGTCTGAAGTTAGGGTTGGCGAACCATTGCGCAAGTACAGTTGTGAGTTCTGAATACATAAACATAAAAATAGCTACTGCGCAGCATCTTGCAGCCAATTTCAGACACACAAAGATCCGCCGTGACTACTGTAAGCGTACTTGAAATGAAACTATCCACAAAGTTCTAAGGTTTCTATTCTGCACGTCAAAACAAAGGCGTTTAACAGAGCCTTCGAAATATAGATTTTTTTTCTTAATAAGTAGATTTTTTTCTTAAAAAGGGACCTTTTTAACATATTTCCTGAATTAGTTCCAAATTCTCTAACCAATAAACATCCATCTGATAGTTTAGTTAGAAGCTTTTTGATCCCTGGAAAAATGAACTGAAACCAAATTGATGATTGATTGAGATGTTCGAGTTTGATAAAGAGAGTGACTTAAGATGCTACAATGCATGCCAGTGGCCCTGATGAGATGCTAGCGGTATTATTAAAGAAGCGTGTAACTGTAATGTTTCCTATTCTAATGCGTATATTCTCTTTAAGAGCGGCACAAGTACCCGAATCTTGGAAGCTTGCTAGCATCCAACCTTACTCAAGACCAGATACCCAACGGTGACCCAAGTCGTGTAAACCTAAAAATCATAAATTATTATTATTGCGACAATTAATTCCGTGATAAGAATAATAGCACCCATCCATCTCCTCCCGTTGGGTGTCCGTAAAAGGCGACTAAGGAAAAACAAGAAGACGAGCAGCAGCGTCTTTTTATTGGATTACCTACCAGCCGCCTGCCAGGCGTGGGGATTATGGCAACCCCTCCCCTTTAGGGGAGAGAGGGCCTTTGTTGAACAGTGGACGTTTCGGCTGCTGATGATGATGTTGATGAGTTCCGTGATCGACTCCATAATGGCCATCTAACTGAAACTATGATAAGATACTTAACTTTTTATATAATTAAGTACAGGTAAAAACGACCCAGACCCAAGACAAACAGATTATGTTCATGCACATGAATGTTTGTCCTGTGTGGGAATCGACCCCAAGACCTTAAGGTCAACGGCCAGGGTAGCAAACTACAAAATCAACGGACCTGTGTTGTTATTCAATATACGTGGCTGCCAAAGGAATCCGTAGCACTGTTTGTTTGAACGCACGAATTCAGTAATAGTCTTTTTTATTGTAACGTCATATTATGTACTATCGCGGACACGAACGCTATACCAGTTTTCAATCAAAATCGTTAGAACGACGTCCGATAGTTTTTTTGCCAGCTACAGTGACCTTCTTTATGTTACATAGTGGAAGAAATCTAAGATTAAAGTGGCGCCACCTAGATAGCACACAAGTACCCTTCCAACTTAACCATCCAGATGTCTCAAAAGACGAGCAACTGTCCAATGCAACTGTCCGTAGGTAAGCGTGTCACTCACCACCAAGCCAACCACCCAGGTACTTGACTCGTTGCTAAGTTGCATAAACCAACATGATAGAAATAATACCACCGATGTTTTGAAAAAAAAAATCATAATGTAAAGGATATCATAATGTATATCATTTTGTCGACCTACACAGCATTTAATACGATTTAAATTAGTAAGATCATATATGACTCTGATACGCTTTAAAAAGTTAGGCATAATACTCGGCAACGATACTTTTGCATACTCTATGATGAACCAAAAATATGGTATTACTATAAAAATATCTTTAATTAAATATAGAAGTATAGATTTCATTTGAAATTATTTATAATGTTATAATTATACCATATGTAACATATCTTAAGTAAAAATATGTTCAAAATCATTTAAATTAAATTCGTCCTGTCAAAAAAAATTCGAGCACGTCCACCCTCCTTAACAGTCCACGAAGGACTGATGAAAGGCGATCGCGGGGGCGCTGCAAGGGGAAATGCATCGCGTACGTGGTTTTTCTATAATTTCTTGTAAAACATGAATGAAATTAAGAAATGTAATCAATACAAACTGTAGAATAGGCTATAAGCTTTTTATAGTCCAAGTTTGACGTCTATCCGATGAACGGATATTGAACGCTAACACAATTCATATCCAACGTAGTACATTTTTTAAATACATATTACTTGAAAACGTTATATTTAATCCAATATCTAATCAATAAAACTATTTGCTGAAGATCTGAGGTATAAGTACATATAATTTTCATAGCCAATGCAATAGCGGATTGATCCATCGAACTCTTTAAACTAAGCCTATTTTTGCAATTTTACCGTTGTTACCCCCTTAACAACTTAGTAACTTCAGCGTCATCGCTAAAATGTTCAAAATATTTTTTTCCGTCACGACTTTGAATGATTTAAATGACCATATCTATCTATCTTCTATCTATATCTATACTATAATAAAACTCAAAGAGCACTTTTTCTGTACATTGAATATTTTTCCAAAATTTCTATTTTTTGGAATTATTGTCTGTCTGTCTGTCTGTCTGTCTGTCTGTCGTTCTGTTTGTCCAGGTATCATTTGAAAACCCGTGGATGGATTTTGATAGGACTTTCACTGATATGTTGTGTAGAAGTCAAGGTATAAATTGATATATAAAAAATCACGCTATGTTTTATAGGGGCTAAGCAGTGAAACATTAAGTGCACATATTACCACGTAATTTCCTTTGTATGTAAATAGGGTAATTATAGACTGATCAGTTAATCATTAAGATATGTATTATTACGCTATATACAATAGGGACTGAGCAGACATTTAGTTTGCATAAGATATGGCAGTGGCGAAGAGTCAATTTTTGTAAGGGGTAAGCCGGTCCGGTACACCCAGGACATTTTCATTAGATTTGTGTATTGTTCTAAGTACTTTGCTGATAGCAATATGACATTATATCTTTGAAAAGTTAAAATCTGTAAATCCCGAGTGAGTCCAAACCAGGTCCAGGTATCATTTGAAAACCCGTGGATGGATTTTGATAGGACTTTCACTGATGTGTTGTGTAGAAGTCAAGGTATAAATTGGTATATAAAACATCACGCTATGTTTCATAGGGGCTAAGCAGTGAAACATTACTTGCACATATTACCACGTTATTTCCTTTGTATGTGAATAGGGTAATTATAGACTGATCAGTTAATGATTAAGATATGTATTATTACGCTATATACAATAGGGACTGAGCAGACATTAGCAGAGTTAGGTGGAGTAAGGGGGGAGTGATAAGGAGCAAGTTCGTTGAAGAGAGAGGGGGAGAGGGTTCAGAGAGAGGACAACGGGGAGAGGAAGAGGGGGAGTGTGACGGAAACCGAAGCGGGAGGGGGAAAGAGAGGGAAGAGAAAGAGCATATAATTAGTTTTTTTTTATTAGAGAAAGAGATATGGAGAGAGATAAATCTAGGGAGGAGGGAGAAAAGGGGAGCAAAATGTAATAAAAGCGCGGGCGGAGCTGCACGGGTCAGCTAGTACTATATATGTCGTCGTGGAACGGACAAGTAGGGAACTTACGCTAGCAATTGGGCATCCAACTACAGATATTAGTGTCCCAACTTAATGTCAAGAAACAATGTTATAAGGTTTAGAGATTCACTGATTCACTTACTAGAGATTCACTTACTAGATTATCATAACATAATTAGGTAAGTATCATATTTTCTTCTGTTTTTGGGTATAAAAGCTAAATAGGGGCAAATGTTGCAAAACACAAGGGACGATTCATTGCCATCCTCACCAACGATTTAGAAATTTAAATGAAGGGACTAACCCGCAATTTTAATATTTCACGTTTGTGCGGCTCTGTGTGTGCGACCGAATTAATTATGCAAATTAGTTTGCGGGCACATTGAAAATTAGCCAAATTACACGGTTAATGATGCATCAGATACAAAATTCCAATTGCAGTCCAAAGTTCAAATAGGTAACTGATTAAAACAGCTTGGAATATTTTCGGGTTAACTGATATTCCAAATATCTAAAATTTAGAGTCCGGTTCTGTTGTTCTTCTAACAATTATTTTCAGCTATGAGCAATATATTTTCTCTATATCATTACCCGTGCTGGATAAGAATAGCACCCTTCCATCTCTTTCCGTTGACTGACCGTAAGAGGCGACTAATGGAAAGCAATAAGACGGGCAGCGGCGTCTTTCGATTGGATTACCTACCACCTATTACTCCGATCCCCAAAACGCCTGCTATGTATGAGGATTATGGCAAAATCTCTCCCCCCCTCCCCTTTTGGCTGCTGATGATGATGACTTTATCGGCTCAGTTTAAGAAACATTACCCCATTATATTTTGTAATACAAACTTATCCACATCCAGTGACATACTATTAGTGTATACTGTGTTGGTAATGGCAACGCTTAGTCTAGTGTTACATTACGTTGCAGATGCACTTTGTCAAGCGTCAAACCATTTTTAGGGTTCCCTAACCTAAAAGGTAAAAAAGGAACCCTTAAAGTCTGACTTCGTCTGTCTGTCTGTCGCACCCATTTCAGGAACCACCGATGCTATGGATTTGAAATTTAGAATAGTTTTACATCTACATCATCATCATTATCATCTGCTTACCTAGTTCCTCGGTTTATCAACGAACTACCTACAAATGTACGTGATAATATTAAGTCAAATAATATTAAGTTTACTTTAAAAAATTTTTTCTTGCAGAATATGTTACTTTAGTATGTAGTGTCTTGAGGTGTATTAGCATTACCATAAACCTTAGTGGTTTCTCAGTGCTATGTAAACATTTTGTTTGTATTTAACTTTTTACTTGATAATATATAAAAAAAAAAAAAAAAAAAAATCTAATTTACCCAACGTTATTGAAAAAAAAATATTGTTTTTAATGTTGGTCGAATTGGGGCGTCAAAATTTCAAAGTGAGACTACTATATCGAGTGGGGTATATATCATTTTCGAAGTGAGACTACTATATCAAGTGGGTATCATATACAAGGGCTTCATTTGCACATTTCAAAACAGATTTTTATTTTGGTTTATGTCACGTTGTTTTTTGGCTTATAATTAAATAAAAACTTTTTTTAAAAAAATTGAACCGACTTCAATATAACTGAAAAGTATAAAATAATTTAAATATTATTGAAGTTGGTGTTAGCGTACCTGCTGTGTATATTTGGCACCAACTTCAATAATATTTAAATTATTTTATACTTTTCAGTGATATTGAAGTCGGTTAAATATTTTTTTTTAAAGTTTTTATTTTAAACTTTTTATTCGTATTTTCATATATAAAGATTGAACCATCGAAAACCGTAAAATTATCTAGGTAGGTTATGATCACATTATCGTCTACATAGTTTTACATAATTCATATTTCTTCAGAAAAAAATATCCGGTCGTAATGAAATTTGCATGGAAACATCATAGTAGTTTACTCTCTCGAATAAAAAAATAATCATCGAAATCGGTTCATAATTGTCAGAGCAATGTAATGGAGAACATCAGTTTTATGGTTTTTACCAGATAAATTCCTCCACATCGTTCATGGTCCTCCAGGAAGTTCTTATCCGGTTGTAATAAAATTCATACAGATTCAATACAGTGGTTTCTTCTTTCGAATAAAAAAAGAATCATTGAAATTGGTAAATATTCGCCAGAGTTGTGACTATTTTTGTCCGACCGAGCGAGTCCGAGCGACTAAAACGTCATCTATATAGGCTTTCTTGCAGCTCTCAGTGCGCAGTCACCATTCTGGTTTTTTCAGGAACTACTTATTACTAAGCAATAATTTTTTTATGGGACCCAATTAACGGATTAAAGAATGGATGGAAGAAAGATTTTTTCAAATCGGTTCATAATTGCCAGAGTTATGCGCGAACATACATAGAAAAAAAATAATATATACAGACGAATTGAGAACCTCCTCCTTTTTTGAAGTTGGTTAAAAAGTAAAAAAAATACCGCCTCCCCCCTTATCTCCGAAGTTTGTTCTGGGAAAAATCTGAAATAATTATAGGTAATACAAATGTCTATCTATATCTTACAGGAATCATAAAATGATCGTCCTAAGTAGTGCAGTTCTTAGTAATATCAAAAAAAACTCGACAAGAAACTTAATTTTGTGGTTTGGTTTTTTTTTGCTCTCTAAGGTGTTAGACGAATAGTAAAATAACTTTAACACTTCCAAAAACGGTATGGAACCCTCAGTACGCGAACTCGACCCGCACTTGACCGGTTTTTTATTGTAAGTATATATATATAGTGTAAGGCGTGCTTTTAGCAGAATTGCTGTAATATTTGGTTAGTTATTACTATGCCATTTATTTATTCGTGACGTTAGAAGGTTATTTGTTTGAGAGACATGAACTGTTGTACATAAGTCTCTCTGTGGAAAAGTCTAACTAGTTCATTGAGATTTGATATTGTACTATGTACTATAGAAGTCATCATATTTATATTGGTCGATTGAGATTTGAAGTTACAAAGACACTATGACAATAGTAGTTTATTCACCAAGGAGATAAGTCAGTGTCTTATATCGTGGGCGTGAAATTGAATCGCGTGCATAATGAAGTATTCTAGGATAACTGTCAAATGTAGCGAGGGAGTATAGAGTGGTTTCGCTCGGATTTTAATACTAGAATCCTGGGTATAGCGGTATTTTTTTTTTACTCGAAGCCGTGTTATCTTATGTTCCATTAATGTACGAGATAATCGGTTTATCTACTCACTATAAGTAACTCAGGAGGCACAGTCTCGGCTAGGGCTCTCGCTAACTCGCTAGCTCTATCAACGGATCAGTATTCTTAATAATAACAGGGTCCTTTCCCTAGTATTATTAAACTTATGCTTGGAAATGCACGGCCTCATAATCAAAGCCCGCAAAGGTCTTTCCTTCCCTGATTCCCTTTTATCCTTCCATGATTTTCAATCCTGTAACACGGACACGCAAAGGCGTCTATGTTGTCTCGTATAACTTGAGTGTTATGCAATTTTAATGTAGGTAATACATTAACACATATTTAAGTGTAGACAAAGCTGCTTTCCAAGACAAACGTCGGGCAAAAAGCTTTGATAGGACGATAAAAGTAAAGAACCATATCCAAACTTTTCTTCTGGAAACCAGCATAATGGTATCACTTTTAGCGTTGTGAATTTTTAAAGAGGGCTCAGTTCAGGAATGCTTTCAACAAGTTTCGCTGGCGGAACCCTCGGAACTCATCTCAATTTACATAGCGTAGCATGCGTAATACGAAATAAACTTTGGTTCACTTTGCCATCTAGTTGGGAGTTAGTTCAATGCATGTTCTCTGTTATCAATTGTACGTAGTGTCTACCAGTAGGGAATTGAAAAGTTTTTATACTTAGTATGTTTACGATAAATGTTATGTGTACTGTAATTATTTTCCTGGGAACCAAGGACTGGAAAACGCAGAAGACCTCGTCAAGATGACAGGGAGCCGTTGGATACACGCGGCACAACACCGCAATGGTGTGTATGGGGGAGGCCTGTGTTTAGCAGAGGATGTAGCATGATGATGATAAATTATTTTCCTACCTATAAACAAGTGTATGTTTTAAACATAACAATTGTTAGTAGATAATGTTTTAATCACATTGTGTTTACCCGTGGAGTGCCAGGTTAGAATTGCATCCCCCCATCTTCTCTCGTTGGGTGTCGTAAGAGGCGACTAAGCGAGAACAGGAAGACGGGCTGCAGCGTCTTTCTTTTGGATTTATCTCCCACATATACTGCGATCCCCAAGCCGCCTGCCAAGCGTGGCGATTATGGCAACCCCTCCCTTCTAAGGGGGAGGCATTTGGTTAGCCGTGGACGTCTATCGGCTGCTGATGATGGTGATTATGATGAATGTTTTGATTTTTTTTATTTATTTAAGCACAACCGGCAGGACTCACACTAGTACATAATTTTTTTTTACATTGGTGAACTTAATAAAAGGACTGAACATGAAGGTCATCGTCCACATTTTGAAAATTGACCTCCTAAAAGCTGAATGACAACACCAACAGTTGATTAGGTCATAGACACCCTTACGTCTATTTCCACCATGATGTCCAAGGGCGGAAAATGCTCCTCATATGAGACTGCACTCATGACTAAGATAGCCTAATATCACGCTGCAGGATCTTGATCTTTAGACACTGTTTTAAACTTTCATGGCAATTTACATTAATATTTTAACTCACGGGTTTACTGCTAGGTTGATTTATTATTATAATAGATCCAACCGTTTATTTTCTTTTTGACAGCACCAATAGAACGTAACTGCGTCATGTTACGCAAAAGTTCAAGTGAACTTCACTTTAAGTGAACTTTTAAAAGTGAACTTTTGCATAACATGACGCAGTTACGTTCTATTGGTGCTGTCAAAAAGAAAATAAACGGTTGGATCTATTATATTTTCCGATATTTAGGCGCTTGCAACAGCGCTTATCTTAGAAGAAATGGAAAAAGCTACCAGTAGCACCCCCATGCGGCGTGTTTTGCAACTATTCTCTGTTCAGCTTACTTTAGAAACAAAAATATTATCGTAGATCTATAGATTTAATTTTTATCGCTTTGAGTAGATCAGTAATAAACAACTGTTATTATAAGACATAGCAGTATTGGTAAATAGACTGGGTTTAAATTAATATGAGTTTTTGGGTGCGCGGGTTCGAATCCCAGCCCGTATGAAATCTTTTTTTTGATTATTTTTTTATTTTACACCTATAATACCGATGCATATACTATTGACGTCCGCGTGCTTTATATCGGATACTACAACGTTTTAGCTATTTTTTTTATTAAAAATGCCAGAGTGCACGTTGGGGGCACGTTTTGACGTGGGAGTTACCTACCTATCTATTTCTAAGTAATATACTCTTCTCTATGATCGTGACCAAACCGGTGGCCCATAGAGTGCTACGGGTCACATGAGCAATAAATAGAGGCGGTGTACCCCCTCACACAATCCCTAGAGATTTGGCAGCAGTCTATGTATTGCACCCTTTAGATTGGGGTACTTGGCGGTTGAACTGCTCTTATAAGTCCCTGCGACACCCGGACCCCCACTGTGCCATGGAGGCTACACACCCAATACATTTAATAAAAGTGTTTTAAGGCCTTCCCTTCTTATCATCAGGTGGGATCTTGGCTAACAAATAGCTAATAATAAGAAAAAAAAAATTAAAAGAATAAACAAACACAATACGACGTAAAAGCTACCATAGGATTACCCTTAAACCTCCCCGTACGCTCACTCGCGCAATTCTACGCAACAAACGGTGTTGTGGTAATATAAAACAGGCTGTAATGGCCACTAAAACTTTTCTAATGACCACAATGTCCCGAAACTGTCTCCCGAGAACAAAGTTCTCTGTAAAATATTTATGATTTTTTGCTCTTTCCAAGCTTGGAGTAAACACATGTACTTTATACGTAATAGTAGTAATACGTAGACGTACCCGTAGGTAATTTATTTTTATTTCGTGAATATTTAAAAACTGTTTGACTCTATATATTTTAATCTCCGCTAAGGGTATTATTACCATATATTTAGGATAATATTGTCTTTTACTTACGCGAATATTACACATTGAAATCAAACTACTTTTACTAAAATAAACCGCGATAAAATCCGTAAAAGTAGTTTGATTTCAATATATTTAGGATTTTTTTTTTCACTACGTAGGTACCGTAATGGAATACTAGAGAATTGACACAAGAATAAAAAGTAGGGCGTTATTCGCCTTTTTATGACACTTTATTTTATAATAGTTGATGATATTTCTCTTTTATTTTCTTGTATGTGTCACTGATAAATGTCCTTTTTTTTTTAATAATCTGTGAATATTGACGCCTATATCTGTGTATCTGACTGTCTGTCTGTGACATCGTAAATGCAAAATTAATTGACGAATTTGAATAAGTTTTTATTAAGTTACAATCTGGTTTAGTATGCTTGACGTCATTTTTAATGAATTCGTCAGCACATTATGCCGCTACATATGTAAGTATATCAGACATTCTGATGCTAAGCAGCAATGTATATACATTTCTATTTTCTGGTGTGAAGGGCACCTGGTCAAGTCAAAGTCAAAGTCAAAAATAGTTTATTTCAAGTAGGCTTAACGCTAGCACTTTTACAAAGGTCATGTTTTTTTTTTTAAATAAAATCTTAAAAAAAAATTGAACCGACTTCAATATCACTGAAAAGTATAAAATAATTTAAATATTATTGAAGTTGGTGTTAGCGTACCTGCTGTGTATATTTGGCACCAACTTCAATAATATTTAAATTATTTTATACTTTTCAGTGATATTGAAGTCGGTTCAATTTTTTTTTTAAAAGATTTTATTTTAAACTTTTTAGTGATATTTTCATATATAAAGATTGAACCATCGAAAACCGTAAAATTATCTAGGTAGGTTATGATCACATTATCGTCTACATAGTTTTACATAATTCATGTTTCTTCAGAAAAAAATATCCGGTCGTAATGAAATTTGCATGGAAACATCTTATATACAGACGAATTGAGAACCTCCTCCTTTTTTAAAAAAAGCTACCACCGCATCACAACGCGGCCTCAACTGAGAAGATCCGGCAAGAAACTCAGCGGGCTTGTCATTTTTTCACTTTTCTTTTTTAAGCAGTAAGATCAGAGCGACAGTGTGTCTTGCCGTTCAAAAGATCAAATAAGACAGAAAAAAAAAATACGACGAAAGTACAACAAACTAAAAGCCAAAGGGATAGTAGTCAGACCAGTCCCCCCAAGCAGCACCCGCGCACGAGTTGCCTCGAGCAGCCATCACTCCCCTCAACGATATTGGAGGGAAGGGGGTGACCCGCCACACGAAGCCGCCACAAGCAAAGACTTTTCGATGGCCAGCATGACCGATCTAAAACCACATTGGCACACGTTTAACTGGTGAAATTATCGGCAAACTTAATAAGCAATGTTTCAGATGACGAGCGTCAGAATAGTTTAGCTGTCTATAGGCAGGCAAAGTCTCGCTTTTCTCATGATTAACTGTTGAGAAATCATTTAATCTTTAGGCAGTCAGTCATTAGTTAACTAACCTCACATTGGCAGTGCCTATGGCCAGGTATCGAAGCGTCAACTCACGACATTTGAGAGAGGTCTATTTTATAATTTGAAGCTGACATAATTAGATTCTTTAGAAACTAGAGACTCGTAGCAAACTCCGCTGCAGTAATACAGCGCCACTCAAATGTACAGTTATTCGATTATGGTGCTGTGTGCGCTGAACGTATTCCCTAGTTTGCACTTATTTTCTAGGCAGGTTTATCCCGCTGTCCCTGCCATATCATTTTGAAGCATTTGTTATAATGTCGTTATAGCACAAAAAATATGCATACTCCTTCCCTTAAGCGGTTGGCAGAGGACTGTTAGGTGAGAACTAAAAAAACCTGTCCTGTCCCGTCGTCGAAATATTCGAATCCTGCATGGAGAAATATTGCTCGTGGGGTATCCGGGTAAGACTAGCACCCTACCATCTCTTCCCGTTAAGTGCCCGTAAGAGGCGACTGAGGGAAAGCAAGCAGCGTCTTTCTTTTGGATTTATCTTCCACCTATACTGCGATCCCCCAGCCGCCTGCCAGGCGTGGGGATTATGGCAACCCCTCTCTTCTAAGGGGCCTCTTCCTTAGAAGAGAGGCTTTGTTCAGCAGTGGACATCGTCTTTCGGCTGCTAATGATGATGAAGGAGAAATAACTCGATGAAGTGACTTATTAGTTAGGATATATTAATCACTTAACTGTCTGCAATGTAATATGTCAGTCCTGCATCTGACCTCTTTCCGGTTGAGTTCGTCTTATTTTGTAAAAGATCATTATTATGTAGATAAATAGACATTTCTTTATTGCGCACAAACAAACAGATACTAAAAGAATAAGACACAAATTAATAAAACATGTAACAATGGGCGGCCTTATCGCTAAAAGCGATCTCTTCCAGGCAACCTTTGGATGGAGAGGAAAATAAAGAAGTTACAAAGAGCAGAGGGTGCGCGCACTAGACATGAATAGGTAACATTAACACAAGAACATGATACATAAAAACACATATGTTTTAAACAATAATATCATATATTCATATGAGTATAATATATAAACATACATCAAATAATACTATTATAAACATACATAAATCAGTACGTACTAATATAAAAGGTAATTACACAAATACCGATTAACTTATTCCGCCAAATAAATCTTCTAACCAGATCTTTGAAAATTGGCAGTGACGAAGCATGCCTCATAGAAACGGGCAAGGAATTCCACAGGCGAACCGCCTGCACCGTGAAGGATTTGTCATAGAAGGATTTGTATTATCTTGTTTTTTAGATCATTATTATGTAATGCAATTTCTTATAATATCATTGATATAATGACTCATCCGTATCAGCTGAACGACGTCCACTGCTGAACAAAGGTCTCTCTCTTAGAAGGGAGGGGTTATTATAATCCCCGCAAGCGTCTTGGGGATTGCAGTATAGGTGGTAGGTTATCCAATAGAAAGACGCTGCTGCCCGTCTTCTTGATTTCCCTTAGTCGCCGTCTACGATAACCAACGGGAGGAGATGGGTGGGTGCTATTCTTACCCAGATACCCCGGGGACAACCTTTTTTATACTCATTATACGAGCATATACGAGTAGTTTTCAAACTCCGAGCTGTTCATGAGAAATTCTTTTCATGAGAAATTCTTTTCATGAGAATTTTTTTGCGTTCCATCTGAAATTTGAACTTATGACCTTACGACCTGCGACTGTACTTGCTACGACAAACTACCCATAAGAGCATTAGAGCTAACCAGAAATAATTACTAAATAAAAATAAAAATATATACAAAACTAATGTAGGTACCTACTTACCAACCGCAAAGTAAAATATTTTATGGACCATGAGAGAGCTATTACTGCGCAGTGCTGCGACTTTTATCGTAGGTAATTTTTAGTATTTCTAGCCGTATGTCTCGGACTGTTGTGTCGTACTTACAACTGGGCGGAAAATCTAATATAAATGAAGTTTCATTTCTTGCTATACACACACACATACATATTCAACTCCATTTGTAAAAGGGTAATGGTAGGAAGGATAATGGAGGATGCGACCGTGATAGCCAATAGGATTATTACTATATTATTATTATTTCCATGGTAGCTTTGCTCGCTGGTTTATCCGGTCTTTTTAGAGGCTTGCGTGGGGACGGATCCAATGCGTAGTGGCCTCTACCCAGCCTTTTGAAATAAATGGTGTGAAAAATACCTCCCGGGATCAACTGCTAATATGATGAAAAAGTGACAGTTGAGCTGGGCGGGTGTAGGAACTATTGTATACTGATTATAAGTCTATGTTATTGAACAGTTGGTGGACTATAAACTAGGCTATTGCAATGTTCACGATACAGAATTTTACTGTAAACAAACTCTATATTGCATTTAAATTGGTCAAAGTTATGCTCCGTCGAAATACACCAAAACACGAGCGGATTTAAATACATTTAAGTCGCGCTGCCGACGTTAAATACCCGGTACAAGTAACTTAATACCATTGGGGCTACGATTGCAGGTGATGTTAAAATCCATGCTGAGTATAGCCGCAAAAATAAACCACTTTGATCTTACAAACTGGTGAAAGAATTTTGTATCAAACCGTTGTAGAAATTAGAAAAATAACAGACAAGTTTGCTAATTTTGCATTTACATATTTTTTAGAAAATAAAAACCGACTTCAAAGTAAATTATCTAAAAAGCATAAAATAACGAAAATATATTGAAGTCAGTGCTAGCTAATCATGTTAACTAACACTATCACGAGCTGACACCGACTTCAATATATTTTCGTTATTTTATGCTTTTTAGATAATTTACTTTGAAGTCGGTTTTTATTTTTCTTAAAATAGTTTATTTAACACTTTTTAGTGACTTATTTTAGCAAGATAGGTATCAGCACTATCACGAAACTCGAACGTCTTCGTTACAGTAACTTACTGAAACCATAAAAAGTTTATATCTCTTAAACTACAGGACTGATTTTGATGAAATTTGTACTCTACCCTAAGTTGAAAAATACTCTAACTATTGCAAAAAGAATTTTTGAAATCGGACTTGTAGTTTCTGAGAAATCGGCGGACAAACCTACATACATACATACACTCATAAAATTTGGTAAATTTGTTTAGAAGCCCACATAGACTAACATATATTAATATTACGCATTTTTATCAATATTACATACATACGCGTCGAATAGAGAACCTTCTTTTTGAAGCCGGTTAAAAAGAGATGGAAAGACTAATACCATGATCATCAGCTGAAACATGTCCACTGCTAAACAAAGTCCTCCGCATTAAGGGGCAGAGGGGTTGGCCATAATCCCCATGCTTGGCGCGCGATTCTTAATAAAAAACAGAAGACGCTTCTGCCTGTCTTCTGGTTTTCCTTTAGGCACCTCCTACAACAGCGAAAGGCCAACAGTTTGAGACGTGGTCCCTAACTGTTGGCCTTTTGGATAAGCTCAGAGTCACACAACGAGCTATGGAGAGAGCTATGCTCGGAGTTTCTTTGCGCGACAGGTATCCGGAATGAGACGATTCTCCGAAGAACCAAGGTCATCGACATAGCTCTTAAAATCTGCAAGTTGAAGTGGCAATGGGCAGGCCACATCGCTCGGAGAACCGATAACCGTTGGGGAAGAAAGGTTCTTGAGTGGCGACCATGAACCGAAAGACGCAGCGTAAGTAGGCCTCCCACTAGGTGGACAGACGATATTGTGCGTGTCGCAGGTAACCGGTGGATGCAAATAGCCAATTATCGTTCATTGTGGCGTTCGAGGGGGGGGGGCCTATGTTCAGCAGTGGACGTCTTCCGGCTGGTTATGATGATGAAGATGATGACAACAGCGAACGGGATGAGATGGTGGGTCATTTATCGTCAACGATAAACTGGTTTATAAAATGGTCTAAAGTTGAGACTAGTTTTTATCGTTTATGGAATGTCGACCGTTTGTCGATGTTGGACGTTGAGACGACGATGTCGTTTACGCTTCGACTAATTTATCGGTGGACTGTAAGCGTAGACAGAATATAACAAGACATCTAGCTAGCGTGCCGCCGGTAAGGACAGAAAATAATCATTCGTACACTTAACACACGTTATGGATATTTATTCAAATGCGCCTATTATGTAGTTTAAACGATATTTCATAATGCAATTCAATTTAAAACTCCAAAGCTAGGTCGTGAACTAGAAAATTTCATGAGTACTCGAAGAAAACGGACCGTAGGTGCGCCAGATTTTGAACACACGCTAAGGGACAAAAAATCATATGCTCTGTTTCTTTCTATCACATATAATATATACATATAAATGCATCCTTATCTTGCGCGAATGAGAAAGAAAGTGCCAGCTCTCTATTGGTTTCTTTCTCTAAGACTATAAGCTACACACATCAAAAGTGTCTAGGGATCAACATATATTTTTGCAATAACTTTTCTCCTGATTGATATTAATTAAAATTTTCTTTAAGGATTCATCAAATAAAGTGTTTTCGTTTGTCACAGTAACGATAAACCAAGTCACCTTTGCATTAATAAAGAAATTTGCCATTTTCCTAATAAAGGGATTTTTGACATTTGAACCACTAACACAAAAGTTCGAAAAAAAGACTGAAATAACAGATTTCTTTAAAATTTTATTGGGTAACTTAAACAATTAATAATCCGTGTTTCTACCGCGAACACTAACAACACAAGAACATCGGTTTGGCATACTCAAAATGAGTTCATCCAAATCACGCTGTGGAATGGCCGCCCATGTTCGTTGCAACAACAAAAAAAGGTCTTCTTGCGACTGGATACCCTCCATATTCGGCAGAGCTCTTCTCTGTAGCATATCCCATGCATGCTCAATCGGGTTCAAGTCTGGCGACTGAGCAGGCCAGGGCAGGACATTGATGTTAGCTGCGGCGAGAGTCTGTCTTACAACTCTTGCGGTGTGCGGTCGTGCATTATCATGCATTAACTGAAATAAGGGACCGATTTGCACTTGTAGAGGAACGATGACGTCTGATACAATCGTCTCAGCATAAATTTGAGCGTTGAGGTTGCCTCTGATCCAAATCAACTCAGTTCTTCCGCCGATCCAAATACCCGCCCATACCATGATGGTTCCACCACTATAAGGATGGACTTCCTGGCAGGATTTTAATCGCTGTTGGCGTCCAGGGGTTCTCCAGTGTCGTATACGTCTTGTATCCGGTCTCATACCAAAACGAGACTCATCAGAAAAGCACACGAAACGCCATTGTTCTTCTGCCCATTTTTTTGCCCAAAAATGCTTGATCCCTAGACACTTTTGATGTGTGTAGTTTATGCGTCTACGACAAAAAACAGTTTGTCATTCTACGCCCACCCCTAAAGTCAGGGTGCAATTCTTGCCCGGACTCCCCAAAACAAAACAAATAACTGGGAGAAAGACAAATATCTGTACATTAAAATTTTATTACATTAATGGCAAAAATGTGAATGTCTCGCATTGTCATTATTATTGTAATAAATGTGTGCCGTTTATGGACCCAATGTAGTGATAGGATGAGTAGAATAAAGATCGTTCTAACGTTCCAAGTCAAGCAGTTATAAAGTTCGCTCTGGTTGTTCTGTAACCGAAAAAGTCAAGCAAAATTGGCTACTACTACTAATATAGTATTATTAATCACGACGTTGACGAGAAACTGTATTTTATTCACCATGGTATTAGTAGGACTATAAACTTTGCACGAGTAGCAGAGATTGACATCAAGAATATCAAAAATTAATGGGCAAAAATCACAAAATTTAGAAGTTGTTGAATATATTGGTATGTGATTTAAAATTATTTTAAGATATGAAAATGTTTAAAATAAAATGTTCTGATATTTTATTTAAACTGCGAACACGTATTTCTCAATCTACACACATCAAAAGTGTCTAGGGATCAACATATATTTTTGCAATAACTTTTCTCCTGATTGATATTAATTAAAATTTTCTTTAAGGATTCATCAAATAAAGTGTTTTCGTTTGTCACAGTAACGATAAACCAAGTCACCTTTGCATTAATAAAGAAATTTGCCATTTTCCTAATAAAGGGATTTTTGACATTTGAACCACTAACACAAAAGTTCGAAAAAAAGACTGAAATAACAGTTTTCTTTAAAATTTTATTGGGTAACTTAAACAATTAATAATCCGTGTTTCTACCGCGAACACTAACAACACAAGAACATCGGTTTGGCATACTCAAAATGAGTTCATCCAAATCACGCTGTGGAATGGCCGCCCATGTTCGTTGCAACAACAAAAAAAGGTCTTCTTGCGACTGGATACCCTCCATATTCGGCAGAGCTCTTCTCTGTAGCATATCCCATGCATGCTCAATCGGGTTCAAGTCTGGCGACTGAGCAGGCCAGGGCAGGACATTGATGTTAGCTGCGGCGAGAGTCTGTCTTACAACTCTTGCGGTGTGCGGTCGTGCATTATCATGCATTAACTGAAATAAGGGACCGATTTGCACTTGTAGAGGAACGATGACGTCTGATACAATCGTCTCAGCATAAATTTGAGCGTTACGGGTACCACCTATAGCAATGCACAATCGTAGGATTCGATATCAATGGGCTCTTGAACACAGAAATTGGGCAGAAGAACAATGGCGTTTCGTGTGCTTTTCTGATGAGTCTCGTTTTGGTATGAGACCGGATACAAGACGTATACGACACTGGAGAACCCCTGGACGCCAACAGCGATTAAAATCCTGCCAGGAAGTCCATCCTTATAGTGGTGGAACCATCATGGTATGGGCGGGTATTTGGATCGGCGGAAGAACTGAGTTGATTTGGATCAGAGGCAACCTCAACGCTCAAATTTATGCTGAGACGATTGTATCAGACGTCATCGTTCCTCTACAAGTGCAAATCGGTCCCTTATTTCAGTTAATGCATGATAATGCACGACCGCACACCGCAAGAGTTGTAAGACAGACTCTCGCCGCAGCTAACATCAATGTCCTGCCCTGGCCTGCTCAGTCGCCAGACTTGAACCCGATTGAGCATGCATGGGATATGCTACAGAGAAGAGCTCTGCCGAATATGGAGGGTATCCAGTCGCAAGAAGACCTTTTTTTGTTGTTGCAACGAACATGGGCGGCCATTCCACAGCGTGATTTGGATGAACTCATTTTGAGTATGCCAAACCGATGTTCTTGTGTTGTTAGTGTTCGCGGTAGAAACACGGATTATTAATTGTTTAAGTTACCCAATAACATTTTAAAGAAAACTGTTATTTCAGTCTTTTTTTCGAACTTTTGTGTTAGTGGTTCAAATGTCAAAAATCCCTTTATTAGGAAAATGGCAAATTTCTTTATTAATGCAAAGGTGACTTGGTTTATCGTTACTGTGACAAACGAAAACACTTTATTTAATGATCCTCAAAGAAAATTTTAATTAATATCAATCAGGAGAAAAGTTATTGCAAAAATATATGTTGATCCCTAGACACTTTTGATGTGTGCATTATTATTAATAATAATAAAATGTAAATAATAGTTTAAAATAAATAAATGGAATAATAATAACTGGCACAATCCACTCCCATCAGACCAACAGGTCCGTCGGCATATATTGAGTTAAAGAATAGGAAGAATACTAACGTATTTTTAACCTTAAAGCAGACGTACCATAGGAAATCCACCACTCGAAGCAGTAACAGTACTGCTAATTCATCGAATATACTGCAAATAAGTTGTCGGATAGCTACAGCGTTGCTTGAGAAATATGATATCTGGGGCGGGCCCTCGGGGATCGCATAAAGAAAACTTTAAGGCACCATTAAGGAACGTTTTATTTGTTGCGCGCGGCGAACTCGACGAGATTTACCTACGTAACGCCCGTAACGATTTAATGTAGTGCTGGCTATATTTTAAAATGGATACATTTTCAAGAGTGCATACGAATCAGGTTTCATATCCCGTTCTATTCGGAATTATTTATAACAAAAATTTTGATCAAGTGTTTGAGTTACATAAACAAAGTAACTTGCTGCCGTGTTCATCATCAACATCACCAGCTGGAAGTCATCCACTGCTGTGCCTCCTTGAACCTTTCTAACCCATCGGTTATTCTCACTCACAAACTTTAATTAACGTTAATTCTTATTTATCCATTTTTTTTATCTTTTGCCGACTCAGAGCCGTTTATGCATAATGATCTATATTTAACCGATTTAAAAAAAGGATTCGGTTGTATATTCTTTTTTATGTTTATTACCTCAGAACTCTGTCATTTATGAAACGATTTGGAAAATTCTTTTTTGAGTACGAGATCATCGCTATCTCTACTCACTATCAGAGTATAAAGTATTAATTAGCTTCCAATAATTATTCGATAATAAGAACTGTACTTTTTTGTTTCGTTTTAAAGCAATTTGTAGATGCCCCAGTGATATATCTGTTCGCAGGGGAATCAAAAACTCTAGGGGCTTTTAAAATTGAACATTTTACATTGAAAAAAGGTACCTACTTAAGTATCTTAACTCTGGATATGGTGAAAGAATGTCAAGATCTGGGGAATATGTTGTACGAGAAAGCGCCTCTAGCATTAACTTTGAAACATTCTGGATGTCTGTGGAGCAAAATGTGGCTGAACATTGTCAAGAAAAAAAAAATGAAAAGCGCCCGTAGCACAAAAAATACAACAGACTGCAAAAAATGTACAGGAAAAACAATATCATTAAATTCGATGTCCGCCTGCCTGTTTATATGATGTGCCGACCTCGATATTATTTTATTGTTTTACATTTATGAAATTGTTTTTGAGTTCAGTTTTATTATTGTTAAAAGTCAGTATTGCCAGAGTTGTGAATCAATCATCATCATCATCATCATCAGCCGGAAGACGTCCACTGCTGAACATAGGCCTCCCCCTTAGAACGCCACAATGAACGACAATTGGCTATTTGCATCCACCGGTTACCTGCGACGCGCACAATGTCGTCTGTCCACCTAGTGGGAGGCCTGCCAACGCTGCGTCTTCCGGTTCGTGGTCGCCACTCGAGAACCTTTCTTCCCCAACGGTTATCGGTTCTTCGAGCGATGTGGCCTGCCCATTGCCACTTCAACTTGCAGATTCTGAGAGCTATGTCGGTGACCTTAGTTCTTCGGCGAATCTCCACATTTCGGATTCTGTCGCGCAAAGAAACTCCGAGCATAGCTCTCTCCATGGCTCGTTGTGTGACTCTGAACTTTTCTAAAAGGCCAGCCGTTAGAGACCACGTGGCCGTGGGATGCCGGCTAAGAATTTGCATCCCCCCCTCTCTTCCCGTGGGTTTCGTAAGAGGCGATTGAGGGAAAGCCAGAAGACGGGCAGCAGCGTCTTCTGTGTAATATATCCATCTTTTCGAAACTGCGATCCCCAAGACGCCTGCCAAGCGTGGGGATTATGGCAACCCCCCCCCCCCCCCCCAATGATTGACAATGCTAATTTACGGCCCCCAGTCCCCGGCAGCTCCTCTATTCCCCGCCTTGGTAGCGGGCGGGGTAACGGTCGAGCAGGGGGTGCGAAGAATCTCCGGCAGATGCCCCGCTACCACCCCCACCGAACTTTGGCCCTGGCAACACATAATGTCCGCACGCTTAGGACTGACGAGAAGATTATCGAGCTGGAGGAAGAATTGAGCAAGTTACGTTGGGATATCTTGGGATTATCTGAAATCCGACGAGAGGGTCAGGATACGATAACCCTTGATTCCGGAAACTTGCTCTTCTTCCGGGAAGGAGACCGAAAATCTCAGGGTGGTGTTGGGTTTCTCGTCCGTAAGTCCCTCATTAACAACGTTATAAAGGTCGATAGTGTGTCGAGCAGGGTAGCGTACCTTATACTCAGAATAACCAGCCGGTATTCGTTGAAGGTTATACAGGTTTACGCGCCGACCTCGGCACACCCTGACGATGAAGTAGAGGCTATGTATGAGGAGATAGCAGAAGCCATACATACCTCCAAAACACACTTCACCGTTGTTATGGGGGACTTCAACGCGAAGGTGGGCACACGGAATGGCGATGAGTTGAAAGTGGGGTCATATGGGTACGGACAGCGGAACCAAAGGGGCCAGCGGCTGGTCGACTTCATGGAGAAGGAGGGACTCTTTGTGATGAACTCCTTCTTCAAGAAGCGACCATCCAGGAAGTGGACGTGGATAAGCCCCGATGGTTCAACCAAAAATGAGATCGACTTCATCATGACGACCAACAAGCATATATTCGATGATGTCTCCGTGATCGGCAGGGTGAAAACCGGTAGCGATCACCGCATTGTTAGAGGCACATTGAATATCAATGTCAAGCTTGAGAGGTCCCGTCTGATGAAGTCCACGCTCCGCCCGGGAACCGCCCAAATCCAAAACCCCGAAGACTTTCAACTCGAACTACACAATCGCTTCCAGTGCCTAGCCGAATGCGAAACTGCGGACGAGTTAAACAATGGGTTGGTGCAAACTGTCCATGCAGTGGGGTCCAAGTTCTTTAAGACCCCACGCCGTAATAAGCCTCAGAAGCTCTCCAATCAAACCATTAAGTTAATGGAAACCCGAACTGAGATGAGACTGCAATCTTCAGCTGATATGTCGGAATATGCTGAACTCAATAGACGAATCTCGAAATCCATGCGACACGACTTGCGTTCCTATAATACAGCATGTATTAAGGACGCAATTGAGCGGAACCAAGGCTCTAAAGTGTTTGCAAAGAATTCGTCTATTGGGCAAAGCCAAGTGACCAAGCTGAAGATCGACGACGGCAGTGTCATCTCATCAAAGTCGGAGATATTGAGAGAGCTCGAGAGGTTCTACGGACAGTTGTACACCTCGACACGAAAACCCATTGCCCGAACAGCTCAGGACACCAGAGCCCAACTAACCCGACACTACACTGAGGACATCCCAGACATCAGCTTGTACGAGATTAGAATGGCTCTCAAACAGCTTAAGAACAACAAGGCGCCGGGTGAAGACGGAATCACAACAGAACTTCTGAGAGCGGGTGGAAAACCGGTACTTTTAGTCCTCCAGAAGTTATTTAATTCCGTCTTACTCGAGGGTACTACGCCAGAAGCATGGCACAGGAGTGTGGTGGTTCTCTTCTTCAAAAAAGGTGATAACACTTTATTGAAGAATTATAGACCCATCTCACTCCTGAGCCATGTATACAAGCTGTTTTCGAGAGTCATTACGAACCGTCTCGAACGCAGGTTTGATGACTTCCAGCCTCCCGAACAAGCCGGGTTCCGAAAAGGCTTTAGCACCGTAGACCACATACATACGCTCCGCCAGATTATACAGAAGACCGAGGAGTATAATCGGCCATTATGTCTAGCGTTTGTGGACTACGAAAAAGCCTTCGATTCAATCGAGACCTGGGCGGTATTGCAGTCCCTCCAGCGGTGCCACATTGACTATAGGTACATCGAAGTGTTGAAGTGTTTGTACAGCAACGCCACCATGTCGATCCGACTACAGGAAGAGAGCACGAAACCAATCCCATTGCAGCGAGGTGTGAGACAGGGAGACGTTATTTCTCCGAAACTGTTCTCAAACGCATTGGAGGACGTTTTCAAGCTCTTGGACTGGTACGGATTCGGCATCAACATCAATGGCGAATACATCACTCACCTTCGTTTTGCCGACGATATAGTCATTATGGCAGAGTCGCTGGAGGACCTCAATACGATGCTCAGCGACCTCAGTAGCGTTTCCCAACAGGTGGGTCTTAAAATGAACATGGACAAGACGAAGATCATGTCTAATGTCCATGTTGCACCCGTACCGGTAGTTGTTGGGAACGATACACTCGAAGTTGTTGACCACTACGTATACCTAGGACAAACTGTCCAGTTAGGTCGGTCCAACTTTGACAAAGAGGTCGCCCGAAGAATCCAACTCGGATGGGCAGCGTTCGGGAAACTACGCGATATCTTCTCGTCCAAAATACCGCAGTGCCTGAAGACGAAGGTTTTTAACCAGTGTGTGTTGCCAGTGATGACATATGTGAATCAATATTGATGAAAAAATCTTATTTACATAAAATAATACCTAAAACAATTCAAGTATCTTGGGCACGTATTAACCACTAGCTTAAAAGACGATGACGATATTGAGGCGAACCCGGCCGAAACGTCAAGCCAAAATATAAGGTAAATCGCGTTAATTTCATTTAATTTGTCGTGATTTTAAGATTTGTACTTATAAGTTTTTAACCGACTTCAAAATGGAGGAGGTTCTCAATTCGTCTGTATATATTTATGTGTGTTCGCGCATAACTCTGGCAATTATGAACCGATTTGAAATTTCTTCCATCCATTCTTCAATCCATTGTTTTTTTTTTCCATTTAGGTTGTTTCGCTTATTTGGTTATGTTATGTTTTTTGAATTAAGTAATGGCAGGAGAACGCGATTTCATACGTTACCTGTTTTCTAATTTGGGGATTTTTGAGTCGCTTGGGTGATGTATTTAAGTTCCATTGAAATCCTTAAGGCAATCGACAATTGAGCTGCCGAATCGTATAAAGGATTTCAATGCCAAGGGATTTTGAATAAACCCCTTTAGATCAAAGGGGTCTATAAGATTTGATTCGCAGAGCGATATGTGAGTCATGCGACCATCCAAGAATTCAGGGCAGTCGAGAAGGAGGTGTTTGAAAGTTTGCGGTGTCGCCCCACAGGGGCAGTGAGGGTCCGGGGTTATATGGAACCTGTGTAGGTAGGCCTTATTGTAGCCGTGGCCGGTTAAAATCTGAGTTAATTAGAATGACATTTTTGTGCTGCGGAAGAACTTTTGTACGTCAGCAATTGTGGGTAGGAGTCTCTTAGTGTGTGATCCTTGTTGGGCGCTTTGGTATCTTGAATTCCAGGTATTAGTGTGATCTTTTCTGATTTATGACTTTACGTAAGTTAGCGGAAAGTTGCAATAGTCGAGGGCCTTATGTGCTATTGCTGCAGCATTAGCTGCCCGGTCCGCAGCTTCATTTCCTGCGATTCCGGAGTGATTTTTGACCCAGATAATTTGAATTGGGTAGGGATTTTCATAGATATTTTTGTGAATTTGAGACACTATTGAATGAGCATTTGAGCGAATGTTAAGAGCTTGAATGGATGAGAGAGAGTCGGAGAGGATGAGAGTGTGAGGAAAGCGGTTAGTTATTGTGAATCTGGTAGCCTCCAGGATGGCTAGAAGTTCGGCTTGGTAAACAGAACAAGAAGAGTGTAGTTTTATTTTCTTAGCGGAGGTACTCTGTGCTCGATCCGGGTTGCAGCATATGAATGCCGCACCGACAGAACCATCCTCTTGCTTGCTGCCGTCTGTATATATGGTTGTTGTATTAGGGAGAATGTGTAAATCGATTTGTTCTTGTGTATGAGCACGAATTATGGGGATAGCTGGTCTGTCAGCTGGGTGGAGGAGTTCGTGAGGTGGGGTGGGGATTTCCAGAGTGATATCAAATGGGAGAATGTCTATTAATTTTGTTAGTTTGACTTTTTCTAGAGCTGCCACTTCTATGACTTTGAGGTCGAGGGGGTACTACTTGTGCAAGGGCTAATGCGGCGCATGTGGAGGTGGTTCTAAAGGCCTTGATGATTTTCGGGGCAATCCCTCTTTGTAGTGATAGAAGCTGCGTCCGAACTCCTTTCTTGTGAGCTATGTGGCCCCAGACGCCTGCCGCGTACGTTGTAATGGGCTCGATTACCTGCAGATAAATAGCACGGATGTTATCTGGGTGAGCGCCCCAGGTCGATCTGTGTACATACAGAGCTTAAAAAATATGTTAGTGGCTTTTTTGATAATATGGCGGATGTGGACGTTGAACAGAAGCCGGTACGCTAGGGGCAGCCACTATAAGTAGAACATCATCTGCGAAGGCTTGGATGTGGCATCCGTCTGGAAGTTGGATGTCCAGAAGCTCATCGAGGATGATGTTCCATAGTGTTGGGCCACAGGTGGATCCCTGAATACACCCTTTTGTCATTTCCGTGGTAACGCGCTCACCAGCGTAGTCCAGGGTGACGAAACGGTTCTGAGTGTAACTTTGTATCAGGCGAAAGATGTTTCTGGGGCATTTGATATGTCTCAGGCGATGAAATATGGCCGGCCACCAAGCATTATCAAATGCCGCCTTTGTCAAGAGAAACAGCAATGATTTCTTGTTTGTGTGCCTTAGCTGTCTTTATTATCTCTATGGCGTCGTATAGCTTTTGTGGTGCTTTTCTGTTCCTTGAATCCATACTGTTTCGAGCTCATGTTTTCTAATCTAGAAGTGGCGTAGATGACACGTTTAATAAATAGTTTTTCCAGTGTTTTGCCAAACACTGGAAGTAAACCGATTGGTTTGTAAGATACTCGCTATAATCAGTTTTACCGGGTTTGGGGACAATCTTAGCGTAGGCAGCCTTCCATTGTTTCGGAAAATGATGGCGCGTGAGGCAGCGGTTAAAGACGTCAGTGATAAGTTTGGGGTACAATATAGCAAACTGATAACAGATGTCAGATGTTAGGTGATCCAAACCGGGGGCTTTAGAGGGATTCATAGTTTTGAGTGTCTCTAGAACTTCGTCTTCAGAGAAGGGAAGATCGTCTGTGGTAGAGGAGGTGTCGTCCAGACAGGAGCGCAGCAAGTGGTGATGGGATTCGATAAAAAAATTATTGCTTAGTAATAAGTAGTTCCTGAGAAAACAAGAATGGTGACTGCGCAGGAAAGCTGCAGGAAAGCCTATATAGATGACTTTATGTCGCTTTTTAAGGAGAAAAATGGTCATAACTCTGGCAAATATTTACCAATTTCAATGATTATTTTTTTATTCGAAAGAAGAAACCACTATTGAATCTGTATGAATTTTATCACAACCGGATAAGAACTTCCTGGAGGACCATGACGATGTGGAGGAATTTATCTGGTAAAAACCATGAAACTGATGTGTGACTGATGAACCGATTTCGATGATTCTTTTTTTATTCGAAAGAGTAAACTACTATGATGATTCCATGCAAGTTTCATTACGACCGGATATTTTTTCTGAAGAAACATGAATTATGTAAAACTATGTAGACGATAATGTGATCATAACCTACCTAGATCATTTTACGGTCTTCGATGGTCAAATCTTTATATATGAAAATATCACTAAAAAGTTTAAAATAAAATCCTTTTTTTAAAAAATTGAACTGACTTCAATATCACTGAAAAGTATAAAATAATTTAAATATTATTGAAGTTGGTGCCAAATATACCCAGCAGGTACGCTAACACCAACTTCTATAATCTTTAAATTATTTTATACTTTTCAGTGATATAGAGGTCGGTTCAATTAAAAAAAAAAAAAAATTATCACTCATATATTATTTTGTTTACATTAGGCAGCAGAAAATCTGACAAAAGATCCACTATCGTACTTAGACTTTAAACTGATTGTAAAAGTGTGTACGCGATCATTTCAAAAAATAACATATTACGCTTCAAATTTAGAATTTACTGGGCTATAATGTTCTACAAACTTTAATTATACGAGGAAACTACTTAATAATATACTGTTGGAATAAAAATAATTATAGGTATACCTACTATGTACCTACTATATATGTAGTTTTAAAACAAAACCGGATAATAGAAATTGAACCTTTCCCATAAACTAATTAAGCAGAAATTAGTTAAGTTACTTTTACAGCATTATATAGAACGGAATCCACAAAATCCTATGCAGACCCATTAAATGTGGTTAAATTTACTAAATCCGGCACTACCAAAGCTTATCACCACTTATGCATAAATAAAGAGATGAAGTTGTTTGGGATAAAGGTCAAACTGCCTATTTATACAGCAAGTAAGTAATATAGAGTTGCGAAAAAAGAAAACATATTATTTAGTATTAACATTATGTCCTTTTTATACTACCAAGGTGGCAAGCAAGCGTGCGGCCCGCCTGATGGTAAGCAGTCACCGCAGCCTATAGACGCTAGCAACACCAGAAGAATCACTAGCGCATTGCCGACCCTTAAGACATTAGATATTAACTACCTACAAACTTAAATTATAGTTAATTGTACTTAAGTCATTTTTTGAAATTGCTTTATATCAACACTCGAAGCCAATTAATACTTACTGCCGCACTCACAGACATCAATTAACTTTAATCGCATTTAAGTCATTTTTTGTAATCTATTTATCTCGAATCTCCGAGTCTCTTATGATTATCTTTTAGTATTAATTACAAGATTATTGATATTACGTTCAGAGTAAGTAGATATATCAATAATCTCGTAATAATTAATAATTAGTCGTAATAATAAAAAATAATCATAAGAGGCTCTGAAAGTCAAAATAAAGAGATTACAAAAAATGACTTAATCGGAATTAAAGTTAACTGACGCTTGTGAGTGCGGCAGTTATTCTTTTTTGTCCGATAATTTCACAAGCACACAGTTCACGATGGAATACCAGCAGCAATGTGTAAACACTGCTGCTTGGCGGCAGAATATCTGACACTGCGGTGGTACCTACCTGGACGGTTCCTTGCACAAGGAACCTACCACTGTTTCCTTCATCTGTTTCCTTAACTATTTTCTTAAAAATAATAACATGAAATTCAGAAATTGATACCTATTTATTTGACATCTTTATTTTTTCGGCAATATCTAAAAAGACGCTCCCTAAGCATAACAAAACCTTTTAAACTTATATATACCTTCGATGTTTAATAAAAGGTACCGAGTATACATACCATCAAGGGAACAGTGGACGGACCAACCGGTTTGAGTCCCCCAAACCGGTTGGTGGAACTCACCTCATATGTTACACTGATGGTTCTAAAATGGAGTCAGGTACAGGGGCAGGGATTTATTCCAAGGACTGCAGTATCAGTCGCACCATGGGGCATTATGCGTCAGTGTTCCAAGCGGAAACTTATGCCATAATTACCAGCATTAAAGAAATGCAGAGGAGAAATGTCAAAGATAAAACCATTTACATTCTCAGTGACAGTCAGGCAGCTCTGAAGGCTCTAAACTCCTTCCGAGTTGTCTCCAAACTGGTTAAAGAAGGTGTTACAGATTTGAATAACCTGGGAAGACACAACAGCGTCAGCCTTATCTAACTAAGCTACCTGGACACGAAGGCGTCGAGGGTAATGAGAAGGCAGACAGACTAGCGAGGGCCGGCTCACAGAGACATTTGGTTGGCCCCGAACCATTTGTAGGGATTCCGTATAGAACATATCACCAAGCATTATATGCACATGCTAGGAACGAATACATGAAGGAATGATGGGCAGCGTCAGGCCTAAACCACTCCAAAGCGTTCTCTAGCACAAGGGTGGACTGTGGGGATAAATTATTAAACCTAAGCAGATCACAAATAAGGCACCTAATAGGTGCATTTACGGGACATTTTGGTACCAATGAACACCTCCACAAAATGAGGCTAAGTACTGTTGATACTTGCAGATTCTGCGAAGGTAAAAAGAGTCAATGCAACACATATTGTGCGGCTGCGACGCTCTTGCGAGACGTAGGTTGATCATCGGGGAGTGGCCTACCCCACACCAGATGATTATGTACAGCTCTAAGCTGGTGCAATCATTGCGTACCTAAGAGAACTCTTCTACACGTCAGCAACAGAGTAAGGGCTAGAGCATGCACAATGGATCCAACTGGGTCGAAGTGCATTCTGGTTTGTTACTGGGCCCGATTTTATAGCCACCAACAATAGAATAGAATATACCTTCGATCATCTTATACGTACCTAACTAATAATAATATTCTAAGACAATCCACACACGGTAATCTGATCCCAAACTAGGCAGAGTCTGGACTCAACTGATACTAATCTATACTTATAATTCCAATTCTGTACATTGAAGATATTTTGAAAATTATATTTGGAGGGCATTCTATAACCGATACTGAGGCCGAAAATGTATTTTTTTAAATTTTTGTCTATCTGTCTGTCTGTCTGTCTGTCTGTATCACGGCTGCGCATCATGCCGAAACTACTGAATGGATTCAAATGAAACTTGGCATGATTTGAGATCTTACTACGAGGTAGGACATAGGATACTTTTGATCCCGTAATCTAGCACGGTTCTTTTGGGAGAGGGGATTAAAGTCAAAATGGGTACTTGGTTATACGCTTGGTCCGATTTTATCAATTTCTCTTCATAATTATAATAAATATTAGTAAGGGAACACTCATAGAGAGTTGTTATCAAGGTTTTGTAATCGATCGGGTTAAGCAACGTTAAGTAAGGTCATTAAATAGATGGGTGACCGTTTAACGCCATTTGAACTAAACGGGTTCGTGCTTCGGAGAGCAATTAAAAAGTGGGTCTCAGTTTTTAATCGACTATAAAAAAGGAGGTTATGTATTCGATGCGAATGTCTGTTATTAAAAGTTTAGTTAACGTAAAAATAGTGCATGCGGAGCTGCGTGGGTCAGCTAGTACTTATATAATTTTGTTGTTCTAAGATAATCTAACCCACGGCCTATTGGGTAGCGGTCAGGGTATGTCAGACCAACATTTTTATTTAAATACCTTACTAACTGCAAATCAATATCATGAAGTTAGTAACTGTATCCTCTTGTAAATACCACTGTTTTTTTTTTATATAAACATGTTCAATAAAAGCGGACGCTGCGAGAAGAAGAAGAATCCTTTACTTAGTGTTAGATTCCTTGTGCAACCGTCCAGGTAGGTACCACCGCAGTGTCAGATTTTCTGCCGCCAAGCAGCAGTGTGTAAGCATTGCTGTGTTCCGGCGTGAAGGGCGGTGTGTAGCTGGTGAAATTACAGGACACAAAGACTTAAAATCTAATGTCTTAAGGGTCAGCAACGCGCTAGTGATTCTTCTGGTGCTGCTAGCGTCTATAGGCTGCGGTAACTGCTTACCATCAGGCGGGCCGCGCGCTTGCTTGCCACGTTGGTAGTATAAAAAAAAACCCACATACCGGTTCTGAAAGGTTTCCCCCGTGTCAAAAAAAAGTTAAGGTTACCTAAAATCAATATTCTTCCCGTGAGGTATCCGGGTATAGCGGATGATTCCCAGAAGTTCCATTGATCTTCTCCTCCCGTTGGGTGTCCGTAAGACGGGCATCACCTACCTCCTATACTGCGTGGGGCTCGCAGACGCCCAGCAAACGTGGGGATAATGGTAACCCCCTTCTAAACTGTTTAAGAGGCCTTTGTCTTGCAGTGGACATCTTTAGGCTGCTGATGACATGATGATGATGAAAATAATTATTAATAATTGGCAAGTTACCAGGCTCTACTAGTACTTCTAATAGCAATATTATTATAATGTTACTTTACCACGAGGTAGAGGCGTCAATATACGTAGTTTATTATATAGCTCTGTCACTTTCTATCGAGAACCTAAAATTCCAATAATATTGCTATTATAGGTGATGGACCCCAGCGTTGCAATTTATTCCCTTCTCCAGTAATAATATTTCGGTCTACTTCAGGTACCGTTTACACCTCCAACTTACACAACTTACTTTATCTTAGAAATAATTCAGACGACCCTCGAGAACAAAGCCTCTTTCCAAGGGACGCAAATACAATGTGGACATTCATTGTAGATGTGGGTACGCATATACAAAGTTCAATATATAGTGTAACAATACTATTAACAAATCATTAATAAATATTAAAGTGATTTTAACAAACTTAGGGAGACCTTAAATATTACCTATTGTTAGGGTTTGCAATTTTGTAGAGATTTATCGCAAATTATTTAATTCTTTATTTTCATTGTTTAATATTTTAATATGCTGGCAACTACTTTTAGAGTACTGACAGAAGTAGAAGCTATTCAATTGATTCGTAGCGCCGGCCAATCACGGGGCCGCATTAAAGAGAACTGATGCGGGCTGTGATTGGTCGTTGTGAGACGTTTGGGGGTTTGGTGATGGTAGGGATTTTTACCGATAAAACCATGGTTGGGAGCACAATGCGGGTATTCGAGTGTCAACCACGAGACTGTTAAGAGTTGGAAGTAACTGTTTATTGTGAATTTAATTTATCTAGTTTTTAGTTTGGAAACAGTGTGTTATAATAAAAGTGATTTATATTCTGTGATGATATCTTCTATTATTCTCCTCGGAGCAAGGTCGTCCTTATAGATCAGAAGTGGCTATCGCAACTAACTTCAACAAAACGTAAGTACACGCCCAAATCTACAATTTTTAGACAAGAAGTGTTTTGAATTAAGTAATCTTTGTCTTTTGAATTAGTTTGAATTGATATTTATCTCTATGCGTTGTAGTTTTTCTATATCGGATTGCTGCTTAAAATTTATTATCGTGCATTGTGATTTCTAAATGAAATTAAGGTACCCGCAATACCTGGAAAAATAAAAATGTTTAAATATTTTTAAAAGTACCTACCCCTATTTTTATGTACAACGCTAATTGAGCAAATCAAACTGTTCGTATATTATATTTTGTATTTTCTCTGTAAGTGATTATCTTGTAATCTTTTGAGAAAATAAATGTCTTAAACCGTAGTATAATCCGCTATTTTCTGCAAATAAAAACAGAAGACGGTCAAGACGGAGAAATTTCAATAGGTAGTCCAATGATTGACAGATACATCCATACCAATTGTATTCTTATAAAAAAATACATAGGTATGTAACAGTTTCGGAGAGCCTATAACTAATAATATAATTGGGAGATTGTATTCATTTCTTGCATTATATGGAATAATATGGAAGATGATAGCACTGCCTGTATTGTATCAAATTATAGCTGAAGTGCGCAGTATTAGTCATATTGCAGTATTAGTAATGGTCTCGTCGGTTATTGTTGGGTGACCTGATACCAAAATATTCCTACAGCGTATGGCAGTGATTGTGTTAGGTAGATAGGTAGTAATTTTAGCTTGCCTATATAAAATGCTCTCTACTACTATTTACAAGTTACCGTCATAATACGTGTAAGTCTGTAGCATAATATTCACACAACCTTTTTGTTGCGAGTCGAGCGTGAGCTACGGAATGACGGCCGCGAGGATGACTAAGGTGGATCGGAATCAGCGTTAACAATCACGGCGGGACAACGACCGACGTGGAAGGAGCCATCGCAATCGGTCCGCTGACTGCCGGTAGCACAGAGCCACGTGTCGACGCGGGACAATCTAACAGGTCACGTAGTCCTTCATTTAAAAAAAAGTGGTTTTCGATATTGTAAATGCGTTAGGGATGCTCTTGCAATCTTCCCAGGACGCAAAAACCGAGACTTAGATTTTGGATCCTTCAAATCACGCATGCATGCTTTGTTAAATTAATTATATTTGTTTAACAAGTGTGCATCGCTATACGGGAGGGTGATAGAACTATCACTGATTTTGGTATTTAGAAGTTCTAGGATCTGGCCGAAGTCTGGTAGTTCGATTCTATTGGCCTGGTAAGAATGGCAAGAGAAATTACTGTTTGTTTTTCCTTTCGAGCAGAACATAGCCGGGTCTTATGTCTTGAAGGGGGGGCTACTTAGGAGTCTTAGGACGAAGGAGTAGGTACAAGGTTTATTATGAAGAATTGACACACAATCAACGTGATATTGTAGGGAAAACGTGCGGTAGATTGTATTATTCGCAGATATAAGTATCGAACTTTGAGGTCTGGCTCTCTGGCATCGCGATGCTCATATCCTGATAAACTCTTGCAATATTTTTGTGGCATTAAATATCATCAGTCCTTTTTAAGATCGAACTCTCTTTACGAGCCAAAGTTGCTGACTGGTCCCCAGTATGAGTTCACCAGTATGAGTTCACCAGTATGAGTTCACCAGTATGAGTTCACCAGTATGAGTTCACCAGTATGAGTTCACCAGTATGAGTTCACCAGTATGAGTTCACCAGTATGAGTTCACCAGTATGAGTTCACCAGTATGAGTTCACCAGTATGAGTTCACCAGTATGAGTTCACCAGTATGAGTTCACCAGTATGAGTTCACCAGTATGAATTACTGGTGCTATCCTTTTTCTATTAAAATGCATTGCAAAAAGCGACATGTATAGGTTTAATTAAGTCAGAATAGCCGAGCCGTTACTCAAAATTTATGAATGAAGTACGGAAAATAGGACTCTTCACGGCTTTTGTACCCTTTGGCAGTGACTCCACTTTAACGAATGGATATGTTGTACAAAAATTAGGACTTTGTCTAAACATCTCTCATCGGTTTTACAAAGGACAATGCCCATCTGTGCCCCATAAATGCCCAGATAAAGTATATTATAAGATTGCTCTAATAAAAACTAGAATTATGTTATTAATTTTAAATCATATGAAGCACTAGATACAAAAAAATAATAATAAGACGTTATTGTTAACATTGCAGTACCAGTGTATCTAACCAAATTGTTTTCACATACATATTGACATTATACAATGGAGACAGACTAGATAATTCTAAATAACTGACATGTTTATCTGATAACATACAGATAAGTATATAAAAGAACACTGATCTGACTTAGCTTATGTGATGATCATGAAGTTCCTAGTGGAAAACTAATAGCAATGCTGTCTGTGAACGATAAAATGTAAAAAAAAACCAGTAGGAAGTTATCATGTTTAATGTCCAATATCTTTTGAACCGGTGCTATAAATAACATTAAATCTAGATATCATATAAATACTGTTAAAAAGTTATGACATAGAGTGCAATTTGGGCATTGCATTGCTGACTTTCAGCTCCATACTATGGGCATGGTCCTTTGTTAAGTCTGGGTATGTTATCACCTCAACTATGCATAGACGTTACTGCCCAAGTTGTATCAGGGGGTGGTGAATGCATGTAAGACAAGCCAGTGTTGATGCGGCTTCAGCGGAAGCGCACGAACATTAATCGCTTATAAAAACTTGACTCAATTGCAATTTCTTGATGTAGGTAATAAATTCTCCTTAACCTGAGTTTGACAAATGAGTGAATGTTCCCTTACAGCTTGATCAGTCGATGTCTTTGGGTTGTACGGTGCAGCCACGGTATTGGCTGATTTATCTACCATTTAGTAGCAGTATTGAAAAAAAAACGCATTGCACCCGAATAGTACACATGAAAGAGAGTAGAAACAGTAATACATGTCTAAAGTACTCTTATCAAGCTAAGTGCGGACGTGTTGATGTTGTGATAGTACCATCATCAGCCATTTGTCGGATCTTGATAGATTTTGTATTTTGTCGTGAGAATAGTGCAATTTTCGGACAAGGCCATAACGGGACTACCGTCAAATGTAGTCACAATCACAGCATTATAATAATCAGGCTCGTTGGAAAAAAAAATGTGTCTGAAAATTAGCAACGTCTATTAGAAAATGTTGTATCCCGGAATAGTTAGCCCGTCTCAAACTAGTCTTAGTTTGCTTGTTCGTAAAAGGGATGGTTCATTTAGAATGTGCATTGATTATCGGCTGTTAACTTGAAACTATCTTATTCCTGTCATTGAAGTCTAGATACCTCTACTTGCTGAACAGGCCTGTCATCGGTATTACCCGTAGTGCTGTTCTCTAAGCAGCAAGGGCTCGAGCTCGATGCTACGACAGTGGCTTGTCACGTTTTCGTGTTCAATAAATTTGCTTAAGCAGCACTACCGTCACGAGGGTTATCTGCTAGGTACGGTATTTTAATAATTACCGGTCAGTGAACTGCATTCCCCATTTCTGTACCGGGGTTAATTCTGAGAATCTCTAGTGGGGGCTGTATGTGTAAACTTTGCAAGAGTTCGATTGTTCTGTAACATAGGACTGGTTCAAAAGTGGGTCATGTCGCCAAATAAGCTACCGCGAAATCCCGTAGCCGTCAATGACCAATTTCTGAGTGTAATAACAATATTTAATGACTACTGGTTGCACTGTCCAACTGGGAGACAAATCTGTAGGATCAAAAGTATTAACAGCGATTGTGATGAAAAGTGCCTAAATTAAATAAATAATTACGTTTTAAAAGACTGTCAAGTATTAAGTTATTTACATGGTAATAAAAGCAGTATTCGATGGGTAGTTCCGAGGGGTGACAACTGTGTCGTATGAACCACGGCGACATTGAACATTTCAGGGTCAAAAGAAGACCTTAGAACAGACAATTCTGGTTCGTCAGTCAGAAAACAATGTTAAAATTAATATATTCATATCGTTTATTGCATTCCATAATATTTACAAGGTGGTTATTTATTAAATTGGTAGCTTAAAGCTAAGTATAATTATGGACCGTGTAGGGCTACAAAAAAAAGTAAATAAAATTAAAATTATGGTACAATATCGTTGGTATATATATGTATAAACGGTTGCATAGAAGTCTCTTATTAAAAAAAAAAAAACATAATTTAAAAGCGAATGAGGGATTACTCCACAATGTCTCAAAAACAAAAATAGTGGTGCCGTTTCATGATTTGTATGTTGACCACCTTAGGCCCTTCGTAAGATCTAAGTAAGGTTATACGCACCTACTTGTAGTTGTGGGTGTGTTTACTTGATTGATTATACCTGTCAAGAAAACAAACAATCTGTGTTCGTTTTTGAAGATTATAATTTACACAATTAGGGTCGATCAGGGGATCGCTTGGCAAGCGATCACTGTAGTTATTCTGCATCACATGCTTTCACAAGATTTGCTTTTGAAAAGGTTTTAAACACTGTTTAGTCGGTGTTGATGGTTGTTGATTCAATCGTACTATCCTTGAATCGCTAAACGCACTAACATGATGAGAAAGATTGAGATAGGCTTTTGGGGAGGGTTCGCTGGATACTTAACAACGTTAAAATAAAACATAGGTGTATTCAGAGGTGTTATTTGATGGCAGCATGAATGGGGTCAAAGCTCATTCTTAACGTGATACTTGATAGTCGATCAAAAACTCCTTAATAGCGGTCTGTTATTCGCAGTGGGGTTCAAGATAGGTAAGATAAGACAGAAATATAAACCCTGCATTAACAGTGATGGGCAAAGCAAAAAGCTTATGTCCATGTTTATAGAACCCTATCAAGACATTAATGTTTTGCGGTTTAGCAGCACGCATGCAAAACAAAAGTATGAACTACAGGCCTTTGAGCCACAAAGTTCAATAGAAGTTCACGAAAATGAATCTAAAGCTAATGTAGTAGAATAGTAATGATGGTGATTAATTTGAATCCATAATTTTGTGTGTATAATTTGAAATGTTAAGAGTAATGTTGCTACAGAAGGTCTTTTGTATCTTTCCAGATAAATCGCAAGCAATCGATCGGTTTGTGCGCATCGACCCACTACGCCGTCGCAAGTAATCGATCGGCTTGTGCACGCCGTTGGTTTTAATCTGATTTCGAATTGGTAGTCGGGCGGTCATGCATGGTATCGAATCGATCGTGCCATGTTTTGATACGTTCGGTGCCACGACGGTGCGTTTCCACAAGTAATCGATCGGCTTGTGTGAGCCACCACAATGCATCGACCCACTGTGCGGTATCAAGTAATCGATCGGCTTGTGCCGCCAGTTGGTGTTTCGAATTGGTAGTCGGCCGGTCATGCATGGTATCGAATCGATCGTGCCATGGTTTGATACGTTCGGTGCCACGATGGTGCGTCTTCACAAGTAATCGATCGGCTTGTGTGAGCCACCACGATGCATTGTGCCACTGTGCGGTATCAAGTAATCGATCGGCTTGTATATCCGCCAGTCGGTGTCTATATTATTTTGAAATGGTAGTTGGGCAGTCCTCATGGACTCGATTCGATCCCAATGCCATTAAGTAGTCTCACCTGCGCCGTGTGAAGCAATCGATCGGCTTGCGCTGGTGTGCCAGTCACCAGTCTTTCGTAGACCTGAGTAAGCCCATATATGTACATATTGATATTTCGATGTGATTTCGATTCGTTGTCTAATAAATTAGAATAGAATAGATAACTAGATGTTTACAATATTATACAAGTGTACAGTTTTCCTAACAGCAATTATATTGATGATACATTTGTTTTTAATAAAATAAAAGGAATGGAATTAATTATCTAATAACTAACGAAGTTTATTGTAATGTAAAATATTTAAATGATGTACAAATTGTTGATGTTTAATTGATTGTATTAGAATGTTTAATTGTTAATTCATGTAATGGTTATAGTATTTGGGGACTTTCGTGCTGCTGACCATGTACTCGATACCGATTGTTAGGGTTTCCACCTGGGTCGTGTGCGGGGACGCACACGTCGTCAGGATGGTCGATTGTTAGGGTTTGCAATTTTGTAGAGATTTATCGCAAATTATTTAATTCTTTATTTTCATTGTTTAATATTTTAATATGCTGGCAACTACTTTTAGAGTACTGACAGAAGTAGAAGCTATTCAATTGATTCGTAGCGCCGGCCAATCACGGGGCCGCATTAAAGAGAACTGATGCGGGCTGTGATTGGTCGTTGTGAGACGTTTGGGGGTTTGGTGATGGTAGGGATTTTTACCGATAAAACCATGGTTGGGAGCACAATGCGGGTATTCGAGTGTCAACCACGAGACTGTTAAGAGTTGGAAGTAACTGTTTATTGTGAATTTAATTTATCTAGTTTTTAGTTTGGAAACAGTGTGTTATAATAAAAGTGATTTATATTCTGTGATGATATCTTCTATTATTCTCCTCGGAGCAAGGTCGTCCTTATACTATACTTATCACATTCCTCAGAGACGTATGTAGAAGTTTTTGCGAAACTGACTGTTTCCATGTGTGGTGATATTGCAAAGTTTAAGTGGGCATTAGCAAAGTTTTTACGACTGTCCCCAGGGGAGAGAACAGTCAGATTTCGGCCTGTGCGGGCTACTGCACATACGGAGCCAACCATCGAGAAACTGCAAAACAAAATTAATTTCTTTGTTTAGTCTTACGACTTGCGAAATACGACACAAAATTTATTTCACGAAGTTTAAACACACTAAAGTTCACAGCAAGGCTTACTGCCGCACTCATTAACCCCAATTAACTTTAATTCTAATTAAGTCTCTTTTTATAATCTATTTATTTGGACTGTCAGAGCCGTTTATGATTAATTTCGATTATTGAATACGAGATAATTGTTAGCTCTACTCACTATCAGCGTATTAAGTATTAATTGGCTTCGAGTGTCGAAATAATCCGTTTTCAAAAAATGGATTAATGATCATTAACATTAATTGACATTTGTAGGTTCGGCGGTTAGTCAGTCATAAACTGAAATCAGAATAAGTCACTAAACTGTACTATTTAAGCCAAGGCTTTAAGAAGGTACATTGCTTAATGAAATATCATTGTATTTTTAACCGACTTCAAAAAAGGAGGAGGTTCTCAATTCGTCTGTATATATATATTTTTTTTATGTATGTTCGCGCATAACTCTGGCAATTATGAACCGATTTGAAAAAAACTTTCTTCCATCCATTCTTTAATCCATTGATTGGGTCCCATAAAAAAATTATTGCGTAGTTATAAGTAGTTCCTGAAAAAACAAGAATGGTGACTGCGCACTGAGAGCTGCAGGAAAGCCTATATCGATGACTTTATGTCGCTTTTTAAGGACAAAAATGGTCATAACTCTGGCAAATATTTACCAATTTCAATGATTCTTTTTTTATTAGAAAGAAGAAACCACTGTATTAAATCTGTATGAATTTTATTACAACCGGATAAGAACTTCCTGGAGGAACATGAACGATGTGGAGGAATTCATCTGGTAAAAACCATAAAACTGATGTTCTCCGTTACATTGCTCTGACAATTATGAACCGATTGCGATGATTCTTTTTTTATTCGAGAGAGTAAACTGCTATGATGATTCCATGCAAATTTCATTACGACCGGATATTTTTTTCTGAAGAAACATAAATTATGTAAAACTATGTAGACGATAATGTGATCATAACCTATCTAGATAATTTTACGGTTTTCGATGGTTCACTCTTTATATATGAAAATATCACTAAAAAGTTTAAAATAAAATCTTTTAAAAAAAAAATTGAACCGACTTCAATATCACTGAAAAGTATAAAATAATTTAAATATTATTGAAGTTGGTGCCAAATATACACAGCCGGTAAGCTAACACCAACTTCAATAATATTTAAATTATTTTATACTTTTCAGTGATATTGAAGTCGGTTAAATTTTTTTTTAAAAAGATTTTTTCCTTTAATGATAGGGAAAGGTCGTGGGGTATCCGGGTAAGAATAGCGTCCACTCATCTCCTCCCGTTGGAAGTCGTTAGAGGCGAGTAAGTGAAAACAAGAAGACCTATACTGCGATCCCGAGATGCACCAAATGTGGGGATTATGACAACCCCTACCTTCCAAGTGGGAGGCCTTTGTTCAGCAGTAAAGTTAACTGGCCAATACATCAATCATCATCATAGAACGATGGATCATAGTTGTTATAAGTTATATTATGTAGCCTCGAAGCCACATAGTGGTACGGGAAGGACCGATACATACCAGCTATTCCAGCCATTAGCCTGTACCATTTACCTGTGATCTAGAAGGACATGGCTCGCAGTAGAGCCTTTTCAGATAAGCGTTTATGCGGCACGCATGTTCTCCTATAAGCGCGTTTTTGGACGCGCGTTGAGGCGCGTACTTGTGCGGCCTTTGCCATTATGCGCCACATATAGTGATTGATTGTTGATGCGCTTCGAAGCTCATACATAATATACTTAATTTTTAATTATTTGGAATGACTTCGTTACCCTGGGTAAAATGTATAAAAAGGGCTGTTTATGTCACCATCTTTTGGTGCGGAATGTTAGGCCGCTAAAGTGCAGGACGAAAAGCGTGTTCATTCTGCCGAGATGAGAATGTTAAGATGGATGTGTGGAGTGACGCGAATGGATAAGTTGAGGAATGTGTATGTAAGAGGAAGTATGAAAGTAGCGCCTGTCACCGATAAAATTCGGAGTCGGAGGCTATCTTGGTTTGGGCATGTAATGAGGAGAGAGGAGACGCATGTTACGAGAAGAATGATGAGCTTGAATGTGGATAGATATAGAGCGCGCGGAAGGCCGAAGAAGAGATGGATGGATTGTATTACGAATGATATGAAAGTAGCTGGAGTGAGTGTGGAAATGACTGCAAATAGAGATGAATGGAAGGATAAAACATATTGCGCCGACCCCAGTTGATGGGATAAGGTGAGGAGAATAATGATGATGTCACCATCTTCTTCATCTTTGTCGGACACAAAGATATAAGTACATTATATGCAGCATAGAGCGTAGAAGTAGATATTTTCCCTGCGACATACCTATTTATAAAAATGAATCCCTATTTTCCTTGGTGATGCCGTAACTTATTTTTTTTAGTTTTCTAATACTTTGTACAAGGTGCTTTCGGAGCTAAGGCAGAGCTAGTTTAGATAGAAAAAGTACTATGATTTGTGTATTTAAGTTGGCTCCTTTATACAAGTTTCGTGATTAAAATTTTGCTTGCTAAGGCCGGTCTATTTTCAAGTATTTTAATGTCTTATGACTTTATTCGGAATCCATATTGCTACTAACTGACTCACCGACTCGAGCACACTCGCCGAAATAATCGCGTGTACGCGCGTTCTGTTTATTTTGAAGGGCAAGATGACGCGCGTAGGCCGATACGAGCGTTTACTAGTTAGTCTGAAACTGCTCGTTGCCAGTGCGGTAAACTGTCAATAACTGTGAGAGGTCTGAAATGTTACGATGTATATGTAGACTTACCCGTGGGCCACGAAACTATCGCCCCGCTTGAGGCTGCTATTCCGCTATAAGCGTCATTTCTGGCGTAGCGTAACGTTGCGTAGCGTAGGCCACAAAATTCAGATGCTCGCTTGCAGCGTCAATAAAACAAAGTAATTTCTTTTAAACGCTGACGCTCTAGGTTACAGGCACGTGGTGCGACTGTGTCGTGTACGCTGTAGAACTGTCTCGTACATATCTTCTCGTCGCTTATAGAAAACGCACGTCCACTCGATCCTCGTGCAAATGCGTTCACAGCAAATTTCTCTACATCTGCAGTGCTGTTTGGTGGCTTTTAAGGTTAAACCTCAGAGTAATTAGAATGGAGCTAGTATTGCGTCGATTCCCCGAACAAATTTTTCGTGGCACTTTTGCGGGGTGCGGGAGGCGAAGTAAACACACACAGATACAATTTCACGCATACCCACACTATAATAAACTCGCAACGCATTCAAAAAGATACGCACACAAATAAAGAATGACCTGAACATATTAACAAAATTTGGCAGAGGGGTTAGCGCATCATGCTCTCTCCAGTGGTATCTCCTCTAAGGGTTAAACACGTAAACTCCATCCCAAATAAGCTTGAACGCGATTACAAGTTCGTTTGCGGCTCAATAACTACATAACGCATACATTGTCAACTAGGCGCGTCAGCAAAAACAACTTTGTATTACCAACCTTTTTTTGCTGCCGCGTTAACGGTCAAATATTACAGCGGGGGTGTTTTATGACTGCATAATAAAGTTGTAATCGCGTTCAAGCTTATTTGGTTCGGAGTGTACATCTGCTTATAACACTTGACGCTGACGCGTTCAGCGCAGAGCGAATTTGCTAGAAGCGTTTCGGCTCGTGGCCCGCAGGAAATGGTTTATGACCTAACTCATAACTAACACGCACTGTCATCTAATATACGATTTACGCTATACTAAACTGTCAGGTAAGACTTGCGGTCTATAGGTTTGAAAACACAACGGAAAGCGCTTTATCGTTTTGAAAGTTAGCCCGTTAAGCCGTCCGTTAAAGATGAAATTGTCGCTGATTATGCGTTCCTTAAGCCGTCTGTTAAAAATGATATTGTCGCTTCCCTAAGTTTAGAGCTTACTATATGCAAACTCTCTAATTCCATTTGCGTGCCCTGCCATACGACGACATGGTCTTGATTAAATTTGGAACTATAAAAAATCATGACGGCCCCAATGAGCACTTTTTACATAAGCTCGCGTGCTCCAACATTGTTTAATATTTTTGCTTTCAGTTAATACCGAAATGTAAACACTGGGTTGAAAGGTTGCATGTCCCCAACTCGTACGGTTGAATTGTTATACCATTTGTACTGGATTAAGGACATCATATTTTACCAGTTACTTTTTATAAAGCTCGGCACTATAACTTATATTTTCATGCACAACTCTTAACGTAAATAAATTTAACTACTCATACTTATGTAACTAGTGTGTTGTATTTTTTTTAACAGGGAAATCGTCTTCTCCCCCTTTAAATAAGAGATATCAACGCTGATTAGGTGAGCGAATTGGTGGATCAGACGCTTGGTTCAAATAACTTTTGAGACATGCTTAGTTTTCTTTAAGATGTTTTCGATAAACAGTCGCTAACAGTAGCGAATAGCAAATCTTTCGATTTATAGTATTTTCCAACAAACAACAAAGATCCCTTAGATGGGAGGGGTTGCCATTATCCTCACGCTTGGCAGGCGTTTTGGGGATTGCAGCGCCAATATTTAAACATTGCTGTGTTCCTGGCAGCAGTAAGACAGTTTAGCTGTTACAATTACTAGGCTTAAGAGACTGCTGTCTCGAGTTATGAGCGGCAGTGCAGTGCAGCTGTCTATAGGTAGGCGTTTCGGTTACCATCAGGTGGTCTTGCTTTTCTCGTCACGAAGAATGAAAGAATGAAACAATAAATGTTGGTCCCATCGCTACAGGGACTTCTCTCTTATAGAACTAGTAATGTTACTCATACAAGCCACGCAAATTACCTAATGGCCCTGGCTGCCATTTTGGTGAAGTTACTGAACACTCAGCGCTTAGCATCAGTGGCCGTCGAGTACGCCGTACCTGATGGATGACGCAAGGATGACGTCACGTGGATGTTAATTAGACAAGGTTCCAGCGTATTAGCCATTTGTGGGGCTTATACTCGTATCATACGCCTACTACCTGTACCTAAGGCAGATATAAAGTAATCTTACTATCACGTGAGAAAAGGGCGCATATACAGGGTGTTCGGCGCATGGACCGACACAATTTTTCAAGGGATTTGGGGGGTCATTAGCTAGGTTCCACCCATACACCCTATGTCCCAAGTGTCACGGTTAGTTAAATATGATTTTTTTTCAGCTTTTTTTAAAGAATACCCAAAATCTTTCCTTTAATGCGAAATAACTTTTTTGTTAGTGGATGTATTTTCACAAAATATTTTTTTTTTGTATGTACCAATGTCTTTTAATCGAAATAAATCATTACTTAATACAACTGGCCTCAAGAAAAATTCTCACGTCCTTGCAAAGTTTAGAAAAATGTTTAAATGTATGAAACACTACAACTTCTAAATTCATTATAAAAAAAAGGAAAAGCCATTTCGAACTTAGTTTTATTTTAAAAAGTTCTTTAGTTTATAGGCTCTCTAATGATAATAAAACCCCAGAAACAACTATTCGTAGTTGGTATAATTTTTGCAGTGCAAGATGATTTCTACCCCGTTCGATTCTGCTCCGCTATGTCCTACCAGCGGGCCTAAAAAGGCCACTTTGAGCAATTCGCCTAAATCATGTCATATTCCATATTGACAGCAGATGCTTAGCAATGCCTCTAAATTTTCGTAAAATGGTCACATTATTTAGATGAATCGTACTCAAATATTTTCATATCAGACTCCAAAGAGTCACTCATATTTGGGGTTAATGCTGCCATACGAAAAAAAATAAACCGATTAAAATTTAAACCTTACCGGTTTTATTTTATCTTCGTTTTTTAATATTTTATGAAGGTTATCATTATCAGCATACATTTGTGTCCTATAAACCTATAAACTTGTTCATAGTTATTTAAACTTGACACTATTCAATTTATTGTGATTAGTGATGAAAAAAGATAATCAAAGATTTTTGTTATTTTTAGCTGGCAACAAGTAAGTAATCACAGGCATAATGGTACGTGCAGATGTGATTTAGGAAGTGAACTAGTTCTCTGTAACCTTACTATTCGTTCTATTCGGTCATTAAGTCAGTAAGTACCGTAGACAGACGATGTCTAGATTTGCAGGTATTAATGGCTTTAAATTTGCTTCAGCCAAATGCTGCCTTTCTGTATACGTACTCAGATTGTTTCCTCTAGCACGTAAATGATGATTCTTTACTTCAACAGCCGTAAGAAAGCGATTTCTCAAAATTGTTGACACCATATAGCGATCCTCCCGCGCTGGCGTGCACCTTTTTCGGTCTGTTTCATGTCTTCAAAGATTGGATCCAGTTTCATGGAAACGCTGGAGTACTCGCTGAAGTTTAGAAAGAGTCACACCAACAGTTGTCGCTGTTTTTCGCTGACTGTGTCCATTTTCAAGCATTGTCAGGATCCTGGTACATTCTTTAGGAGTTAATGACATGATGACTTCAGAATAATAAAATTTATAAGGTAAAGACACCATATTAGTAAAAAAAATTCTTGCAAAGCTAAAACAAACGCGAAACAATTGATTTGATTTTTTGGTAAAAAATTAATAACTGACCATTATTTTACATTTTCAGTTTTTTATACAATTATCAAAAATAAATAAAAAAGTTTCTTATATTATTTTATGTGCCATTAAATATTCTTTAATTTAGTCTTTATTAAGCTAAGTCCAATACTTTTGAAGATATGGAAGATTTTCTAACCGACCCTTTTTCTTTGCGGTCCAGTGTACCTATTTATACTTTTTCTTTCCATTTCTCTCTATCGCTCTTGTCTCCATCTCTCACTCTCTCTGCCTCAGTATTATACTATCTTCACTATATATGTCCCTCCCTGCTCTTCCTCTTCCCCCCATGGAACATACTCTACTCTAAGTTGAAAGATTCTAAAACTATTACAAAAAGAATTACCCCAATCAGATTTGTAGTTTTTGCAAGGCATCACTCCCGTGTTCATACATTTATTGCTAGAGTTTAATTTTGTAAAGAAAAACAGAGAATACATTTAGGTGAATATTATGCATATTTAATAGTAATAGAATTAACATTAGTATTAGTTAATAGTAATAGATTATACGAGTCGAATACATACCCTCCTTTTTAAAGTCTGTTAAAAACCGAGACCTACTTTTTACTTGCCCTGCGAAGCACGAAGATCGATTGCTAAACACTGTTAACAACTGTCTGTGACTCTTAATTTATTATTTTATTATATCTCTATTCTATTGTTTCTCTAGCGGTATGAAATATTCTTTACCACCTATCAAACAACGAAATATACATATAACAATAAAAAATTACATAAAGGTCGGTCGAGCCGTTTCGGAGGAGAGCGAACACAAACACCGTGTCACCAGATTTTTATATATAAGATTTTACTTGACAATCAAAATTACTATTAAATAATCGCAAAAGTTCCGCAATACCGACTAACTGAAGTAGAAGTACTACTAACTAATGATATAATACGTTGTACATAATGATAGTGATGTAATGATATGTTTACGTAACGTATGTAAAATATGAACCTTGAGCGGTGAATTCGTTCTCTTTTACACCTGTGTCCGATAGTCATGTACTATGTCATGTACACTCTTTCGTACATAGTAGTTCCAGCGGTTGCTTGCTCATCGTTCGAGCTGAACTAATAGTAGTGGCTGATGTGAAATTAAAGACTTTTATTAGGTACCGTCTAATATTAATCATGGCGGACATTTTATCAATGTCTGCTGTATTCCTAATAACACAGGTTTGTCGGTGTAATTTTTACGAACGAGAATTCTCCCGCCTAGAGAATCTATTCGGTCAGAGCTGCGGAACGGTTCCTAACCTTTTACCGTTCGACGCGTCTTGTACTACACAAGACTGGTGTGTGTGGTGTGTACGCAGCTTAGCAGAGAAACAAAGAGTATGTAATACTACCGTAAGAGAAAGTTGAAGTTAATCAAATATATAAAATTAAACTGAAAATGATTTCAATGTTTATTGATGGGGAACCTTTCATTACTTCTAAGTATTTGCGTCGCAATAGAATCTTTATGTAAAGGTAAGTGCTAAATAAAACTAGTCCGTTATAACTGTTTACCATGTTTGTTTCCTAATTTTTTTCAAAGGTGTTTTAATATAAAATTATAATATTTTTCAGGAATGGAAAGGCAAGCAGTGCCGAAGCTCAGTGAAACATATAGCTTAAGTTCTTTGAGCGCAGCTTGGAGATTAAATAACAGTACTATTGCTGTATTACTGCTTGGTGAAGGGCTGTGTTTACGCTTCTGTAGGAGATTTTTTGTGCAGATGTCTGACTCGCTCGATGTTGAGGGGTATGGCACAACTTAAACACCAAAGGATTGATCCATTGTAAGTACTTACATTATTTTATATCAGTCACATTTTAGGTATGATCGATATAATTTTATTGATATTTACATTTTGTTTCCAGTGTGTCAGCAAATAGGTACAAAAGCTAGTTAAAATAATTATTAAATTGATTTTAAATAATCATTAATATATTCCGTAAGAGTAATTATATTTCAATACATGATTATTCCTATTTCCTTGCCACCTGGCAAGCACCTGCTTACTGCTGAATTGAAATTCCATAAGTGTTAGGTGTATCTCTGCTGTATTACCTGAAATAAGGATTTACATGTCAGTACATTAAACTTGAAATAAGGCAGATGAATTAAATTGCTTTTTTATTATACAGCCTCCATTATAATAATTAAAATCACAACTTATAATTACTATTCCTGACTTTTCCTTATTTTGGTTATTGACGAGAATAAAGACCTTTGCCTGATGGTAAGCGATATGCCTGCCCAAAGACAGTTGCGCAGGACTGCCACTCGTCAACTGAGACATTAGCTATTAAGTCAAGTAATGTGTTACCTACCTGAAGAGTCTGATGTACAAGAGACTATCTAGTAAAAGTAATAGGGGTCTTGTTTGGATAAATACACATCCATACTGACCTAAAAACCTTCTTAATTTTCAGAATAGTGGAGTAAAGAATTTTTCCAGGACTTCAATGGATGATGGCTCCACAATAAATAAATGAATCATGCTTTGGCCCACCATGGCTGGCAACTGCTTAAAATATTAGTCCGAGCTACATTCCTGAAAAGTTTAAACATAAATGTCATATTTCTGTGTATTTTTTAATTTATTTTCACATATCTGTAAATCGTTATCTTAATAAAAAGAATATAATAGGTGTTTTGTGTTTTATTATTATAGTTAATCTCCAGTATTCCTGTAAGGTTGATTTTGTCCACTTTACAAAATATTTTAGTAAGGAAAACATCTTGAAGAAACCTGTCTGTTACTTTAGTTGAATGGAAGTCCTAGAGGATACATATTATTGACTCATAACGAGTTTGAGGAACATAAATATAATATGACTTTCTAAATTGTTAATTATTTAAATAAGGCCCTGTCACGGTCCTCACTTAGGTATATGTTATTTTGAGATGTTTGCTTGGTGCATCGTAGCGTGTGCTCCTATTTTATACATAGTGCAGACCGAAAATGAGAATGAAAGATGACCTAACTTTAGTATGGTAGTAGGTATGTATTGCGAAGTGCGTAGGTTCGGCGGTATAGTGTTATTAGATACACAAAACAATGAATATTCACTTACCTTAGACACTGTATTTATTCCAACTTGGTGAGATGGTAGATAAGGCTTCAGCTCCTGTATGAGCGTCATACACACCCTTATTCACTCAGAACAATTAATTAAAAACTCAGGTTCCAACACTTGTAACGTTCCTTAAAAACTACGTCTATTTTCGAAGAGTTTCTACCTTGCTAACGATGTAAAATGCTCTCCATAACACGAGCATACATTAAAAAGTTTTCCTAGAGGTTAAAACGTGCCAATACTCCTTATTTTTGAAGAAAAACTACGTCGCGAACTCTTAGGTGTCCGATATGAACTGTAAGAAGTTAGTGTATAGTAACTTCTAATCATTCGGCTATTTGACGTAAAAGCAATTCGTATTTAGTGGACCATTTTACGAATATCCATAGAAAATTGTCAAATAAGTGTCAAATAGATGAACATTCTAATTTGAGTCATACGCAGATGAGGATTTGTATGTGACCATTTTACGCTTTGACATCTAAATCATACTAGGCACATATTACGATTCACCGAAAGTGGCCTTTTTAGCCCCCCAGAAATGTCACTTGGCCTAAACATCGATTTTGCTTTGGATTAAAGTAGGTACTGGACGAATACCGTCTACAGTCTACCTCAAGTTAACGGCACTGAATTCTTAATAAACAGCCCTATTCTGTATGAGAATCTACATATTGTGTCTAATATTAATGCTAATGGTAGCGTTTACTGCTGTTAGTTGTAAAATTATATATTATCATTAGTTTTTTAGTCGAAATTTTAGTCTATACGATGTGGTAGTACAACAGAAAACCACTATAAGTTGTGATCTCCTGAAAGATATTTTTTTTACTCAATATAAAGCCAGTACTTGACTTCAATACCACGTGATAAAAAGCGGCGATGCAATCGGGAAAAGCCTATTCACGCTAGCTTTGAAATATACCCACAGTATAATCGGACGGGATACCGACGCAGGCACACTATTCCAGTATATTACGACTTATAGATGACGAAGTCCAGACTGATTGACGTTTACCAAGGACAGGTGCATATTCGTGGTGCGTCTCATTGTCCGATGGTAGAAAGAGAAGGTATCTCTCCAGTCAGGCTTTCCGCTGTGCTCTATCTCTTTCGAACTCACTTTATAAACTGTACCTCATTCATATTTAATAATTTTTAAAATGTAATAAATTGACCAAAATAAACTATACTAAGTATGCCGTATAAGTAATCGATAAATACCAATTCAGCAAAATAGGGATGCTAACATCAACTATGCAATTGCCGCAACCTGAATATAGTAGTTGAGAACTTCTATAAAGCAATCCGCTCAAAGACCTGTACCGGCACGTGATGATCTGACCTACGAGTATCTAAATAGGTAATAACCTACTATCAGAGATACCGCCGTAACACTGGAGATGACGCTTTGTAAATTGCTCATAAATACAATACTACGTGCACGTATAGCCACTATTATAATTACTAATCGGCAAAGATATATAGATGGGTGAATTTTTAGTGGCATTTGCACTGAGCGTCACCGAGATTCAGACGGCACGACTTAAACCGTTGCTGTCATTTAGAGACCAGTCGTTTAGCTAATTCAGAGGCCAACACCAGATTTGCCACTAACTAACACACCTAAACGAATAACATATAATAGGTACAATAATATTATAACTACTCAATTCCTTACTAATTGTGAATGAACTAGGAATCAAAAGTAATCATCGAAAGATTTTGCCACAAAAGATAAACATGTGATGTAACCAGTGTATTTGAAAAAAAATAACAATTCAGGTATCAAAAGCTACGTGAAATAACGTACTCGAAAAATGGCGGTGGAATCGTCAACTCTCGTATTATTGGGCCCCAAATAACTACACTCTAGTTAACTATAAACAAGCTTAAGTGAATCAATAAGATAAAATTAATAACATTTTCAATGACAAAAAAATAATTAATGTAAAAATTAAGCCAAAAACAAGTAAGTACTTATTCAATTTTTTTAAGTTGAAATGATGCCAACGGTAAAATTTAATTTAATTTGACAGATAGATAATACTTCATTGTTCCTCCATTATAAAATACACAAAAAAATAAAAACAGTAAAGTTAAATAACAATAACAATGACGTGACGTAGTTATTGGTTTAGCAAAACTTTTAAATTATTCTTCATTATTCTATTCTTATTTAATTATTTACTCGTAAATATTTAGAAATTGCCGTTATTTCCTAAATAAACAATTTTCGAATGAGGCCAATAAGTTGATGTGGAAGCTGAGCCTTCCCATGAGTATTCAGAGCATTAGCGATCCCATTCAAATTGCCAACTAATTTAGGGAGCAAGTCGTGGTGAAGCAAGCTATAGAAAAAATCTTCCTATATTCACATTGACTTGAATACTACGGAATTCATTACGTGGTCAAAATATTGGTTTATCAGACTGACCAGGCTAATATATACAAAGGAATAGTTTATTTTAATTATTTCATGTTTAGTACCAACTTTTAAGTTTTGTTATTTTATTTTGATTTCTATCATTACAAGCTTTTACATAACTTGCAATGTATCATCATCATCATCAGCCGGAAGATGTCCACTGCTGAACATAGGCCTCCTCCTTAGAACGCCACAATAAACGACAATTGGCTAATTGCATCCACCGGTTACCTGCGACGCGCACAATGTCGTCTGGCCACCTAGTGGGAGGCCTGCCAACGCTGCGTCTTCCGGTTCGTGGTCGCCACTCCAGAACCTTTCTTCCCCAACGGTTATCGGTTCTTTGAGCGATGTGGCCTGCCCATTGCCACTTCAACTTGCAGATTCTAATATAATAATTATATAATTGCAATGTATGTATGTATGTAATTTTCTTCGGGTGGAATTTTTCAACTCAATTTTTACCCACTTCTACACGTTCAAATCGTTTGAATTTTTGCACATGTGTTAAGGACCCGTGACAATACAATAATATAGTATCATCGAGCTGATCTGATGATGGAGCTCGAAGGCGGTTAAGGGAACCCTTGGATGGCTACTAGTAAACTCATCGAGTTTGGACTGATTTGATTTGTTTTAGTTTTAGAGTTCTATTCACTTTGACCATTAATGAGGACCTGATGATGGAATTGGAAGGTAGGTGACGGGACCCTGGAATGGTTACTATTAAACACATCGACTTTAGGCTCATTTGATGCGTCTTAGAGTTTTATTCACTTTTTAAGCATACCTATTGTCAGCAAATAAAGGTGATTTGATTTGATTTGAGAAACCTATCCAGCAATAACGAAAAAGTAAAAAATAAATTAAAAGTAAAAAAACTTTTTAAAAGACAAGCTTATTTAAAAAAAAGCTAATAATAATAAAATAAACTATTCCTTTAAAACTTTTAATATCAATTTATTACGTCATTACACAATTTATATGATATAAAAGCTTGTTGCAAGATTAAAGTACTTACTCGTACCTACTTACATAGTTTGGAAATTTTAAAAATTAAAGTCAGTAAAATCAAGTTCTTGTTTTTCTTGTTTATATTCAAGGTAAATCTCGCGACAAGTTTTTATCTACACTATAATATTATAAAGAGGAAACTTTGTTTGTTTGGTTGTAATGAATAGGCTCAAAAACTACTGGACCGTTTTTAAAAATTCTTTCACCATTCGAAAGCTACATTATCCACGAGTAACATAGGCTAAATTTTATTTTGGAAAAAAATAGGGTTCCGTAAGATATTTGGGTTTTTTCGGACACAAGGTGTAAAAAATCAACCAGTAAAGTTACTTATTTTGCGTACGCTGCCTAAACTATAAAATATAGAACCATAAAATGTTCTAATTAATTGTAGATCTTATAAATATCTCCAAAAGAGTCCGCGGCACACTATCTATTGTCTATGTCGAGTGAGGCCCAACAACCATTTTTTTATTTCAAAATCTTGAATTTTGTTTGGACTACATTTAAACGCATTTATTTTACTCATGCTATTAATCCTTATCAAAATAAATTATTTCATCATTAAGTACAGTTTATGTAGATAATATTTGGTCTGTGAATGATTAAAATTGGACATTTGGTTTTGAATTTATGGCGAAATTAAAATATTACGATTTCTGCTGCACGGCCCGTTGCGAAGTGAGCGTCACCAAGGCGGGGGTGCGCATACGGGAGGGGAGTTTAGATCTATGAGTAAGGTACCTAAACTACACCTACGAAAAAGTTCTTCTCAGAGCTAAACAACAGTTCTTCTCAGAGCTAATCAACAGTTCTTTTCAGGGCTAACCAACAGATTTTTTCAGGGGTAACAACAGTTCTTCTCAGAGCTAATCAACAGTTCTTTTCAGGGCTAACCAACAGATTTTTTCAGGGGTAACCAACAGTTCTTTTCAGGGCTAAACAACAGTTCTTTTCAGGGCTAAACAACAGTTCTTTTCAGAGCTAGATTATTACACGCTATTAGCATTTTCTTAAACATTTGAAAATGCCTAAGAGAGCCAGTTCTCAACTTTCTAAACATAGTTCTCAAGCACGGGCAGCAAGAATACGTCGTATGGGAGAATCTTCACCTGAACGTTCACAACGCCTCGCTGAACAAAATCAGAGAAACTCTCAGGTACGCGCACGAGAGTCGAGTGTCGAACGTTCGCAACGCCTTGCAGAACAAAATCTGTGAACCCCTGAGTTACGTGCACGAGAGTCGAGGCTGGAGCGTTCCCAACGTCTTCATGAACAAAATATAAGGACCTCTCAGTTGCGCGAAAGAGAGTCGAGTGTCGAGCGTTTGCAGCGACTAAGAGCTCAGGCCTCTGCCTGAGACACCAGTTGTCCACAAATAGAGTTCGCAATCGAATTTTAGCTAGCAGCAACAGACTGGCTTTCAGATATGATCCGCAGTCATGAATAAGATCTGCTCTAACTGCTCTGCCAAGAAATGGGAGGACGAAACTAATGGCATGTGCTGTGCTTCAGGTAAAGTTTGTCTTCCTAACCTTCAGGAGCCGCCACAACCAATAAAAAATCTTTTAACTAATAACTAGGGACCGGATTTATATGTATTTAAAATTCCAAAATATGTTAAGAATAAATTACTAGTTTAAAAAACTAAAAATACACGCTTTTATAAGGACTACTGCACTAAAAAGCAATAAATAAATTATCGAAACCGTTCTTTCTTTCTTTCTACCCCGTGCTTGTAATTTATGGATTATATTTATGTGTAAGGCGTGGGGCGCCTTTTCTCTATAAATGATTACAAATGATTGTCATGTGAATACAAATACGTAGCGTTCTTGAAATTTGACAGAAATGTTAAGCTATTATTCAGAAAAGGCGCCCCACGCTTTTACACATAAATATAATCCATAAATTACAAGCACGGGGTAGAAAGAAAGAAAGAACGGTTTCGATAATTTATTTATTGCTTTTTAGTGCAGTAGTCCTTATAAAAGCGTGTATTTTTAGTTTTTTAAACTAGTAATTTATTTTATACTTTTTAGTCTTAGCAATATTCGCCTAAACTATGGATAAAATTAGCCTAAGTATTGATTTGTTCGTAGCTTGAATCGTAGGCAGGTTGTGGCAAAACATATTTTTAGTAAACTAGGTATTCCGCGTATGTTTCTGATTCAGTTTAATAAAGCACTACGTATTTACCCTTTAAACAGTCGAAAGTACGCTAAAAGCCAATAGCTTCACAAGTAGTATTCAAGGGTTCCGTTACCAACCTTCCGGGTTCATCAACAGGTCCACGTTATTAGGCAAAGTGAATATAACTCCTTTATACAAATCAAATGAGTCCAAGCTCGATGGGTTTACTAGTAATCATTCCAGGGTTCCGTCAACCACCTTTCATTTCCATTATCAACCCTGATTATTGGGCAAAGTAAATAGAACTTTTTAATACGAATCAAATGAGCCCAAACTCAACGAGTTTACTAGTAGCCGTTCCAGGGTTCCGTCACCCACCTTCCTGTTCCATCATCAGGTTCTGATTATTGGGCAAAGTGAAAATAACTCTTTAAAACAAATCAAATGAACCCAAACTCGATTAGTTTACTAGTAGCCATCCAAGGGTTCTCTTATCCACCTTCGAGCTCCAGCATCAGATCAGCTCGATGATACCATATTATTGTATTGTCACCGGTCTTTGATACATCTGCAAAATTTCAAATATTTTGGACGTGTAGAAGTGGGTCAAAATTGCATCGCAAGATTCCATTACCATCATACACACATCAAAAGTGTCTAGAGATCAACATATATTTTTGCAATAACTTTTCTCCTGATTGATATTAATTAAAATTTTCTTTAAGGATTCATCAAATAAAGTGTTTTCGTTTGTCACAGTAACGATAAACCAAGTCACCTTTGCATTAATAAAGAAATTTGCCATTTTCCTAATAAAGGGATTTTTGACATTTGAACCACTAACACAAAAGTTCGAAAAAAGACTGAAATAACAGTTTTCTTTAAAATTTTATTGGGTAACTTAAACAATTAATAATCCGTGTTTCTACCGCGAACACTAACAACACAAGAACATCGGTTTGGCATACTCAAAATGAGTTCATCCAAATCACGCTGTGGAATGGCCGCCCATGTTCGTTGCAACAACAAAAAAAGGTCTTCTTGCGACTGGATACCCTCCATATTCGGCAGAGCTCTTCTCTGTAGCATATCCCATGCATGCTCAGTCGGGTTCAAGTCTGGCGACTGAGCAGGCCAGGGCAGGACATTGATGTTAGCTGCGGCGAGAGTCTGTCTTACAACTCTTGCGGTGTGCGGTCGTGCATTATCATGCATTAACTGAAATAAGGGACCGATTTGCACTTGTAGAGGAACGATGACGTCTGATACAATCGTCTCAGCATAAATTTGAGCGTTGAGGTTGCCTCTGATCCAAATCAACTCAGTTCTTCCGCCGATCCAAATACCCGCCCATACCATGATGGTTCCACCACTATAAGGATGGACTTCCTGGCAGGATTTTAATCGCTGTTGGCGTCCAGGGGTTCTCCAGTGTCGTATACGTCTTGTATCCGGTCTCATACCAAAACGAGACTCATCAGAAAAGCACACGAAACGCCATTGTTCTTCTGCCCAATTTCTGTGTTCAAGAGCCCATTGATATCGAATCCTACGATTGTGCATTGCTATAGGTGGTACCCGTAGCGGTCTTCGGGAATGAAGGTTCACTTCATGCAAGCGGTTTCTGACTGTTTGGTCGCTAATTAAGTTCCCTGAAGAGTGATGAAGCCTCACGGCTAACATCATGGCAGTTATTGTTGGAGCTCTTCGAGTTAAGATTTGAATATATCGGTCTTGTCTCCGTGTGGTGCAGCGATACCGTCCTCCATGGCGCTCAGCCACGGTACCAGTGCTTCGGTAACGTGTCCAAAGTCGACTGATAACACTCTGACTTGTATTCAGAGCTAAAGCCACAGTACGTTGCCGGGAACCAGCTTCTATCATTCCCACGGCTCTGAGCATTTCTTCCCTGCTTAAATGACGTCGCCGCTCCATAATAACGTTGGTTTTAATCAGTAGTAGGGAAACAGTAGCACTAATAATGTCTTCAATGCGTTGTATGTTTTTATAGGGAAAATATTGACAGCTGATTTTCATCTTTTACTCGAATTTGATTCACAGTTCCTGATTCAAATTATGAAATGCACCAAAAAGGATCCATATAAATTTATAAAATCATAAATTTATTACAAAGCCACATCTCAATCTCAAGAAATCCGCTTAAAAATGCTTGATCCCTAGACACTTTTGATGTGTGTACATACATAGTTACATACATACATACATACATACATACATACATACATACATACAGGTAAAGCTAATAAAAGCGTGTTAAAAATAACAATAAAAACGCTGGCGGAGCTGCGCGGGTCAGCTAGTATCATATAAATTGTGTAATGACGTTATAAATTGATATTAAAAGTATTAAAGGAATAGTTTATTTTATTATTTTTAGCGCATTTAAATAAAAGCTTGTCTTTTAAAAAGTTTTTTACTTTTAATTTATTTTATTTATTATGAGGATATATTTTTTTTTATTCAAGATCAGCTAGTGCTTGACTGCAGACCCACCTGATGGAAAGTGGCGACGCAATCGAAGATGGTAAAGCACACTAGCTTATTAAAAGCCTATTCACTCTAGCCTTGAAGACACCCACATTATAATCGAGCGGGAAAACCGACGTAGGCAAACTGTTCCAATCCTTAGCTGTCCTTATTATAAACGAAGAGGCAAATCGTTTAGTCCGGACCAAAGGCACTTTCACCACATAGGGGTGTGTATGCGCATATTATTATCTTGAAAGTTATTTTCCATTGCAGAGAAACGAAGCGTGTTTGGAATAGTCATACTTTTATATTCTAGGCTAAGCACTAATAAAAAGACATGTGATAAATATACACAAGTAACTCATATTCATTAGCAGCCGAAACTCGTCCACTGCTGTACAAAGACCTTTCTCTTAGAAGGAAGGGTTTGCCCTAATCCTCACGCTTAGCAGGTGTCTTGAAGTTCGCAGTATAGGTAGGTAAACCAATAGAAAGACTGCCTGTCTTCTTGTATTCCCTTAGTCGCCTCTTTCAGACACCCAGCGGGAGAGGATGGGAGGGTGCTATTCTTACCCGGACACCCCATGAGCCAACCAATTCATAATGTTTCTGCAATACACCAAGGCCGGAAGGGTTAGGTTATATTACCTTATAAGTCCCTTTTTTTTGGGTCCAGCTAAAAAGTTGATGCTATGGTTAATTTTTTTGTTTTTCTTTTCCTTGAGCCTGACTGCAATCCTACCTGATGCCATCGGAAATGGTAAAGCACACTAGCTCATTAAAAGCGTAATTCTTTATACTTAAAAAGGTTTCTCAAACGGCCCGCCCAGCCATCCTTCAGTGTACAACAACTAAACATTATTTTGTGGATCTAAGACTATCTTGTTCATCACTCATATATAGTTACGTTATTACTTATATTGCTGTTTTGTTTTATTAGAGTTTTGCTTGCCTGATTAAACTTAACAATTACGTGCTTAATTGAGTAAGTTCGTTGCTGGTTTCAACTTTATATTTAATACACCTCGGGACAGACGACGCTGGATGTTTAATGAGGGATTGTTTTTGAAGGAATACAAGTCAGTTCATTTGCCACAGGACTCCTATATATATTATATTCCTACCTATTTATACCAAAACAAAATAATATAGTAATGTGTTAATTCATTGGTATACATTACCTACATTGGCGAAATAATTTCACCTATGCACTCTTGCGGTTTCACATGAGCAATCATTTCGGTGAAATTATTGCTCCTACTACAATACTACATCAAAAAGAATAAAGGATACTAGAGAGATTTCCAAGGAGGTGGTGAATCCAATGCGTGAAGAGCTCTAGAAGAAAATAAAAATATAGGTAACGAATTTTTCATTGATGTATAATCGATACACGTCTGCACATTAGCTACGAACATACATACTAGATAATACCTCAATACGTCGTTGAGATAATAATTTTGTACTTATACATACATAATTTATTTTTATTTTATTAATCTAGAAAACTAACAGCTAACATAAATTAATATGTATATAAAAAGTACACACATACATACTGGGTAGCCAATTACAAGTTTTCACATATATAAATCTTTATATATATAATTCTACTAAACGTGTGTATGACGTGTGTGTGTGACTGAACTCCTCCTAAACGGCTGGACCGATGTTGATGAAATTTTTTGTGTGTGTTCAAGGGGATTCGAGAATGGTTTAGATTCAATAAAAACGCGGACGGAGCTGCGCGGGTCAGCTAGTTTAAAGTATAGAAAGTGACATAAATTGGTAGACAATGGATACAAGAAGATACTAAACATTTTATGACACACAGTATGACAGTTAGACAAAATAGAGAGAGAGGGGAAAGTTACAAAAAAATCGATTACTTACATCTCTTTTAAGTTTTGAAACACTAGTAGTAAAAAGATCAATATCTATATCCGGTGTGAAAGCGTTAAATGACCTGCTAACTCGAATGATGAAAGAATCTTGTCAATAAATACACTTAGTAGCTGGGACATTAGTAGAGTGGGTCTTCTCAGGAATCTGGATAAGGTGTGCAATCCAAAATTTGCAAGTTCATTATTTTTAAAAGGTAAATTAAATCCGCTATTCGCCTGCGCTCATATAATGTATGCAAATAATATGCTTTCACGTGTAAGCAAATCCAAAGATGGCAAGGAATGTTCGTAGTAATAAGGGTTTGGAATACCAAGCGCGTTTTAATCTTCGATCCGTGTGATGCGGGATTTCATCCATGAATGATAAATTTATGTCGACGCTGAGACTCCTGGAAATATAATCCTGCTCCAATTCCATAGATTACGGCTACGGTAGGTACATAGAACACTACAACGCAAGTAATAGTTTTGATATTGGTATCTGTTACCTTTTGGTAAATTAATAATTATTGTTGAAGTTAATTTTACAAGTGAATTTGGATTTACTAAAAAAAACAAGCTGTAACAGCTCAGTGGGCGAGCGCTTGCCTTGGAAACAAGGTGCGCAGGTTCGATCCCCAGCTCGCACCTCTGATTTCTTTAAATAATCATGTGCGAATCGACTTTGTGCGATTGTTATTAGCTTTCGGTGAAGGAAAACATCGTGAGGAAACCTGCATGTCTGAGAAAGCCTAACTAGCTTTCGAATGACGTGTGAAGTCCGCCAACCCGCACTTGGCCAGCGTGGTGGACTATGGCCTAAGCCCCTTCATCTTGAAGGGAGGCCCGTGCCCAGCAGTGGGAAATTAACAAGGGCTGGTATTATTATTCCATTTATTTTCAATTTAACAACATTACTTACATTTTTAAATATAGATTATAAAAAAAAAAATACATTTAAAAATATAAAAAACGGCTCCCAACCGGCTGCGGGAACAGGGTCCTAGCAGACGGTGGTCAAGGCTCCAGAGAGAGGAACCTCCTAACAATGCGTGCCGTCTCCAGGAGCACTGCCTTCTGCATTTGGCCCTTGATCCAGCCGCCCAACGTGAGCCTCTTGAGGTGTTTATCGAGGCTCTTGGCCATTAGGCCATGGGCGGAAACGACTATGGGTACAATGATTGCCCTATCAATGTCCCACATGTCGACAACCTCGTGTGCAAGATCAAGATATTTACATTCTTTATCTTTCTCCGCTTTCACGAGGTTCTCATCATGAGGGACAGTGACGTCTACAATCATTGCACGACGCTCGTTGCGATCTATCAGCACAATATCAGGCTTATTGGCAACAATAGTCCTGTCTGTGATGATAGATCGATCCCAGTATAACGTGATATGGCCATCCTCCAGAACTGGTTCCGGTACATACCTGTAGTACGGTACCTCTGACATCACAAGGCGGTATTTCAAAGCAAGTTGCTGGTGGATTATCCTGGCTACTTGGTTGTGTCTGTGCAAGTATTCACCATTTGCGAGACGCGAACAACCGGAAATAATATGCCTGAGGGATTCACCAGGGCGATGACATGCCCGACAAATGTCGATGGTGCCATCCCTCAGGATATATTTCCGGTAGTTGTTCGTCATCACAACTTCGTCCATAATTGCACAGACAAAACCTTCGGTTTCCCCAAAGAGGTCACCGAATCGTAGCCAGGCCACGGAGGCTGAGAAGTCTACATCGGGCCCATGAAGAGCCCGGTAGAACCTTCCGTGTAGCTCCTTACTTTGCCATACCGCCTCACGATTGCCAGTGGTGAGCACCACAGGCTTGCGCCAGTTCCCTTTGGCTAAGGATAGAGGGGTCAGTCCATTGTCCACAGCAACCACATCCGTATGCATCACTCCGCCGCAGTGAAGGAAGTATTCCCTGAGGTTACATATCTCACGGTTGTGCAGGGTCTTGGCATTTAAAAAGCCTCGGCCACCACATTTCCGTGGGATATACAACCTCATCACTGAAGAGCGAGGATGATGCATACGATATGTGGTTAACAGTGTACGAACTGTTCTATCCAGGGTGTCTAGTTCAGTCTGAGTCCACTTGAGTATGCCAAAGGAGTACATCAAGACTGGCATGACCCAACCGTTGTAGGCTCGCACCCTGTTTCCGCCTGACAAAAGACTTTTAAGTACTTTTCTCAGGCGGCCCAGGAAGCGTTCCCGCAACGACTGTTTCATGTCAGCCTCATTGATGCCCAACGCCTGTGACATACCCAAGTATTTGTAGGTTTCGGTTGCAGAGAGAGTCCTCAGGTCGGTAGTGTCTAAAAGCTGTACGCTTCTAGACTCAACCATCCTCCCCCGCTTTACATGCATAACTGCACATTTGTCCACACCAAACTCCATACTGATAGAATTACTGAAGGTTTCTGTGACCTTCAGTAAACCCATCAGTTGGAGCTCAGTGGGGGCAAACAGTTTCAAGTCATCCATGTAAAGCAGGTGAGATATGACCTGACCACCTCTCCGCAACCGACAGCCTAACCCTGAACCCCTTAAGAGAGTGCTTAAAGGGTTCAGGGCCAGACAAAACCACAAGGGACTCAGACTATCACCCTGGAAGATACCCCTTTCTATCCTTATCGGATCACCGTTCCCAAGGATCTGTCGAGATCCTGGATAGAGAAGGACTGTTCTCCACTGCCTCATACACGATGCCAGGAAGGTACGTAGAGTTGGATTTACTTTATACAACTCTAGCACCCTCATGAGCCATGTATGAGGCACAGAGTCATAGGCCTTCTTATAATCTATCCAGCACGTCGACAGATCCTTCCGGTTCCGGCGAGCCTGCTGGCAGATGGCCATATCAATGAGGAGTAGCTCCTTAGTACCACGGGCCCCACTCCTACATCCATTCTGAGATGCAGACATTATCGAGTTGTCCTCAACATGTCTGTAGATTTTTGCTCTCAGAATGGATGTAAGAGTTTTATAAACTGTAGGCAGACATGTGATCGGCCTATAGTTTTTTGGGTCCGTGGTACTACTGGTCTTGTGGAGCAGGTGGGTTATTCCCATAGTCATAAATTCCGGCAGCGACCCAGATTCCAAGGCTGATTGAAACAAAGATGCCAAGCAAATATGCGAGCTACGTATCCATTTGAGCCAGAAATTATGCAGCCCGTCTGGTCCTGGTGCCTTCCAATTAGGCATAGGACGGACTGCATCTGCTACATCTTGGGGCCTGATGGTAATGGCCCCCATTTCTGGCAATGGCTCACATATTTGCTCAACATCCCTCATCCAATCACCCTCGGAATGAGTGACGGGCACCGACCAGATGTTGCGCCAGAAGGTAGTCATGGCGCTATCATCCGGCCGCCGCCCGTCACCCTCAATTTGACTAGATCGCTCCCAGGATCTATAAACCCACCTTTGGTCTCTTTGGAACATATTGTTCTGGGAATATCGGTCCACACGCGCCTTATACCTGCGTATCCGATTCGCCCATGCACAAACTTTCTGCTTCAGAAAGTCGATGCGCTCTGTGACACGTGAAAGATATTCCCGGGGATCGATGCCGGTCCCCGAGAATGCTCGCCTCACAAAGCGCATCACTCTAGGGCGCGTATTGCCCTCCCTGAAGCAGTTGAGCTTGCCTATGAGTACCCTAGCCTCGCCAATGCGACACTCTATCCTGAACTGCCAAGCCGGTACAGCAGGTCTCGGTCGCGTAGCTGCGTCAGTGCTAGGAAACTTGACGCGAGCTACGCGACATGCCGTCATGGCCGCGCAGTACAGGAGAGAATGTGCATCAGCAAGGTCTTCACTACTGTCAAAATAACTTGACAATAGTGAATCTAGGGCACACACTAGCGCTCTATTTCGTTTGTGCATAGGCAAACGGGGCAAGCGAGGTCTAAGGTTTAGCGGCATGGTCCGATACTCCCGAACAACATCCTCCAAAGTACTCCTCAACTGGGTATTTAAGTTGGTACTTACGTCGGTAGTCATGTCGTCCCTATCATCGTCGCTATTAGTTGCGGGCCGTGGCGCGGGCAAGATGTTAACCGCTGGGGCCACAGCTTGCGACGATGGTATACAGGGGGCGACACGGCTACCTTGCACCTCCGAGCGTAGCCGATCAAGCACAGCGTCATCCAACATGTGACCACGTTGGATGGCGCGCACTTGATCAGACAGTCGTTGCGCCGAGACGTTGACAGCTGGCTCAAGCGCCTGAAACAGAGACAGCATCCGGAGACGATACGCAGTGAGGTTAGTTCCTCTCTCTGTAGCCTCGTAGTAGGCGCGCATGACATTTTCATTAATTGATGACGTCCATCGCATGCGCCGCACTACACCACCGGGGGCGAGGACCCTGTTCGGAGCCGGTTGCTCCAAAGATCCTAAAACCCGCGGCGGCCGGCCTCTCCGACGACGTACTGGTGGTGGCGACGTCGGCGGGGAGAAGTATTCGTCGCTCCCGCTCGACGCAACTGCAGCCAGCGAGCCATCTGCGCTGGGGCCCAACGGCTGCGAGGCGGAGCGGGGTGACGAATCCGGGGGTCTTGGGTGTGCTCTATTCCTTGTCAACATATGTAATTCGTTTTCTTCAAGTCCCAATATATATGATTACTTAATCTGTATGAAAGTGCGGCTGTCATGTTGCTTTTCCAAAAATTTGATGTGATGACAAAATTCGATCGATTCTCAGCATGAATGTTTATTTTTGATGAACTTGTTTATTGCTGGTGATTTCTAGTAAATTTAAATTATATTATACTGCTAAATTGATAAAAATGTAAAAATATATATTAGAGAGAAAAAAATTTGCGTCTGACATTGATGACAGGTTTTTTTTTTTTATTATTATTATTTTTATTATTATTATTATTATTGTATTATTATTATTATTAAATACGTACAATGAAACGATTAATGTTTTTGATCACTGAAGAACTTTCAGGTAATACACAATGTATGTATGTATATAACATTAATTATATGACCCTACCCATGGGGTATTAGGTTAAAAATAGCATACTCCCGTTGAGTGTCCGTAAGAGGTGACTAAGGGAAATCAAGAAGACGGGCAGCAGCGTCTTTCTACTGGATTAACTACCGCCTATACATGTAGAGATTTGATTAAAATTCTTCAAACTCTTCTCATTTACTCCAACCCTAAAGCGAAAGCTAGTATGAAATTAAATTGCTTGTAAATTCATTGTTACAGAGAAACAAGTGAAATAAATTTCTGTATAACTTTAATTATGTTTTACATCAAGGTAGCGTCGCGCGACAGACTCGTTCAGATCCATAGTAACGTGCGCTCTAGCTAGCTAGAACATTCCGCTTACACAAACAGAGTTTGCCGTTTGCCTCACAGCAATGTTATTTTACATACTTTACTTGGTGGTACGTTTCTTGTGTATAAAATCGTCCGTCCAGGTAGGTACCATTGCGTTTTAGGTATTATGCCACCAAGCAGCTAGCTATGATGCTGGTGAAATTTCAGGACACGTAAGACTTAATAGGTAT